>JPHH03000036.1:0-120059 GCA_000750105.3 Tolypocladium sp. Sup5 PDA-1
GGGGGGGGGGGGGGGGAGGCCGGCGGGCCAAGGGATCGGGAAAGGGAAAGGGGGCTCGTGGGCTTGAGACATGGATTGGTAACGTGATGTGAGTAGGCTTGATGGATGACGTGCGGATGTTTGCAGGAAGGGTTTCGGTTTGTTGCTTTGATATCAGACGTTCCTTGCTTGACGGCCCCTTTCTCTATATCATGCGTGACATTCATCCGAGAAAGCACCTCTGTCTCTGCCAACGGAATGACGACAGCCCTAATGGCAACGTGTATGCAGCTGCAATGTCGTCAAGCAAGGCTACCGTCATCACCAATGCCGTTGACGTAGTGGACTTGCTGAGCTACTAAACGGATGAACAGAATGACAGTATAGGGTAGTCTCTTGCGACTCGTCCAGGGGTACTTCGTACAAAGTAAATACATCGGAATTCATACGATAAACAGCCACAGCTTCTACTCGCCAATAGACAGAACCCAACTCATATCAAGGTATTCATAACATTGCATATTTACACTGAATTCGTTACATGCTCGTATCTCTCCCGCTCATCGAGATGCAGTACGCGACGCCCTCAAAATCGGCGGCAGACCCATGCGCGCAGTCTCCTAGTAGGTCGCCTGCTCAATCTGCCACGCCGCCGTCTTGGCCCTCTCCCTGACGTCCAGGTCGCGGTCCTGGAGCTTGAGGTTCTCCATCTTGGCGTGGAATCCGAGCCGCTTAAGCTCGTGCGCCCGCGCCGCGCACTGCTGGGCCTCGGCGTCGTCCTCCTGCCAGGTGAGGTTGATAACGAGGTGGCACAGCGCGACACGCACTTCCCTGTCCTTGCTGGTGGCCTGCTGGGCTAGCAGCTTGAGGAGGTCCGTCTGCGCAATGACGAGCTGCCGGTGGCGCGGGATGCTAGCGGCCATGTGGACGAGGATGTAGATGACGGCCACGATGATCTTGGCCTGGGGGTAGACGACTCGCGGCTCGCGGCCGGGTGTAGACGTACGTCGTGAAAAGGGGTGCAGCACCTTACTCCGCAGCTTGGACGCCAAAATCTCAAACAGGCGGTCCTGCCCGAGTTCGCTGAATAGGTAGTCGATCATCTCCGTCGTCTCGCTCGGGGTCTCCGACGACACCCCTGACTCTGGTCGTCCGATCAAGTTCCTGATAAAATCGAGGCCCTGTTCCTGGATGGCGAGGTCATCGTTCCGGGCCCGTCGGACAGGGTTGAGCTCCGTCTCGCGAATTGCAGAGAGCCTGTCCTCCGCCTGGCGCAGCCTGGTCGACTGCGAAGAATCCAACTCACGAATTGACCCGTTGCTGCCGTATAGCCACCTGAATGGTTCATCAGACGGTTGCATGTCCATGTCCTCGTCCAGGTCATCGCCGGCTGTCTCCCTCAACCTCGAATTATAAAGGGCCGCGTCCTGCGTGTCGTCACAGATCAGCTGTACCAGCCACCCTGGCTCAAGCTGCTCGAGGCTGGCTTTCTTGACCTGCGGCCCAACGGCGTCGACAAAGTGCTTGAACGCCCACAGCGCATTGAGACGCAGCGCTGGGTTGTCGGAATGAGCATGCTCGCAAAGGACTATCATGACTCCGTGTTCTGTCAGAAGCTTCGCAATGTTAGCTTTTCGCAATCCCATCAAGCCGTCGTGAACAAGACGAACCTCTCGAACCGGACTGACCTCCACCACCAGGTTGATGATGGTGGCAGTGGCGGCGATCTGGACATTGATATCACGGTGGGTCATGAACTGGAATACGGGGAGCGCAACGCCGTAGTCGACCAACGCCGTGCGCAAGACACTAACTGAGCGAGCCAACATCCTGACGACGTGGCACCCGGCGATGATGACGGACACGGGATTAGTGCCGTACGCAGCGGAAGGGCCTTTTCGAGCAGCCTCGCTGCCAGGCTTGTCTTTGGACCGCTCCTTGGCCTGCCGGGGCTTCCTGGGGTACTCGCAAAGAGATTCGATGACGTACGGGACAAAGTCCTCGGCAACAAGTGCTTTCCTGTAATCTTCCTTGCCGGCAGACAAGGCGCCAATCGCCTTCAGCGAGGCTTCTCGCAGTTTCATGCGATGGGCGAGTAAGGGGTTCTGGCCATCCTGCCCGAGCTGCGTCGACGCCGAAGCGCTCTCGACATCCATGCCCGAGTCTGCCTGCGGCGACCAGTACCTTGGCTGGTCAAGCTCCGGCACGGGCTGGTACGCCCGTTTCAGAAGCTTGGTGAGGACTCTGACGGCATCGCAATCATATGCCGCCTTTTGGAGATACTCGCTGTCTGTCATTAGTCGCGCCAATACCGCCGGGGTCTTTTCGAGAATGAGTCGCTGCGTTGCATTCGTTGGGCCCTCCGAATCGGGGCCCTCCCTGTCGTTCTTCGCTACCATGCCAACGAGAATGGGAACCACAAGCAGCCCAATGCTCGTCTCTCTCACAGCTTTCCTCCCTAGGCCGGCCTTGAAGAGGGCAGCGAGAACAGCAGCGGCCATCAGTCGATCGTACTCGCCCAGTGTCCTTACCAAATAGATCAGCCAAGGAATGAGGGGTGTTTCGATGTCCTCAATGGCGCTATCGCCGTTGTTGCCGACAGCTTGAACGCGTGGTGAGCCCCATGTCGCAGCAGGACCAAATTGATTCAGGGACGTATGGCTTGAAGTCCGGGAATCTGATCGATCTGGCGTGGGGAGGGAGGACTGTGACGCCGACTGGCTTCGCGATGACGCGGGCACAGTGGGCAAGATAAACTCCATAGCAGTCAGAGCTTGCTGTTGGCTCTGCGCCCCTTTGTACGATTCGAACTTGACGGAGGGAAATATGGCCAACAGTGCTGGCGAATGTACCAACCTGTTGGCACGGTATTTGGAGTCTCCGAGGATAGCGGCAATAGCCTCGAGAATGGGGCCGATCTTGGACCCGGCACAAGCGGACTCTGGGAATACATCGCAGAGACCGTCGCTGTATGCCAGCTCCTGCGCACCGGGCACGACGAGGCCGTCGCGCACGGCGAATCTGGCGAGCTGGGTGGCGAGAGAATCAAGAACGCCAGCCGTGGCGAGTGCGTGTTGATGGCGCTCATCTCGACATAGGCGGCATATCAGGCCAGACGCAAGCGTCACTTGCGATTGCAGTAGGTGTTTCGGGGAGGAGATGGAGAGCATCACATTGAGTGACTCGATATGTTGCGGGGAGAAGACATTGTCAGCAAGGGAGTGGATATCGAGAGGCGACGACGGCAGTGCCAAGGCTGCAGCGTCTGCAATGTCAGTCAAGGCTTTCAGTGCGGCCAGGACGATTTGTGGAGGGTTCGCGAGGGGAGACATGTTGCCTAGGACGGCGGGCACCACTCGGGCGGCGTGCAGCGGCGCAAGGAAAGCTGGACCTCCTGTAGAAGAGCGTTAGAGAGAGTCTCTTGTCAAGTTTGACGGTGGAAACGCGGAGGGGGTTGGATCTGGGATGCAATGTACCATTGGCGAAGCTTGCGACGAGCTGCAATGCCTGCAGCTTGACGCTGTCCTCGTCGGACAGTGGGCGCGACACGAGCTGGGTGCGGGCATCTTTGCCATTCGGCTTGGACGGCGAACGGCTGGAGGACAAGGTGGCGACGATGGGATCGAGGACGCCGAGCCCTATCCACTCCTCCTTCTTCTGGATGTGACCGACAACCTCATTCTTGAGCACCTGCAGTGCAGCTGTCTGCTCGGGATACGTCTTTGCGCTTCGCAGCTGGGCCAGGACCGGGGAGTTCTGGGGGCGCGCCATGGAGGCGGCTCAAAGCGATACGGATTGAAGTTTTCGACGGTCTCGCGTATGATGTATCGGCATCACTTGCGAGGGACCGTCGACTGACTGCCCAACATGCAGGCCGAGCTGTCGTCCCATGCGCGAGCGAGTGGGCAGAGATGCGGCGTGCGAACGGGTGACGGGCGACGGGCGAGCGATTGCTGATCCAAAAGGACGGGGATGGAAGAAAAGGGGCCGCAGGTTGGGCAAGCTCGCGAGGGTGTGATGAGGTCGCAGAGATCCAAAATGGCACAGTTCGTGATGAGTCGGGTCGAGTCGCAGCTGGTGATGGACCACATCGAGGGCTCGGCGAGGTCGAGATGGCGGGCACGTGTTCAGGCAGGTAGTTGGCTTATCAGGTTATCAGGCCGTCTGCAGCTGGGGAACGTCCGAAAGGAGCTAAGCTACCACTGGGCAGCTGTGGGCCCGCAATGCTGGATCCTCGACTGCTTCAGGCCTGTAGGACACGAGCAGACATGATTTTAATGCCATGATTTCAATGGCATGGGGATGTAGAGCTTCGAGTGCAGCCGGCCATGTAGTTGAGCTTTGCCCAGTTGGTCAATACGTGTCTTACCTCGCTGTGTCACATGGGCATGTCCTAAGCTCACTCACTGCACCTCAGACTACGACGTACTTCGTACAGGCCCTGCCAGGACTACGAAGCACGCCTGGTGAGGCAACTTGTTGATGCCATCTGGAAAGGGTTGCACAAGCCGTCTAATAAATCGAGTATAATTCACAACCCAAGGCTCATAGGGCTGCTCGAGCAACCGGACGACATCGGCCCTCGAAAATGCAGTCATACCATGCGGTGTAGGGGTCGACATGCCAGCGCCCTTGCTGCGGCCCCGGCTCAGAGTCAAATCAGAGCTGCAGGTACGAATCATCTTGCCGTCCGTCTGCACGAGGCCCCGTGGCCGACGCGCATTTGCTCGGCGGCTTGCTTTGCATCCGGCGTTGGTCGCGCTCGGGGCCAGCACCAACGCATCTCCAGGCGCATTATCGCTGCTCGAGGAGGCAGGTTGGCACGAGATCCGCGATCCATCGCCGCCCAGAAGACGCCTTTGTTGGGTCAGTGTCTGGGGTGCATTCGACGCTTACCGTGCTCTGCATGGCGTGCTATCGCTCTGGGGTAGCGAAGTCGTAGTACCGCCCTTGCGCCCATCTTCTGGAGGCAATTTGCGTCTCGCCGTGACCAGATTGGAGCTCTTTCCGGTAGGTCTCAACTCACTCTTGCATCCACCCTGCCCTGCTTCTTGATCCCCAGTTTCCCAGTTATTGCCGATTACGTATCTTGCGCTGGCTGCGCATGGCCCCGAGTCAGTCGGCGGCAGAAGCGCTACCTACAGAGGGCGGTCGAAGGCTCGAAGCACAGTCTGCACCGCCGAGCCGGAGCGCCGAGGTTTTCGCCCTTCTCCCCGTCCGTCTGCCAAACTTCTCGCGGCTCCACCCGGGACCCGTCGTTCTGGAGAGATTAAAGCAGACCAGCACCCGGCGAGCCCGACCTGACGTAGCACGACCGACTCCCACGGACGAATCTCACAAGCCCCTCCCGTCTCTTGGCCCTGTTTTTTTCTCTCTCCTCGCGCCTCTGCCCGTCCGCGCGAAGCCCTCGGCGCATTCCTACCTGACGACGAAGCCCGCCTGCGCTGGGCCGCCGCACATACGCGACAGACGTGCCCGTACGAGCCCTTTCTTCTCCTGAGCCCCCGTATACCACGACAGACTCGGCACCGCTCCCCGGCCCTGTCACGGAAGTGGCCAAGAATCAAAGGCAGCAGACAAGAGGAAAGGGGTGTGCTGGATCCGCTCGACGGCCACGTCCGACCAGTTGCGCGCCTCGCAAGCCGCCACGCCCAGGCTTTTGGGGGGTTCGTCCTACCTAGTGCCCCGAACCCCTCGGTGAGCCTTCTCGTCGATCGCGGCACGCTACAGTCTCGTCGCAACATCGTCGTCGTCGCCTTCCGAGTCGAATCGAGTCGTGTCGAGTCGTCGAGGCGGACAGAGCGCAAACCTCATGATATAATCGGAGCGCGCCCTGTCGCCTCGTCCGTTGCCATCGCACCATCACCCCGCGCTCCAGCGACTTCGACGATGCGCCGCCGACCATGTTGACGACATCTCCCATCCTGGCCAGCTCCGCCAATGCCTCGCCCACCAGCTTCCGACGAGGCCACGCGCCGACCCGGTCCCCGCAAGAGTCGCCGCGCCCGTCTCCCTCGAGGGCGCGACGGCCGTCGTCGCTGGCTGCGTCGTCTCCCACCGCCGTGACGAGATCGCCCTCCCAGCTGCGTTCCAGACCCTCTGGCGCAGCCGACGATGCCGCCATGTCGAATGAACCTCGCGCTGAAGGTCAGCAAGAGGCCATGCCGCCGCCGCAGAGTCTCCAGACCGAACCGCCGCCCCCTCCTCGCCCTCAGGCCGTGCCGACAGCCACGGCCTCTACATCTTCATCAGAGCAACCTCCAGACGACCAGGTGCAGCAACCGCTGTCGCCAAACAAGCGGCGAGGGTCGCCCAGCCAGCGCTTTGCCCAGGCTTCAGCATCGCCTTCACAGCCAGCCAGTCCGTGCACCAAGCGACCCAAGCCGGACGAGCAACCACCGAAAATCCTACCGCGGCTGTATGAACATTGCGCAGTGGAAGACATGGTGGAGTTGATTGCGCACATGCTGGCGGAGCTAATTGCGACAAACGACGCAATTCGGATATCCAGCGGCGGGCTCACGCGCTTTCATTCGAGGTAGGCAGCGGCCAGCGTATTTGCGCTTGTGAGGTTGATATACGATTCTAACTCTGATCCTAGAACTGCCCCGGGAATATCCGTGCGTGACTACCTCCATCGACTGGCGAGGCACGCCACGCTCATACCACCACTTCTCCTGGCCATGGTCTACTACATCGACCGGTTATGCGCGCTCTACCCGGAATTCACCATCAACACCCTTACGGTACACCGGTTCCTGATTACCGCGGCCACCGTGGCGGCCAAAGGCCTGTCCGACTCGTTTTGGAACAACACAACCTACGCAAGGGTAGGCGGCGTGCGAGTCGCAGAACTGAAGCTGCTAGAGCTCGAGTTTCTCTACCGAGTCGACTGGAAGATCGTGCCCAACCCCGAGGTCCTGGTGGCGTATTACCAAGGATTGGTCGAGCGCACGCCCGGATATGCACTCGAATCGGATGGGTCCTCAGATGAGGACTTGGAGGATGATGACGAGCCGCAAGGAGGCCCCTCTGGAGCTTAGATCCGTGCACCGCGGATGATGATACCCCCGGAGGTATCGGTAGGCGCGTGCCAGGCGCGTGGCCGTGACACGGCTTGAGGCTGGGCCGGCTTGGAGCACGGGAGCATTGGTATTAATGATGATGTCGGAGTCATGAGATACGTTTGGGCAGTGGATATTCAACAGAGCGCGGATGGCGTGGTGTCCGCGCATCTCAGCACATAACGGCGTTATGGGCATATTTGTTTCAATATTCATGTTAATTTCACGGAACCGGCATTTTCGCAGGCAGCTAGAGTACCAATGAGAGAGGCGACTTAACAGTAAGCGTCAGCACGCATATACGTTGTGACAGAGACGTCCGTGTTGTTCACATAGGCGTCGAGGGTCTTGGAAAGCTGATTAGCGCGCCGCAGTCCGCTACAGAGACCATTGAGGCATAAGAGGACTTGCAAGCCACGGCCCTGTTCCTCGCTAGAGTTACTTAATTATAAACAAACAAAAGGATTGATTGTCATCTAGTTGAATATTGCGCGTTTCCATGAGCTGCGCGCAAGTGAACAGGGCATTCGCTGAGGCTGGATCACAGGCGTGGGGCCAGAGTAAATGCGGCCCATGCACGTGCAGCTTGCTGGGTCTGGCAAGGACCACCTGTCGCAACGCCCATCACCAGCTTCAGCTTCCATCATCTCCTTCGACGGGAGCTCATCGCCACGCCAATTCCCCAGACAGCGCACTCCCTGCGCCGCACCACACAGGATGCGCATCACGGCCTTCCTATCGGCCCTCTGCGCCGCCGCAGTTGTCCACGCCGACCCGCGAACCGCGCAGATCTACATCCAGCCCATCACCTCCTCTTCGCAGGCGCCCAGCCCGCTCGCCGAAGTCTCCTACGACCCGGCCGCCCTTTCCCTATCCTCCGTCGTCTCCTACGAGGCGCCCGAGATCCCCGCCGCCGCGCGGCTCGTGCGCATCGGGCTCTACGACGCCAAGGCGCGGGCGTGGACGTCGGGCACGACGGTCGCCGCGGCGGACAACTTCAGCAAGGGCTACTCGCCCAACATTGTGCTCTCGACCGACGGCAGCGGCACCGTGGTGAGCGCGTCGTGCAAGGGCGTCGCCATTGACGCGGGACAGACGCGCGACTTTGGGCCCAAGGTCGTGGTGCTGCCGGAGACGAGGGGCAAGCAGCCGCAGCTGAACAAGCCGGTTGTGCTGTCGCCCGAGGGCAAGAAGGTCGAGCCGGAGCAGGAGAAGTCGTTTTTGCAAAAGTATGGCTATGATTCACTTGTCTGCTTTGCGATGGGCGCTGGTGCTAACATGAGACAGGTATTGGTGGATGATTGCCATTGCTGTGTTTATAGCCATGAGCGGCGGTGGCGGCGGCGAGAAATAGACTATAGAAATACAGGGCCTCAAATACCTCGAGCATTGCTCGCTCGGACCTTGTTTACAGCGATTGCAGTGTCATCTCGTTCTTCGTTTCTTGTTTCCCGGAGAGCTCCATGTCCCAGTGATGCTTCGGTGCTGGCTCTGGGGCTGCTTCTCTCCCTTCGGCACCTCCTTGCAGTGAACGCCCACTCTTAACTGTTCATCCAGAGACGGCCCACAGCGCAACCCATGGCTCTCGTATTTGTGACCTGAATCAATCTTATTGCCCTCTCTTCTTAGTGCCAGCTGCGTACGAAGTAGTCCGTATGGGTTCTTCCATCTGCAACCCGTTGCGTGGCAGAGTCACGTGATGGAATCCATAAGGCGCTAGTGCAGAACTGGACTAGAGCCGTTGCTACGTACCACGAGCGGATGTGCTTTTGGCGTCTCAATGCACCTGCACCTGCCTGCTTAAAAGCCCATTGCAAGCGCCCTGCCAAAAGTCAACGACTGAAGCTCACACCCCCATTTCATACCGCAACCTCAACCTTGCAACCTCTCGTCCAATCTTCTCCCCCGTCACTCAACTCCAGCTCCCACGCACGTTTCCACTCACTGCCACCGACGTTCCCAGCAACCATGGCGGAAAACGGCACCACCCTCCCTACCAACCCCTCCACTGAGGAGACCTTTGCTGAGAGCAAGGGCAAGGGCAAGGCTGTCGCCGAGCAGCCCCGCGACAATGCCATGGCGGAGGATGATGATGATGACGACGAAGAGGATGATGACGACGAGGATGAGGATGTACGTTGCCCGTTTCACCCCAAGTTTGCAGAGCTTTAACTAACATGGGACCGCAGAATGCCGAGGGCGGTAAATACACCCCCACCCCATAGTCTCCCGTGACCCAGAGCAGCTGCTAATTGTGTAGGCGACGAAGAGGACGGCATGGAGGAGATTGACCTCAACAACATCGTCGAGGGCGGACGCCGCACGCGTGGCGCCAAGATCGACTTCGCCAAGGCGGCCGAGGAGAACCCCGTCGACGACGAGGACGAGGAAGACGACGATGACTTCCAGCCGCCCACCGAGGACACCGAGATGTCTGGCTAAGGGATTAGCTCACAACCACGAGAGACGATGGCACGGCCTTATGAGCCACGGTGGTGCCCGAAAACTGGCTACGACGTGATGGAAGTGTGCTCCAGCCGGTCCGCGTTGGATCTACGGCCGTAGGCAAAGCGGCGGATGGATAGCACGCGCGGGATGGGACGAGCCCTCTGTTCACTATCTTTTACATATTCTTCGCTGTATGTCATACGTATGGTATTGCAGCGAGAGCAATGAGAACAGATGGAGGCATGAACAACTCTGAGCATGAAGGTGCCCCCTGGTGAAATACTATCGTCACGCGAGCCCGTTACTCCGCGTCATACGGCCTGGAGGCGTTTGCCACAGCTCATCTGGTCAGCCGTGGCTTAGACAAAAGAGCTCGAAATCGAAGCGCAGAGCTGCAGTACAGAGCCGCAGCGCATCACCTGCCAATCACTATGCGGAAACAAACCTGGCCACGGTGGGAAAAAAAAATACAGCTGGTCAATGCCATGCCTGTCTGCTCATCAGGGGCACCTCCATTTGCCCTTTGATCAGTGATGGAGGGGCAGCGCGGAGGGCCAGCAGTCAAGCTCTCCGAGGCCCGTCATTGGACGCAGCGGCCGTGGGTACGTACCTACCCTACGGCAACTCCTACCAATCGACCGCGAGTCCGCGACGCCACTGTGGCCATGCATCCATCCATCATCTATCCTTTTTTACATGGCTCCCCGGAAGACCACCTAATCCAGAACTGTTCAACGTCGAGACTTATCTCAGGGGGGTCCTGCCGACGATATTTTTCCTCTCCTGGCCTTGGCGAGCCTGTATCAGTATTTACCCGAACTGGAGAGGAGAAGAAGGCTCTACCGCCATGGCGCAAAGGTGAGAACAGCACTTCTTCCCCTATCGGCCTCGCCGCCGTTTCCCTTGCGCCCGGCCGAGTTCCTTTTCGCTTGGGGGAAAAGGGCATGAAGCAAGGCTGACCAGGCGCGCGCGCGTATACAGATTCGGCGCCTCGTCGCTGCACCAGCGCGACTCGCGCAGCGCCCTGTTCGAGGGCTACACGGGCGACCCGACGACGACACGACGCACGACGACGGCCAGCCCCAGCGGCGGGTACGGCTACCCTGGCGGCAGCAACGGCAACGGGTACTCGTCCGGCGGGCTCGGCGTCGACAGGCAGAGCTTCCGGCCGGCGACGCCCAACCGCAAGGGCCAGTACAGCGACGCGGTGCTCAACGAGCTGGAGAGCCAGAACGACGCGCAGGTGGCGGGCATACTGGGCAAGGTCAAGACGCTAAAGGACGTGAGTCTGCCCCTTTCCCTCTCCTCCTGTTTGAACGAGAAGCGTACGGCAGGCGATGGACACATGCGTGGGGAGTGGTAACGGAAGGCTGACCTAGGGTGGTGCAGATGACCATGGCCATCGGCGACGAGATCCGCGAGTCGTCGGCCCTCGCCGAGAAGATGAACGACACCTTCGACTCGACGCGAGTGCGCCTGCGCGGCACCATGAACCGCATGCTCCTCATGGCGGAGCGCACGGGCGTCGGCTGGAGGGTCTGGCTGGGCTTCTTCGCCGCCGTCATCATGCTCTTTGTCTACGTGTGGCTCTTCTAGAGCCCCCCCCCCGAACTGCGCTACGGAAATCGAATGCAAAACACGCGGAGCGTTTTTACAAAGACTACGACAACCATCGGCGGGTTATATATACCGACACAGGCAGGCTAGACGGGAGAGCAATCTCCGCGGTCAGGGGGAGAAGACGAAAGGGGGGGGGGCATATTGTTTATTTTGCATCTTGGCAGGCGTTGGGTCGGTTCCATTTTGATCGTTTGCATGGCAGTGAAAGCACGGAAAGGGGGGTGTTGTTGTTGTTCACGAACACTCTAGGACACGGGCGAATGACGATGTTATAACATATATATTAATACAGCAGTAGGCCTGTTTCTCTTTATAGCCACTCCATCGCCGCGTAACCAGTGCTCCGAGATGCTATGCTATGCTATGCATGCGGCGGGACAAAAAAGGGGGGTATCATGATGCTGCTTCAGCCGTGGCGGGCGCGCCGGCTCTGCGCGGGGCTGCTCTCCATGAAGCTGCTCTCGTCCTGGGAGAGGATGTTGCTCAGGTCCATGCTCGTGCGCGGGGGGGCCAAGCTCGTCCTGCCGCGCAGCGTAGGCGACTGCGGCGGGCCGAGGGGCGCCGTCCTGGGCGCGAACCCAATATCCTGCTCGTCGTCGTCGTCATCGTCGTCATCGTCATCGTAGCCTTCGCGGTCGCCATCGTTGTCGCTGCTGCTGAGCTCGGCCTCGGAGTCGGTGTGCTCATAGCCGCCGCTCTCGGCCTCGGGGATGTCGTCGTCGAGGTTGGCGCCCATGTCGACACCCATGCCGTGGCTGTTGTCATTCTCCAGGTCGTCGTGGGCGAAGTCATCTTCGTCGAGCATGTGGCCCTGGCTTTCCTCCTCGAGCTCCTCCTCGCCGCCGTACATGTCGTCGCCGTCGGGATCGCCGCGGACAAGGGCCTCGCGGAAGGCGTCGTCCGTCATGCGCATCCGCGCCGTCATGAGGTCGTTTTGTCGCTCCTCTCTCAGGGCTTCGTTGTCTGCCTCGTCCTCTTCAGCCGCATCGTCCTCTTCCTCATCCTCATCGTCGTCATCGTCGTCCTCGTCGTCGTCATCATCATCATCCATGCCAAAGTGATCCTCATCAGCGTCTGGGATCTCGTCGTCCAAGTCCTGCGCCCCGTCCAGCTGAACGTCGTCCATCATGCCATCCTCGGGCATCCCTCCGGCCTCGGCCTCGGCCAACTCCTGCGCCAGCTGCTCGCGGCGGAGGGCCTCTTGATGCTCCTCCTGCTCGCGCTTCTCCTCGCGCATCTGGTGCAGAGACTTGGGCACGCCGGGCGGCTTCAGCCAGCCGCTGCCAAAGTTCTGGACGTTCAGCCTCCGCCGATGCATGTACTGCTCGTCCGCGGCGAGACGCGCCAGCGCCGTCCGCTCGATGACATGGCCGCGCGAGCGTGCGTGGTGGTTGGGCCCGTGATTGTGGGTGGCGGCATCGGCGTGGTGCGCATCGTGAGGGCCAGGAGACGGGAAGGGCGTCCTAGAAGACGTGTACCAGAGAGAATGCGACTGCGAGACTCATCAGCATTGCACCAATGTGCCCGCAGAGGAGCTTGCGAACGGGGTCACGTACATCTCGCGGCGTAAAATCTGGTAATGTCGCGAACATTGGATCGCATTACGAGGCAATACGTTGCTGCTCAGCTTTTGTAGACCAGGGCGGGCGCAAGTAGGTGGTTTGGCAGAGGTCGCATGACGATGTTGCAATCCTGCAAGGATACACATCGTGGTAAACAAGACCCTGGTGTGTTGGCCCGCACTTTGCCGCGTGGCGCGCTTAACAGCCGCGAGCCAAGAAATAGCCTTCTTTTGTTCACAGTGTGCGAACTCTCGTATGCCAACATGGAAAATCACCTGCTTCTCTTACCCTACAGAACGTCCTGCAACAGAGTAATGTCGCGTATAATGCGATGGCAAATGAATTGGAGGGTACGAATACGTCCCACTGCAACAGCCTCACTTCTTCGCACCCTGGCTCTGCAGCCCCGCCATGCTCTGTACTACCCTGGAGCCATTGTCAAACCGTGATGGCCTTTCACCTCGTACCAGACCCCGGAGGCCAAGCCGTGACGGCGCCGAATTTCCGTCGGATATTGGCATAAAAAGCCTCGGGAAATCGAGACGCGATTGGACACTACCTGTTTCACCCGATCTCATAAATGCTTGCGCGTCAGCAGCAAAGTCTAGCCCGTGACGGTGTGCCCCACGAGGAAGAAATGAAGGTTATTACTCCGTATTCAGAGTGCCAAGACCGCAGTGTCGAGACACCTGTCGGGAAAAGCCGGAATCCTTTCGCCTGCCAGTCTTCTGCCAACTGGAGACTACGAGGCGAAAATACGGGCACATATCAGAGCATTTATACGGATGTGCACAACAACTTGTGCGTCTCTACATCGGGGCGGGGCTTCCGGGAGCTGTCTTCGCTTCTCGTTGCCGAAACACCTGGGACGATGCTCGTGTATTGTGCCGTTCTGTCGCTGCTGAAACAGCAAACCACCATATGCAGTACGGAGTACAGCGTTCGTCTCAACAAGTCTGGTGTCGTACTCTGAACGGCCAAGTAAGGTGGTGCTACCTCGGTGAACTCGGAGATTGTTGCATGCACTGAGGGTGGCCATATTTCCACGACCGGCGACACTAGAAACGCCGACTTCGGTCGGCCCATCGGCTCCTCGTTCTGCTGCTGTCGGACCAACATCTGACTCGGACTTGTCTTCCGCGAGACAACTCTCTGCCCTGATATTTATAATCCAGTTTTTTCATTCGCGCCGCACAAGTCATCGACCCATAGTCCGTACCAACTGGGGCATTGCCGTCGTGGCGCCTCCATGGACCACCAGGAACGTGAAGTCGAAGAGGGAGGCGCCGTGTGGAGGAGGGGTAACGAGCCTCGTCGGTCCAAAGAGGAGAAAGCGAACATGACTGGATGCTCGGTCTTTGGCTCTCAAAAAAGGCGATGCTGACGCCTAATAAACCAATGCGAAACTCGATGCAGCGTGCAGGCTATTGCATCCACCACAATGACGTCCTCGTCCAGAGATTCCAGACCACTCGGGCCCTGTAACCGAGTTCCGCCGAGTCCGGAGGAGGGCTGTCTCGCATGGAAATTCTCCATCTGTGCGTGTAAACAAAGCCCAGTGTCTGGTTCGCAGCGAGATGCCGGCGCCATGCTGGTCATGGCCACTAGCGTCGAGATCCAGCAAACGGGCCGGTCGCCATCTTGCCTGCTTGCTGCTTGGCGCGAGATAGAGATAAGGATCTAGGGTTGCGGCTGAGGCCATGATTGGACGACGGCGCCAATTTTCTGATGTCGATGGTTTGACAAGAGCCAGGCCGAGGTCGCGCGCTGCTGGGACGGAGATGGCACACCAGATGCTGATCAGCCAAACGACATGCAATGTTGCGCCTCGAGTCGTGCCGCGTTGCGCGCACGCACACGATGCAGGGCGCACCGCTCGCATGCGCCATTGGCCCGGCTCGAGCCCGAGCAAGGCGAGGCCGTGGCATCAGCAACGTGCGGGTTGAAGGCTGATGACGCCCGCCGTGTCGTGTCGTGCGGGCGAGAACGCAGTCATTCCGCCGAACCCTGGCCCCCCGGAGCCCCCCGGGCTTACTGTGTGCATCTTGGAGACATCTCTGCTGAAACAAGCTGTTCCGTTTGAACTGGCGTGCATGATGCTAGCCACACCGGTCGGGCGAGGCTGCGAGGGCATCAAAGCACACAAACCGGCCACTTCCGACCTTGCCTTGCAGTACCGCCCCCTCTGCTGGCGAGGCGACACGATTAGTAGCAGCAGAAAGACAAAGACGGAATTGGAGAAGCTGGACAAAGACGTCTTGTTCAGCTTCTCATGCCGACTGTCTGGGCTCCCCGCGCTCTGTGACGACACCATGGCAAGGATCACAAGGGTCCCTGCCTTTCACAAGTCGACGAACCCAACCTCTCAGGGTCGACCGCGACATCGGCCAGGCAGGCTTTGAAATACGGCGCGCTGATTGGCGCAGCACAGCTCCAAGCTCCCAGCCCGTGGGCCAGAGCTCCTTCAAGTGCATGGCTCTTTTAACGTTTCCTTGTGTCTCGGTGGCGCGTCCCACTCAGCAGCACGGGCTGGTTGCACCCTTGTAGAGTGGTGTGGGGTGCTGGTCCCGGATTCGGCCTTTCTGGCGCCAGATTTCTCTTACACAACCTTTGTAGCAAACCTCTTTGGCCGGGGATAGATATCAACACCTCCTAGGTCCGACGAGGTGGAGAGACGAAAAGGCAGCAGGCGATGTGGACAGAGTCGACGACTTGGTTGGCGGTTGCGACGGCGGTCGGAGTGGCGACGTGGCCGTCTTGTTCCGCGCCGTGGACCCGGCCGAGGAGCATTGGAGCATTCTTGGGCCGTGGCAGCGTCGTCACAGTCCCGATTGGCACGCAGCCCTGCAGGCAATCCTGGCACCATCGTCATTGACGTCCGTGTCAGCCATGTCGCCGCGTCTGGACCCTCTGGGGTAGATTCGTGAGGGTAATGAGAGGGTAATTTGGGGGTTTTGAAGGGGTAATAAATGGGTTTTGTAGGGGTAATCAAGCAGTTTTGAGGGGGTAATTCGGGGGTAATCAGATCTCTTAGACCGCCGCAATAGGCAAGCTCTCGAGCACATGGCCACGATGTTCCAGCCCATTACGTACGGACCTGCAGCGTTGGTGAGATCCTGGGACGGGACAGATCGGGGGAGGCTGGGTTTGACGTCCAACGCGGTCGTGCACCCCTGGAGAGACACAACAAAAATTAAAAAAGTTTTGAAGCTCATCGGAAGTGACTGACAGCGGCCATGCGCCATCAAGGAGACGGTGGGCTGCGGGCTGGAACGTGTTAGCGCGCGAGCGAGAATACGGCGACATTGTTGGCTGCTTGTTGGCAAGTTGGCATCAGCAACGGCACCGACAGATGATGAGACGGTCCCTTCACGCATGCGGCATCGGCGAGCTGAGACAGACGACTCGACGAAGGAGCAGGCAGGCTGGTGGATGCAGAGTGCCGTCGACCAGGCCGTCCAATCCAGTGTCGGCCAGTCCAAATAGACGGGACGCTCAATGGCCTGCGGTGTTTTCCTGACATGTGCCTCTGGGGCCATTGGAAGGGCAAGTGGATGCTGGCAATGCCTCCTTCCATCCATCCAGCCAGGCCGTCGACCATTCAAAGCAGCGACCGAGCAGGACGACGCCATCATGCCGTAGGGCCGCCTCTGGCGTGGTGATGATCCCAGCTACCCCACCTGTCGGTCGCAGGCTAGCAGACCCCTTGCAACCCAAATAGCCGCTGGTGGGGGTTGGACGTCTGGTGCAACACGAGTGGTTATCGCCTGTGCGGTGCGGTGCGGTGCGTTGCCGTGCGGTGCTGGGATCCTCGCCTTGGGCTTGGCGGCGAGCCTGCCTCGAGGGACTGTCGGGCAGAAGTGTGGACTCGCTGGACCGCGGTGGTGCGAGAAGAGAGGCGAGGCGGGCGAGCGAGGGTCGAGGGCGAGGCCGGAGAGGAGATCCAGTCCAGTCCAGTCCTATCCTCCCATTCCATAATAAAAGCGAGTCTGCTCGCCGCCCACCCTCCTCTTTCTTGTCTGGCCTTTCTCTCCTTTGGAACTCTTGCTCTCTTGCTCTCTTGCCCTGCAGCGAGCTGTCTTGACCCCCCATTGTTCTGTCGAACCGAGCCAACCACAAAAACCCAACTGGTAAGTTGCTGGAAGCTGATGAAAGCTGCAGTGTCCCCCTCTTGAAAATGCCCTTTGTCCGTGTTTCTCCCCTACCTGCCCTATTCGCCTGTCGATGTTCGACACCGAGGCCCATGGCTCTGCTGTTGTCGCTGCTGGCTCGACAAGAACGGAGCATCCTTTGGTTTCCGAAACGGCTTGTTTCCGGACGCTGCGAGAGGACATTTCAAGGCAACGAATCCTTGGCCGGGAGAAAAGAGTCTGGGAAGCATACGGACTATCCAGTTCCAGCTCCGACGTCAATTGAGGGGAGAAAAAAAGCCGGAGAAAAATATTGCCTGCGACATAGGCAGCAACGGCAGCAGCGGCGAGGAGGCAGGCACGGCCGGAACGAAGGACTGAGAGCAAAGCATGTGCTCGGTCGGTTCTCAGATTCCGATGCCGTCCAGTGTCTTTCCAGCCGCAAGGATGGATGGATGGGATGGTGGCAGTCGAGCAGGCGGCTCGCCATTGGCCGCAGCGCTCATGCACCCATCCCACGCTGCGCTGCGCGGCGCTGCACGATGCCGCATCCCGCCGGCCCTCGCTCACCGTATTGCCTGATGTGAACAAACCATTGTTCCTATTCGGCAGCGCAATGCAGGGCTCTCCCAGGCGTGCCAAACGGGCCACGGTGATGACAGGGACGGCGTTCAAGTCCGCCCCCGAAAGCAGCCTGTCTCTGCAGCAGATGAGGGGCATCGTGGGGCCCTGGCCTGCCTCCGGATCTCCGGGCCTCTGCCAGCGTCATCTGAGGTCAGCGCGCTCTTAGTGGACGGCGGACGCCAATCTTATCGGCCACCAAAAAATATGGACGCAACTGGCCCTGGAAGCCTTGGACCCACCACGAAATGGCCGCCGGCTGCGGCGAGCACCAGGCGGCCACCAGCACCGATAACAGCAGCCTCGGGCTACTGATTCAGGGCGGATTCCAGTGCAGCCATGAACTCTTTGCCGCAAACTCTTTTTGTCTCATTCTCCATTTCTCTTAGATTTTTCGTCTGCCGTCACATCATTTTGAGAAAATCCCCCGTCGCTGACCTTTGTCACCGTCGCAGACAGAACTGATTCCAGAGCAGCCCTCGGCGCTGCTCTCACCCCCGCCTCAACCAACCGAGTTCACTGCGCTGGCCTACAGGGCACACCCAGCGAGTCTCGTCCCCTAAAACGCCCTCTAGGCATCCGCCGCGAATCGTCGCCTAGCATGGGCCTGCTCGATGATTTCGACGACCGACAAACCTCTTTCGACGCTGAAAAGCAAGAATACAAGCCGTACGAGTACCAGACCGAGAACAATGACTCTTGGGCTGGTGCCCTGCCGGTGAAGCAGGGTCTCTATGACCCGTCCTATGAAAAGGATGCCTGCGGTGTCGGCTTTGCTTGGTGAGTGAAGACGCCAGACTCCTGATCCCAGACTCGTGTACGTGAAGCAACTGACACCGGTGACCGCGCAGCCACATCAAGGGCAAGCCGAGCCACAAAATCGTCAGCGATGCGCGCAACCTCCTGTGCAACATGACCCATCGGGGAGCCGTGGGTTCTGATGCCCGCGACGGCGATGGCGCCGGTGTTATGACGTCCATCCCCCATCGGTTCTTCATCAAGAACTTTGAAAAGGAGGAGGACATCAAACTGCCCCCCCTGGGCCAGTACGCCGTGGGGAACCTGTTTTTCAAGCCCGACGAGGAGACTCTCGAGGAGTCCAAGAGGCAGCTGGAAGATGTTGCCGAGTCGCTGGGCTTGCGAGTCCTGGGATGGCGACGGCCTCCCGTCGACTCGACCCTGCTGGGCCCGGCGGCGAAGTCCCGCGAGCCCATCATCGCCCAGCCTTTCGTCGTCCTGACCTCTGCCTACGGTCCTGGCAATGCCCCCGAGATGACCGACCCGGAAAAGTTCGAGGAGCGACTCTTTGAGCGTCAGCTCTTCATCCTGCGGAAACGCGCCACCCACACCATTGGTCTGAAGAACTGGTTCTACCTCTGCTCCCTCTCCAACAAGAACATCGTCTACAAGGGACAGCTTGCTCCGGTCCAGGTGTACTCGTACTACCACGATCTGGTCAACGCCGACTACGAGGCTCACTTTGCGCTCGTCCACTCCCGATTCTCTACAAACACGTTCCCCTCGTGGGATCGCGCCCAGCCGCTGCGGTGGGCCGCGCACAACGGAGAGATCAACACGTTGCGAGGCAACAAGAACTGGATGCGAGCCCGCGAGGGTGTCATGCACTCTGACATCTTCAAGGAGGAGCTCGAGATGATGTACCCCATCGTCGAGGACGGCGGTTCCGACTCGGCCGCCTTTGACAACGTCTTGGAGCTGCTGACCATCAACGGCGTGCTGTCCCTTCCCGAGGCGGTCATGCTCATGGTGCCCGAGGCGTGGCAGGGCAACGACCAAATGGACCCCAAGAAGGCAGCCTTTTACGAATGGGCCGCTTGCCAGATGGAGCCTTGGGATGGCCCGGCCCTGTTCACCTTTGCCGATGGCCGTTACTGCGGTGCCAACCTGGACCGAAACGGACTGCGACCCTGCCGATTCTACGTCATGGACGACGACCGCATCATCTGCGCTTCCGAGGTCGGCACCATCCCCGTCGAGCCCGAGACCGTTGTTCAAAAGGGCCGGCTGCAGCCTGGCCGAATGCTCTTGGTTGACACCAAGGCCGGCCGCATCATCGACGACAAGGAGCTCAAGGAGGCCGTGTCGAGCCGCCATGACTTCCGCTCTTGGCTGGACAGCGAGCTCATTACCCTGCCCAAGGTTCTCGAGACCCTCGAGTCCTCCATGGACCTCAAGGCGAAGCCTGACGCGACGCTTCTCCAGGAGGACCCTCTGCTCCTTTCTTACGGCTACACCCATGAGCAGGTCAGCTTGCTGCTGGCCCCCATGGCCGCTGACGAGAAGGAAGCTTTGGGATCCATGGGCAACGACGGTCCTCTTGCGTGCTTGACCCCGGCTCCGCGTCTGCTCTACGACTACTTCCGACAGCTCTTTGCCCAGGTCACGAACCCGCCCATTGACCCTATCCGAGAGTCCATCGTCATGTCCCTAGAGTGCTACGTCGGCCCCCAGGGCAACTTGCTGGAGATGGACTCGTCCCAGTGCGGGCGTCTTATGATCCCCAGCCCTATCTTGTCGATCCCCGAGTTCAATGCCATCAACAACATGTCTTCCCTCCACCCCGAGTGGACCGTCAAGACCATTGACTTGACTTTTCCCAAGTCGGAGGGAGTCCAGGGTTACTTGAACCACCTCGATGATATCTGCAACGAGGTTACCGCCGCCATCGAGGCCCGAGACCGCATCATTGTCCTGTCTGACCGCAAGACTTCTGCTGACCGTGTCCCCGTGTCTGCTGCCCTTGCCTCCGGCATGGTTCACCACCATCTCGTCAGCAACAAGTGGCGATCCATGGCTGCCATCATTGTTGAGACCGCCGAAGCACGTGAAGTCCACCACATGTGCGTGCTGCTCGGTTACGGCGCCGATGCCGTCAACCCCTACCTCTCCATGGAGTGCATCCTCAAGCTCAACAAGGAGGGCTTGATCAAGAAGAAGCTGACGGATGACGCGCTCATCCGCAACTACAAGCACTCCTGCGACGGCGGTATCCTCAAGGTCATGAGCAAGATGGGTATTTCGACCCTTGCTTCGTACAAGGGCGCTCAGATTTTCGAGGCTCTGGGTTTGGACGAGGCTGTTGTCGAGCGATGCTTCAGGGGTACTGCCTCGCGCATCCAGGGTCTCACTTTCGACCTCATCGCCGAAGATGCCTTCCGCTTCCACGAGCGCGGCTTTCCTTCGCGATACACTGTCGGCATCCAGGGTCTCCCCGAGTCTGGCGAGTACCACTGGCGCGATGGCGGCGAGCCTCACGTCAACGACCCTACCTCGATTGCCAACATCCAGGATGCGGTTCGCACAAAGAACGACAAGTCGTACGAGGCGTACTCGCGCTCCGAGTACGAGCAGATCAAGAACTGCACGCTCCGTGGCCTGCTGGACTTTAAGTTTGAGGATTGCACTCCTGTTCCCATCGACCAAGTCGAGCCCTGGACCGAGATTGTCCGACGCTTCTGCACCGGCGCCATGTCGTATGGCTCCATCTCTATGGAGTCTCACTCGACCCTGGCCGTGGCCATGAACAGGCTGGGCGGCAAGTCCAACACTGGCGAGGGCGGCGAGGATCCCGAGCGCTCGCAGCGCATGCCCAACGGCGACACCATGCGATCTGCCATCAAGCAGGTTGCCTCTGGTCGTTTCGGTGTCACCTCCGCCTACCTCGCTGACTCGGACGAGCTGCAGATCAAGATGGCCCAGGGCGCGAAGCCTGGCGAGGGTGGTGAGCTGCCCGGCCACAAGGTGTCCAAGTCCATTGCCCGCACCCGCCACTCCACGCCCGGCGTCGGTCTCATCTCGCCCCCTCCCCACCACGACATCTACTCCATCGAGGATCTGAAGCAGCTCATTTACGATCTCAAGTGCTCCAGCCCACGATCCCGCGTCTCGGTGAAGCTCGTCTCCGAGGTCGGCGTCGGCATCGTCGCCTCTGGCGTCGCCAAGGCCAAGGCCGACCACATCCTCATCTCCGGCCACGATGGCGGCACCGGCGCCTCGCGGTGGACTGGCATCAAGTATGCTGGTCTTCCTTGGGAGCTTGGTCTGGCGGAGACGCACCAGACTCTGGTCTTGAACGACCTCCGTGGTCGTGTCGTGGTGCAGACGGACGGCCAGCTGAGGACCGGCAGGGACGTCGCCATCGCCTGTCTGCTTGGTGCCGAAGAATGGGGCTTTGCCACGGCCCCTCTCATTGCCATGGGATGTATTATGATGAGGAAGTGCCACCTGAACACCTGCCCGGTTGGCATTGCGACCCAGGACCCCGAGCTTCGAGAAAAGTTCCAGGGTACCCCTGAGCATGTCATCAACTTCTTCTACTACGTCGCCAACGAACTCCGTGCCATCATGGCGCAGCTCGGCTTCCGCACCGTCAATGAGATGGTTGGCCACGTGGAGGTTCTTCGGATGCGAGACGACCTGCGGACCAAGAAGACTGCCAACATCGATCTGTCCCTGCTCCTCACCCCTGCTCACAAGTTGCGTCCCGGCGTCGCTACTTTCAACGTCCGCAAGCAGGACCACAAGCTTTACGTCCGCCTGGACAACAAGCTGATTTCGGAGGCTGAGCTGACCCTGGACAAGGGTCTCCCATCCCGGATTGAGTGCGATGTCATCAATACTGACCGAGCCATGGGTACGTCGCTCTCGTACCAGATCTCGAAGCGGTACGGTGAAGCCGGTCTCCCGCTGGACACTGTCCATGTCAACATCAAGGGCTCGGCTGGTCAATCTTTCGGCGCGTTCCTCGCTCCGGGTGTTACTATGGAACTCGAGGGAGATTCAAACGACTATGTTGGCAAGGGCTTGTCTGGTGGTCGCCTGATCGTCTACCCCCCTCGCTCTGCCGTCTTCAAGGCCGAGGAGAACATCCTGATCGGAAACGTCTGCTTGTACGGTGCTACCGCCGGAACTTGCTTCTTCCGCGGCGTCGCCGCTGAGCGTTTTGCGGTCCGCAACTCTGGCGCAACGGCAGTTGTCGAGGGTGTTGGTGACCACGGCTGCGAGTACATGACTGGCGGTCGTATTGTCATTCTCGGTAGCACTGGTCGCAACTTCGCGGCCGGCATGTCTGGTGGCATTGCCTACGTTCTCGATGTCCATCGAGACTTCCATTTGAAGCTCAACACCGAGATGGTTGAGGCCGGGCCCGTTGATGACCCGGCTGAGATTGCATACCTCCGCGGGCTCATCGAGGACCATCACCACTACACTGGTTCCGAGCTGGCGGCCCGTATCTTGGTCGACTTCAACCGTGCCCTCCCTCGCTTCGTCAAGGTCCTTCCCGTCGACTACAAGCGCGTCCTCGAAGAGGAGGCTGCCAAGGCTGCTGCTGCCAAGCGGGCCGAGTACAACCTCCCAGTCGTCTCTGGTGTCAAGCACAAGAAGGAGGAGAAGGCTGCCAAGCTGCAGGACATGGAAGAGGCCATCGGCGACAATGTTGCCGAGAAGAAGCGGGCTCTTGTGCTCGACAAGACAAAGGGCTTCATGAAGTACTCCCGCCGCGCGGAGAAGTATCGCTCTGCTAGTACCCGAACCAAGGACTGGGCTGAGCTGAGCTCCCGCCTGGATGAGGACGAGCTCAAGTACCAGTCGGCTCGATGCATGGACTGTGGTGTGCCTTTCTGCCAGTCAGAGACTGGTTGCCCCATCTCCAACATCATTCCCAAGTGGAACGAGCTCGTATTTCAGGGGCAGTGGAAGGACGCCCTCAACCGTCTCCTCATGACGAACAACTTCCCTGAGTTCACTGGCCGCGTCTGCCCTGCCCCTTGCGAGGGTGCTTGCGTGCTGGGCATCAACGAAGACCCCGTCGGCATCAAGTCCATTGAATGCGCCATCATTGACCGTGGTTTCGAGAAGGGCTGGATGGTCCCTCGCCCGCCCCAGGTTCGCACTGGCAAGAAGATTGCCATCATCGGCTCTGGACCTGCCGGACTGGCCTGCGCCGACCAGCTCAACCGAGCTGGCCACCTGGTGACCCTCTACGAGCGCGCCGATCGCCTCGGTGGTCTGCTGATGTACGGTATCCCGAACATGAAGCTGGACAAGCGAATTGTCAAGCGCCGCACCGACTTCATGGCCGCCGAGGGCATCAACTTCAAGACCGGCGTTGCGATTGGCGAGGATGGCCAGCCTACCCTCAATGACCTGAGGAGCGGCAACGACGCCGTGGTCATTGCCACCGGCGCGACTGTCGCTCGTGACCTGCCCATCAAGGGCCGAGACCTGACCGGCATCCACTACGCCATGGAGTTCCTCCACAAGAACACCAAGTCTCTGCTGGACTCTGAGCTGGCCGACAACTCCTACATCTCGGCCAAGGACAAGCACGTTGTTGTCATTGGCGGTGGTGATACCGGCAACGACTGCATTGGTACCTCGGTCCGCCATGGAGCCAAGTCCGTGACCAACTTCGAGCTTCTGCCGCAGCCCCCGCCAGAGCGTGCCAACGACAACCCCTGGCCTCAGTGGCCACGCATCTACCGCGTTGACTATGGCCACACCGAGGTTCGCCAGCACACTGGCAAGGACCCTCGTGAGTACTGCATCATGTCCGAGGAGTTTGTCGACGATGGCAGCGGCAAGGTCAAGGGCATCAACACCATTCGCGTGGAGTGGACCAAGTCCCCCAGCGGCGGCTGGGACATGAAGAAGGTGGAGGGTTCGCAGCAGTTCTTCCCTGCCGACCTCGTCCTCTTGGCCATGGGTTTCCTCGGACCCGAGGCCCGTGTCTTGGGTGACGAAATCGAGAAGGATGCCCGCAAGAACGTCAAGACCCCCGCGGGCAAGTACTGCACCAACCTGGACGGCGTCTTTGCTGCGGGTGACGCCCGCCGTGGCCAGTCTCTCATTGTCTGGTGAGTTACCTTTATGAATTCTACACCCGATTTACCACAACTTGCTAACATGTACTTTCAGGGGCATCGACGAAGGCCGCATGGCTGCCCGAGAGGTTGACCTGTTCCTGGAGAAGAGCACCAACCTCCCCGTGACGGGAGGCATCGTGAAGCACACGGCGCAGGAGATTTTGACCAGGGTCGTCGAGGCCCAGTAAAACGAACGACGTCGAGAGTCAAGGCGTTACCATGGCTGCGAATGATTTCTTTTCTTTTGGTCTACGATGGCATACGAAGGGCACGAGTGGTTTCGGGTATGATACCAGCAAGACTTTGGGGGGGGGGAATGGATGTGATGCGGGGGACGGTTTGCCAGTTTTCATACCATTGCTGCATGTGCCTCGATTGATGTTTGACGGGTTTGAGGCTCTGAGGAGAGACTGTATATAGGCAGCTCATGACTGTTGAAAAGTCCGAATACATATCTACATAAATGATGAGCCTGTGCGTCATGACTTGCACCACCTCAGAATCAGGGTCTTGAGTTAGAGCACTCGCACCAGAAAGGATGAGTGAAACCGCCCCCAACACTACCGTCCGTTTGCGGCAGCGATCTCGCAAGCGACTCTTCAACACCCAGACTTGCCTGGGATGCAGTGCAGGGCAGCGAAACGATCGGGGGTGCGTCATTTTCCCGCTAACGAACCCTGGATCTCAAGTTAGCGGCCAAAGATAGCCAGGCCAGGCCGGTCTGGGTGCTGAAAATATTGGCTGCACGTGCTAAACTCTAAGTGCTGATAGGGCAATGGCCTGCGCTGGGAGCTCCAGGTGGGGGGGAGGCTCCCATGTTTCTGTTGCGGCACCAGCCACTGGCTACTGTAGCTTCAAAGCAAGCCGCCGTTGTCGAACCTCGCGTGGTACGGAGAATCAGAGTAGTACAGCGAGTGGAGGTGGGCTAGTTGGTTTTGCATTTTGCCTTGTCCTGTCATGCCACGGGCGCCGTGCTGAGACAATATTGAATCATACGAGAAACGGTCGTCGATACTCGCAATTCCGGCCTCCCGATTCCTCATCCTCCTCCTCCCCCTCGCCCGCCATCGCCTCCGTGCCATCCCGACGACATGCGGTTCGGCAAGACGCTCCGCGATGCCGTCTACGAGCCGTGGAAGGGCCAGTACATCGACTACGGCAAGCTCAAGGGCCTGCTGCACGAGGACAAGGTCGACGAGGACGGCTCCTTGGCGTGGACCGAGGACGACGAGAACCGCTTCTGCGACGAGATCTTCAACGTCCAGCTCGACAAAGTCGCCCGCTTCCAGCAGGAGCGCGTCGACGCCCTCAGGCAGCGGGTCGATGCCGCCTTCGACAAGCTAAAGGAGCTCGCGCCGCTGCCGGCCGCCGATGGCGAGGGTGACCAGGCCGCCGCCGCCTCCTTGGCCGCTGCTCGCGCGGGTGCGGCGCCGCGCCTGCGGGAGCTCGAGAAGGAGCTCGACGACATCACCACCGAGGTCAAGGAGGTCAAGAAGTACAGCAACGTCAACTACACGGGCTTCCTCAAGATCGTCAAGAAGCACGACCGCAAGCGCGGCGACCGCTACAAGGTGCGGCCCATGATGCAGCTGAGCCTGGCGCAGCGGCCCTTCAACTCGGAGCAGGGCTACTCGCCGCTGCTCAACAAGCTGTCCATCATGTACTTTGCCATCCGGCAGCAGCTCGAGGGCGGGGACCAGGTGCCGCTGGACTTGGAGAGCCACGCCGAGACGCACAACGGGGAGAGATATACTGCCCACAAGTGTAAGCCCGCCTTTACTCGCCGCATGGGTCTGATGGTTGGTTGCTAACTCGGCTGGACGCAGTTTGGGTCCATCACGATAACCTCCTCGAAGTCAAGACGCTCATCCTCCGCCGACTCCCGGCTCTCGTCTACAGCGAGCAGACTGCCAAAGAGCTGGACGGCAACGACTCGCCCGCCATCACGTCGCTCTACTTTGACAACAAAAAGTTCGAGCTGTACTCGGAAAAGGTCGATCGCCAGTCTGAGGCGTCATCCCTGAGGCTGCGCTGGTATGGCGAGCTGAGCAGCCGGCCGGAGATCTTTGTCGAGCAAAAGACGGCCGACGCCAAGGGCAACAGCCAGGAGTACAAGTTCACCATCAAGGACAAGTGGGTCAAGCCTTTCCTTGACGGCGAGTATACCATGGAGAAGAGCGTCCAGAAGATGGAGCGGCAGGGCGTGTCGGCCGAGCAGGTCGACAACTACAAGGCCACCGTCGCCAGGATCCAGGACTTTTTGCAGCAAAAGAAGCTGTCGCCGGTGCTGCGGGCCAACTACGTCCGCACGGCGTTCCAGAAGCCGACTGATGACCGTGTCCGAATCTCCATCGACACCGACCTGGCTTTCATCCGTGAAGACACCCTCGATTCCGATCGCCCGTGCCGCGACCCCAGCGACTGGCATCGCTCCGAAATCGATGACAGCAACATGTCTTATCCGTTCAAGAACATCAACCAGAGCGAGGTATCCAAGTTCCCGTACGCGGTCCTGGAGATTAAGCTCAAGGAGGATGGCAACCGCAAGCGCCCGTCGTGGGTGGAGGACCTGATGGCCTCCCACCTAGTCCATCCGACTCCGCGGTTCTCCAAGTTTGTGCACGGCGTTGCCTCTCTGTTTGAGGACTACGTGAACAACCTGCCCTTCTGGCTTAGCGATCTGGAGACGGACATTCGCAAGGACCCTCAGAAGGCATTTGACGAGGAGGAGCAGCGACGTGCCCAGCGAGCCGACGACGTCATGGCCGTGGGAAGCTTGATAGGCACGATGCCCAGCTCGTACAGAGCGGCGCAGAGCTCGCCTGTCGGTAAGTCGTACCTGGCAGACCGGATGGCGGCCGACTCCAGAGCATCGCTGTCGCATTCTCTTGGCCGGAAAAGTATGCTCGCCGCCGGTGAAGAGGAAGGCGAATCTAGCAGCAGCCCTCAACCATCGCAGGACCGCGGGGGCTACGGCACTCTCTCGTCTGTTCTCCCTGGGCTGTCTCTCTCCAAGTACGCCAGGGCCAGGCGAGCCCAGAAGGCCCAGCTTCCCGAGGGCGTGGTGGAGCCGACGCAGTGGATCAAGAACATGGGCGAGCTCAAGGTCGAGCCCAAGGTGTGGTTGGCCAACGAGCGGACGTTCCTCAAGTGGCAGCACATCTGCATCCTTCAGGGCGGCTTGGCGGTCGGCCTGTACACGGCTGCAGGTCAGAACTTTGTGGCCGAGGTCATGGGGATTATCTACATCGTCATCGCGGCGTTTGCGGGCATCTGGGGCTACTGGATGCTGCGGGTGCGGCGGAGCATGATCCTAGAGAGGAGCGGCAAGGACTTTGACAACATGTTTGGGCCGATTGTCATTAGCATTGCGCTGATGGGGGCGCTGATTATCAACTTTGTCTTTCAGGTGAGCCGGGCGCTTCTCCCGGGTACGCACTTACGATGAATGCTAACACGCGGCCACAGTATCAGAAGGCCTTTGCGAGGATGGGCAATGCCGGCGAGGGTGAGATGATGAGGGACGAGCTCAAGTGAGTCGGCGGGAGAGTCGGCGAGTGCCTACGGGCACCGCCGCAGAGCGGCAAGAGAGGGAAGGCAATTGTACAGCATCTCGGAGTTTGAGCATCAGCATGGGTTTGGGATGGAGGCATGGGATTCTAATTACGCTTTTGAATGGATGCATCGGTGCGCAATGGATAGTTTTGGACAAATTTGTATCAGTACTTGTTACTCTGTAGCTGATGTCAAAGCTTGTCCAAGGCCATGTGTAGCCGCATTGTTGTGAAGCGTCATGGCGCTGTTGTCCATCGGGAGGGTGAGACAGGGACACAGATGTCCGTCTTACAAGTCAAACGGATAATCTCATCAAGGACACGAAGTAGACAAAGCGCATGTCTCAGTGAAAGGTGCGATGGCCAGCTGCATGGCGCTCCCAGCGCTCCCAAGAACAGACGATCGGGCGAACGCTGCTGCTGCAGCGACGGAGAGCCCTCCAATAGGTTGCTGTCTAGGTGCAGCTATCCGCAGCTGTTGCCGGTCTCCCTGCAGCCTCCTTTTTCCCTCGCGGCTCGATTGTCCTTTTGAACACCTATTGTCCAATGGCTGGCGGCGCAAACAAGTCTGTTTCAGAATAGCAAAAACAAGTCTTAAAGAGTGGATTTTCGTCTAAAAATTGCAGTGAGTGTGATTCACTTGAGCAAGCAGGTGTTACGCGACGCTTTCCGCCGCCAGCTGTGCAAACAAAACATTTTTGAATCTTGCACTCCTCATTCGTCGCACGGCTGCTGCGCCCGCCTTGTCATCGGGCGTTTTCTCCGTAGCATCGCACGGCACAGGAAGCCTCAGCCTGCGTTATCGCGAACGAGCATGTTGGCCTGGCGAGCTGCAGAAGCCGCCGGAGATTCGTGGACTCGAGCCCGCCAGCCGATGAAGTCGTGATGGACCAGCAGAAGGAGAAGAAGAAGACGAAGAAGGTCGGGTTTTTGGGAGGCCTGCTCCGGAGTAGTAGCTTGGCGATCAACAGAGGGTCCAAGGTGGTCGACACAGAGTCTGGACAGCGGCTGCGCGACGACCTCGCTGACTCGTCCAAGGGCAAGAAGCCGACGCGCCGCGTGAGTGCCGGAGATGCCGCCGCGCCACCGCCGCGCAGAAGCCGTCCGGCGCCGGGGGAGGACCGTATCCGCTCGCGTCGCCGGCCTAGACGCCCGGAACCCGAGCCGGAGCCGCAGCCGGAGCCTGGGGCAGGTTCGGGGTCGGCAGCCCACAGGGCGAGGAGCAGGAAGGGCAAGGGGGCAGCGGACGAGGAGCCCGACGACCGACCCGGCTCCCCGACGGTGCTGTTGACGGAGTGGCCGCCAAAGGGCCTTTCAGCCGACGAGGAGCTGCCGCCGCAACATGCCCAGGAGCTCATCTGCCGCGGAGCGCCGGCGCACAAGGGACTCAGGAAGGCGATTCCTCACGCGTCGGACCACTACTACGCTCTCTACGCCACGACGTCCGGGGGCCGAGGGGAAGGGAGCGGTGCGGCCAGCCTCCACGACTCGATGACGCAGCTCATGACGATGAGGACGCAGGGCCAGGGCCAGGCGACGTACCCTTGGGAGACACTGGAGCAGCCGAGCTGCGCGTTCCTCTACGGACAGCGGCCGGGCACCATCACGCTGAACCACTGGGCCTCGATGGCGAGCGTCCTGCCGCCGACCATCGCGCTGCGAGACTCGGGCGTCGCACCGCGGGACATGGACCTGGCGCGCATCCTCGAGCGGCTCAAGGAGCTGCAGGCCGGGCTGGAAGACGACGACGAGGGCCTGCTCTACAAGATCCTGTACCGGCGCATCCTGCGGGACCCGGACCGCATCCTCAGCCCGCACAGGACGCTGGACCGGCAGATCACGGACCTGATCCTGGTGCTCTCGCGGCCGGACTGGATCGACTTCGCGGACCCCAAGAACCAAGTCGCCACGCGCTTCATCTTCGACCGCGGCGCGGCCAACGCGGAGCAGTACCGCCGGTTCCTGCACCAGCTGCTGCTGAGCCTCGAGCTGGAGCTGCGCATCCACTCGCCGCAGCACGGGGACTGGGCCAAGGAGAAGCTGCTGCTGCAGATGCCGCCGACGATACGGTGGAACCTGGCGCTGGCGCGGCGGTGGAGGGACAATGTGCGGGTGGACGAGTACGGCGCGACGCCGGAGCAGAGTACGCACCCTTTACGTACAAGTCCTTGTGTCTGGGGAGGAAGCGCAAAGCTAACAGGAAGAGTAGCGAGGCTTCGATACAAGCTCAAGAAGCGCCAGGTCAAGACGCTGAAGCGTTTCGCGCAGACGATGAAGTGGCCGAACCTGGCCGAGACGCTGGACAACCTGCGGCAAAAGGATGACGAGTTCCGCCTAGACGCGGTGAGCTCGGATGCGTTTGCGTTTTTCAGCGGGCTCGTGCTGCCAGGCGTAAGTGACGATGCTTTTCCAACCCCTTCCCAACGATGCCTGGGGCAAAGGTCAAGAATGTGGTTGTGTGATCAAGGGGCTGACTTCCATCAGCCAACGCTGCCGTTCCTCACCATGAACGCCCTCATCGACCTGGACCCCGACCCGGCCACCGACGAGCTCGCGCTGCTGTCGCACACCAACCCCCACTGCGGCTTCCAGTACCGTAATAGTCACACGTACTGGTCGGCGAGCTGCATCGTGGGAAAGGTGCTTGCGCCGACGTGCCGCAGCGTCGCCGGGTGGGTGGGGCCCGGACGCCCGACGGCGGACCTCGGCCGCTCGCAAATCGCCCGGGTCCGGAGCCGGCGGCAGCGGCAGCAGCAGCAGGGCCGGCGGATGGGCCCCGAGGACGTGGAGAGCATGGGTGAGCGCTCCGACCCGCTGGGCCCGCCCGCCGAGGCGTTCCCCGTGGGCGAGTACGCGCTGGCGCGGCCGCAGATGGACGGCTTCGTCGTGGACACGGTGCGCATCGAGCTGCTCGGCTTCCGGCCCGTGGCCCTGCCGGAGGAGACGGGCAGGCCCGGCGGCGGGCCGAGGCTGTTCGACGCGACGGTGCAGTTCGCCATCGACGGCCTCTCGTGGCCGCTGCGGCTCATGTACGACGTGTCCTTTATCAGCGCGTGGCCCTGCGCCGACGGGCCGCACCCGCTCTTCTTCGACTACGTCTACAAGGCCGTCCGGGTCGACGAGCTCGTGCGCGTGCGCGACTGGGGAGGGCTGTACTACAGATGCAGACAGGCGGGCGGCTCGCTCAGCTCGCGCTCCAGCCCGGCGCCGCCGCCGCTGCCGCCAAACGGGACGGCCGCGGATGTCGACGGTTGGGAAGACGACGACGAGCATGATGAGGAAAAGGTGCTGGTGGTGGAGGCGTTTGGGGTGCGGGACAACGAGGCGCTGGCAAGGGCGTGGTGCTCGCACTGGGGACTGAGCGCCGTGGTGGCGGACATACACAAGACGTGGTACGTTTCCTGCTCTGTCGTTTGATATCGGTTCGGTTTGGTTGGATCACGATGCTGACGTTTGGCGGATAGCATGGCGTGTGCCATCAGAGAGGCGTACGCCGCGACGCTGACGGTCGTCGTCCTCGTCGATGACCGGCTTTACGATGATGAGGAACACGAGTAACGAGACACACGACGGGCATTGGGCGCTTGCCGCTGTTGGAGGCATCAGATCACGACGACGGCATGAAAGATTCGAGGAATCGTGGTGGCGTGGAGGGGTGTGGAGAAGCTTGAACGGCTACAGGGGGGTATGGTGGGGTCCGGGGAGCTCGGTGGCGGATGCCGAGCCGCTGGGATTGCCGCTGCAGGCCTCGGGGGTTGCCGCTCAGTACATAGCATCAAGATGTGCCTTGTGTAGACAATTGCCACCGCCCAGCCGAGGCCCGGTGAGAATAATTGCGTATTCCGTTGATGGCCGCCTCGCTGCAGCTTGTTGTGCAGATCGAAGACGCTGCAGAGGCCCGGACATGCTGGGAGGGGAGCTTGGCTTGCTTGGGGAGCCTGGGGAGCTCGGATTCATGCAGTACTCGTACTGTACGAGTAGACGTGGAATGTCGCGTACCGCAATCGGAGGGGACGAGATGGAGAGAGGAGCTGGGGGCGCGGAATGGCACAGGCAACAGGCAAAGAAGAATCTACGAGCTGGTTCGGGTACGGTAGCGCCATGCAGAGACATGGATGGATGCCCAACAATGGCTGCTTCAACGGGGTATCGCGACGCCTGTTGAAGGCTTTACCTTGATGGTTGTGTTGGTGTCCCGTCGCCTTGACCGCTTACTGCCACAGCACTCGACACGGGTTTGACCGGCTTGGCCGGCTCTTTTCCCTTTGTCACCGCCTCCATGTCTCTCTCTTGTTCGTCTGGCCCTTCAGATTCCCAGCAATGATCGGCCTGGGCGACTTGGCGGATGCTGTGTGCGGCGTCTTCGGGCTGCCAGAGCAGCGGGGAAGTCTGGAGGGGTCCCCGTCATCGGTGGAGATTGAGGGGCAAAAATACAGGGGGCCAGGGGCGTCTCAGATGCTTCCGGCGGCCAAGGTGCGTCCCCTAGGCCAGAGCTTTCGCGGCTGCCTACAGCACACGCCCCTAGGTCCAGCGGCCAGCGGGCGCCATAATAGGGTGGGGTGCGCGAGGGAGGCGAGGTGAGGCGTTCTCAAGGTCCTCCTCAAGTCCTGTGCCTCAGGCCCTCAGCAGCACACCCTCCCTTCTCACCCTCCCGCTTGCTTCCAACTGGTCGACGCCGAAGCTGACACCCTCACGCCTTGGACAGACGAGACAGAGACACGACGCGCATCCCGATTCCGTCAAGGCTGCTGGTCCCCCGCAGCGAACAGGCGAACGACCAGACGAACACAGGCTACACGGCATACCTCGCGCCAAGGAACCTTGCCCGCCATGTATGCATACAATAAGCCCATCAAGGCCATGGAGTGCGTTTTCCCCTTTCCCTTCCTCTTTCCAATCACTTGTCGCTGTGTTTTCTGCAAATTTCAAGTCAATTGTCGCTGCCATGGATATTCTTGATGCGAGAACCGTAACTGACGACGGCTTGCCTGCCATGAGCAGGCCTCCCAACGTGCTGGTAATTGCCACCCCCGCCTCACTCCGCATACCCTCTGCCGTTCCTTGCTGCGAGGTCGCCGGCGAGGGAATCCTGAGGCTCCCGGAGCCCGCGGCGCAAGGCAACGGACGGAGGACCGGTTTTCGCCGGGCAGCAAGCATCACGTTCACGACTAACATGTGTTGGTACTCTGCAGGACTACTACATCGGTGTCGATGTTGGTACCGGCTCCGCCCGTGCCTGCATCATCGATGAGACGGGCGACATCAAGGCATTGGCCTCTGAGAACATCAAGCTGTGGCAGCCCGAGACTGGCTACTACGTATGACGACGCCCCCAAGTTCCTACGATTCCCATTCCCCCAATTGGGCCCGATTGGCAGCGCTGACCTGCCCGCGCAGGAGCAATCGACCACAGACATCTGGCAGTGCATCTGCGAGTGCGTCCGCCGCGTCGTCAGCGAGTCCAATGTCGACCCCTCGAGGATCAAGGGCATTGGCTTCGACGCCACCTGCTCCCTCGCCGTCTTCACCGACGACACCGACGAGCCCATGCCCGTCACCGGCCCCGACTTTGCCAACGACGGCCACGACCGCAACGTCATCCTCTGGCTCGACCACCGCCCCGTCGAGGAGACGGAGAAGATCAACAGCACCAAGCACAAGCTGCTCAAGTACGTCGGCGGCAGGATGAGCATCGAGATGGAGATCCCCAAGGTCCTCTGGCTCAAGAACAACATGCCCCCGGAGCTGTTTGACCGCTGCAAGTTCTACGACCTGGGCGATGCCCTCACCCACCTGGCCACCGGCAACGAGGCGCGCAGCTTCTGCAGCACTGTCTGCAAGCAGGGCTACGTCCCCATTGGCGTCGACGGCAGCGAGAAGGGCTGGCAGCAGGACTTTTTCGAGACGATTGGCCTGGGCGACTTGTCCAAGGACAACTTTGAGCGGATGGGCGGTGTCCACGGCGTGGTATGTTGGCTTCCCTCTCCTACTCTTGCCATTGGGCTTGCCGGCGTCAGTGTGCTGACCTCTTTCGTAGAACGGAACGTACTACAGCGCTGGCGAGAGCGTGGGCACCCTCAGCCGACAGGCCGCCTACCAGCTTGGCCTCCCCATGGGCATCGCCGTCGGAAGCGGTGTCATCGACGCCTACGCCGGCTGGATCGGTACCGTGGGCGCCAAGGTCGACCTCGGCGATGACGAGCTCAACGCCAACGTTCCGCACAACGACCTGTCCCAGGCCTTTACCCGGCTGGCAGCCGTCGCGGGCACATCCACCTGCCATCTGGCCATGTCCAAGGACCCCGTTTTCGTCCCGGGCGTCTGGGGCCCGTACCGAGATGTCTTGCTGCCTGGCTACTGGCTTGCCGAGGGCGGCCAGTCGGCCACTGGCGAGCTTCTGCGGCACATCCTCGACATCCACCCTGCCTACAACGAGACCTGTGCACTGGCAAAGGCCGAGGACAAGCACATCTACGACTTCCTCAACGCTCACCTCGAATACATGGTCGAGAAGCAGAATGCGCCTGGCATCCCGTACCTCGCCCGCCACCTCTTCTTCTACGGTGACCTCTGGGGCAACCGGTCACCCATCGCCGACCCCAGCATGAAGGGCTGCATGATCGGCATCGACAGCGACAAGAGCACCGATAACATGGCGTTGTGGTACTACGCCACCATGGAGTTCATTGCCATGCAGACTCGTCAGATTATCGAGCAGATGAACAAGTCTGGGCACGAGATTTCGTCCATCTTCATGTCCGGCTCCCAGTGCCAGAACCCGGTGCTGATGAGCCTCATGGCGACCACCTGCAGCATGCCCGTGCTGATCCCCCGGTACGTCCACGCGGCCGTGGTCCACGGCGCGGCCATGCTGGGTGCCAAGGCTGCCAGCCACAACCTCGAAGACGGCTCGGAGCCTGAGACGCTGTGGAGCATCATGGACCGCATGAGCAAGCGTGGGCGGCTGGTCGAGCCTGGCAACGACCCCGGCGAGAAGTCGCTGCTGGATGCCAAGTACGAGGTGTTCCTCGACATGTGCACCTCGCAGCAGACGTACCGCAAGAAGGTGGACAAGGCGGTCGCCAAATGGGGTGCCGAGTTTGGTGGCGATGAGTAAGTCGGCCAAGAACAGCACGAGAGGATCTGGGCTGGACTCGACGAAGGACAGGAGAATGGCATATAAAGGGTTGGCAATTGGATGATGACCAGGCCATGACCCAAGCATGTAATCGTAATGAGTTTCAATATCTAGATCATCGGTTATGAGGGGGCATCAAATAGAGGTTTTTCGAATGTTTAAATGCATGCATTATCTGCTTAAAATAAAAGCCAATTCCTCTTGAAGGCAATTGATGAACCACGTAGAGCAGAGCTGCAGGCGCATGCTGATGAGTGTCGAGGGGGTTTCAGTGGGCTGTGTGAGACTGCCAGTGATGGTTGGCCAGGCTTGCCAGGACCCTCGCGGCGCGCTCATTGGTCCAAGCTTCCCGCCAAACACCTCCAGCCTCGCTCGCCAGGCCAAAATTCTAGAGCAGACGCGCATCTCTCTGCCTTTGTTGCAAACCACGACCACGCGCGCGCGAGCAGCTTCGCTCATTCACATCGCTCGCTTGCCAACCCCTACGGCTCTTCTTCGACTCCGCGGCGTCTATCGTACTCGCCTTTCGACCATGTCTCTCTTTGGGCAGTCGACGACGGGCGGCGGGTCGTCGCTGTTTGGGCAGCCGGCCCAGAACCAACAGCAGCAGCAGCAGCAGCAGCAGCCGCAGGGTGGTGGAGGGCTGTTTGGCCAGCAGCAGCAGAATAAGCCAGCGTCCGGAGGCTTGTTTGGGCAGTCGACGGCAGGGAACACTGGCGGTGGAGTGTTTGGCCAGCCGACGCAGAATCAGCAGCAGAATCCCTCTGGCGGGGGCCTGTTTGGGCAATCGACGGCTCAAAATCAGCAACAGGGGGCTACTGGAGGCGGCTTGTTTGGCCAGCCGGCGCAGAATCAGCAGACTGGCGGCATGGGAGGTGGACTGTTTGGACAACCGGCGCAGAATCAGCAGCAGCAGCAGCAGCAGCAGCAGAAGCCATCTCTGTCGCTGTTTGGCTCGACCCTCGGCGGCTCGACCATGCCAGGGGGCACTTTGGGCGCCTCGATGTCAAACCCTTCCTTGTTCGGCTCCACGACGAACCAACAGCCGCAGCAGCAAAGCAATCCGATGCTCGGGGGCAGCATGCTCGGTGGGAGTTTCTTGGGCGCTCCGGCGCAAAACACGCAGCCCCAGCAAACGCAGACACAACAACCGGCCGGCGCGTACTTTGACAGCCTCTTCGCGAAGACACAGAGAGAGGGAGGCGCCAAACCCAACATGGGAGATCTCCCCAGCCTGGAGCTTGGCCTTGGCGACCTACGCCATCGCTTGAGGAAGCTTCAGTCCAAGCCAAACGAGAAGCCTCTGGACGGCAAGGCACACTACCTGCTGGCTGCATCCGGCGTTGACCCTGGCGCCGCCGCCAAGGATCTCGGCATGCTGGATGTCCAGGGCGCGCGAGTCGAGCGGACACACGGATACGCCCCGAGCGAAATCGACGTCGAGACGTACCTGTCCAACTTGCAGACGAAGACGACGCTGAGCATGATTGCCGACGGCCTCGAGCGATCGGTGCGCGACTTTGATAACTTCTTGGAGGACAACGTGGCTATGGAGTGGGACGCCCAGCGCAAGCGCATCTACCAGCACTTTGGCATCAAGCCCCGAGAGGACTCGACGGCAGCGGGTCGAGAGTCCCACGGCGGCTTCGGCCGATCACGCCGCAGCAAGGCCCAAGGGGGCGCGTCTCGCGCTGGCCGGAGCAGCATGCTTGGCAACTCGATGATGCAGCGCTCTGTCATTGGCACCCCCAGCCGCATTGGCGCTCACCAGCCCGAGTTTTCCGACGTCGACCGTTCCTCCGATGGGTCAAGCGCCCTCAAGACCCGTGGCGCGACCGAGGATCGGGCCCTTCGCGAGAGGCAGGCGAAACTGTCCGAAAAGGTGCGCACTCTCAATACCGCACGCCTGATGAAGCGCCCGTATCCCATCTTCGCGGAGCTGGGAGAGGTGGAGCAAAAGTCTCACGAGCCTCACGCGCCTCATGTGGTGGAGGCTTACCGTGCCATGATCGAGATTGTTGGCGAGGATCCAGGTGCCGAGAACTCGCTCAACAATGCCACCGCAAAGGAGCGCCAGTTTGCTGGCATGTACCTGGACGAAAACCCCAACTCTGCTCAGTCGGTTGAGATGAGGAAGCGCATCCTACACGGCTCCAACCGCTTCCTCGAGAAGCAGTTCCTGCGCGAGGTCGAGTCGTTGATAGCCAAGCACCCGCACGAAGCCAAACTTGGCGGTCTCCCGGATATTACCAGCAAGATCAAGGCCTACATTCGCCTGCGCTCCGCCCGAAAGGACCTGGTGCCCGATAACACCGAGCTGCAGCAAGTCCAGGGCGAGTATGTGTGGGCGGTGGTCTTCTACCTGCTTCGGTCCGGCCACGTCAACGAGGCGGCCCAGTACGTCAACGACAACAGCAACCAGTTCCGGGGCATCGATCGCACGTTCGCGACGTACCTCAACAACTATGCGGCCAGCGAGGACCGACGGATTACGAATCGAAAGCTGCTTGATCGCTGCACAAACGAGTACATCCAGCGCTCTCGCAACGCTCCCGAGAACTCCATCGACCCCTTCCGAATGGCCTGCTACAAGGTCATTGGACGCATTGAGCTGGGCAACCGCAACCTGGACGGCTTGAACACGGACATCAACGACTGGATCTGGCTGCAGTTCAACCTGGCCAGGGAAGGAGACAAGGCTCTGGAGATGGCGGGGGAATCGTACGGCCTGGCGGAGCTGCAAAGCAGCATCAGGGAAATCGGACTCAAGCACTTCCCCAAGGCCAACTCGGAAGACACCAGCAACGGCAGCTTCGGCATGTTCTTCTACCTCCAGATCCTCTCAGGCATGTTCGAAGACGCCGTTGCCTATCTCTACCCCTTTTCGTACGTGGATGCCGTTCACTTTGGCCTCGCGCTCGAGTACTACGGCCTGCTACGGCCGAGTGATCCCATGTCGGCCTCGAACGACCTCCGCAGCTACAGTGTCAAGAATCTTCCGCAGATCAACTTTGGCCGCATGATTGGCTACTACACGAGGGACTTCCGCGCCGCGGACGTGGTGTCTGCTGTGGACTACCTGGCACTGATTTGCCTGAACCGGGATCTCGGTGGGGAGGCAGGGCAGCGCCAGAGCAATCTGTGCCATGAGGCTCTGCGGGACTTGGTGCTGGAGACTCGCGAATTCAGCAAGCTGATCGGAGACATCAGACCAGACGGTCGCGGTATCCGCGGCATCATCGAGGAGCGTGGCCCTTTGATTGGTCTCGACGACGAGGACGACTTTGTCAACACGGTGACGCTACAAGCAGCCAGCTTTGCGGACGAGAATGGACGAACCACAGACTCCGTGCTGCTGTATCACTTGGCCGGCGAATACGACACGGTGGTGGCCATTGTCAGCCGGGCTCTCAGTGAGGCCATCTCTCTCGAGATTGGCGAGGACCCGATGCGCTTGATGCCGGTCAAGCCAAGGGCGGCCGGCCAGGAGGCAGAGACACAGCAGGGTAGCAGCCTCAGCCTGGCGTCTATCGACGATCCGGTTGAGCTGGCCAAGACGATGATGGCCATGTACGAGCGGGACGCGATGTTCTACCGGAAGATCCAGGACCAGAACAAGGTGGCCTGCCGGGTGCTGCTGGAGATGAGCACCATCAAGAAACTCGTAGAAGCGGGCCAATGGGCTCAAGGTCTAGATGTAAGTGTACTTGAACAGCCCCCGATGCAAGAGCAGCGCTAATCACTCTGCAGAAAATCCGAGGCCTCGAGATCCTGCCCCTGGACGCGGCGGGCGACGCCAGCACGATCCGGGCGTACGCGTCCAAGTTCTCGGGTCTCTCGCAGCCGGTGTCGATCAACGTGCCGAACCTGCTGATGTGGACCATCATCTGCTGCGTGCGGCAGCGGGAGCAGCTCACCAACGGGCAGTTCAGCGGCAACGAGGGGACGCGGAAGATGATGGTGGAGCAGCTGAAGCAGATGACGCTGGACCTGACGACATACACGAGCCAGCTGCGGTACCGGTTCCCGCCGCACCTGCACGAGGCACTGGCGAGGGCGTCGGCAGAGTAGGGGGTCGCGGTGTGGTTAAGATGAGACGGCGGCTAGATATCAGCTTGAGTATTACTCTTTACGATAGAAGTGCCGGCAAGGCGCTGTCAAAAGAAGACTGGATACTTGATGTGACTCGACGCGAACAGACGAATGATGCTGACAGGAGACGGACACAGCAGGTTTCATGTCGTTTATTTATTCCCAAGCAATGTGACCGCCTGTCCATGTCTTAGGTAGAGTGGTCGGTCGATTGAGGCAGGTGACGAATCAGCTGATCCGTCGTATTATTCCACGCTGGGCTGCACGTGCCGATGCTTGCCGCAGCCTTTCCCACATAGGCGTGGCAAACACCATCGCGCCCATGACTCGGGCTCGACCACCTCTGCACGACCCATCTGATTCAGCAACTCGTCCCCATCCCACAGGGTCCCGAACGTGCCCTTGTCCGCGCATGAGCGCAATCCGGGATCCCCACTCCCACCACTCGCGAACCGCCGGCTGTCCGAGACGAGGAAGCCGAAGCTCGCTTTTTTTCCGTTTTACGTTTCCTGCGGTGTTGCGTCGTCGTCGTTGGGTGCTACGGGCGGGGCCTGATTGCCCTTCTCTCGGCAGACGGAGGAACCAACAGCCCCCCTGCCCTGCCGAAGAGGGGGGGCGGCATCCGGGAGGGAAGCCGGTTGGGCGCGTCCGAGGTAGTACGAGTACGAACAAGCAAACGCAAGTCTGTCTGCCGGGGACGACAGGGACGAGGGGTGGGCCGGGCTCGGCATAGGCCCCGGAGGAGGCGGCGGGGACGGGGCGGCGGCGGTGGAGAGTCCGCCGGCGGGAGAGACGCCGGGCGGCGGCGGGATGAAGCGGGAGGCGGAGAGCCTCTCGCGGGACGGGGACGGGGATGGGGACGGGGGGGAGGCGGCGGGGGATGAGGGCGGCAACAGGACGAAGAAGAAGAAGACAGGGCCGGGGAGCCGGGGCGTGGCGAACCTGACGCCGGAGCAGCTGGCCAAGAAGAGGGCCAACGGTGAGTGCTTGCTTCCACCTCACCTCACCATGCACGGCGGCGTTGCATCCGGCCACCCAGCTACACAGTCTCGGAACCATCGACACCATTCGTCTCGCCAGAGTTCAGAGGCTCGACTTGCGACACGCTCGCTAACCTCCTCACGCTTCAGACCGCGAGGCCCAGCGCGCCATCCGCGAGCGCACCAAGAACCAGATCGAGACGCTGGAGCGGCGCATCGAGGAGCTCACCAGCCTCAAGCCCTACCAAGAGCTGCAGGCCGTGGTGCGCGCCAAGGAGGCCGTCGAGCAGGAGAATGCCGAGATCAAGCGGCAGCTGGCGGCCGTGGTGGGGATGCTGAAGCCCATCATCGGCGAGGGTGAGTTTCTTTCCTTTGGCGCGTCCCCTTGTGGCGCGTCCCCTTGACAGGATGAAAGAGGTCGCAGTGTTGCTGGACTTGAGCTGATGCGGCATCACAGGCGCAAGCGAGGGCTCGTATACATCACCCGCGCCGGTCTTTGTGCCACCAGTCGCGGCACAGACACCGGGGGTGCAGTACAATGCCTCTGCATCTATGTCTCCAGCAGCCGGGCACGCGGAGCATGCTCACGTCTCCCAGCAGAGCTGGCACCACGGCGAGCAGCAGCAGCAGCAGCAGCATGCGGACCCCACCGCGGCGCAGCTGCAGCACCAGAGGCTCCGGCTCCGGCACGGCCTGGACATGGGCCCGGAGCGGCTCGGGCTGGACTTTCTGCTGCAGCCCGGCCAGCAGGTGAACCGGGTGCAGAGCGCGCTCCACGGCGCGCAGGACTCGCCTCAGTTTCACCACGTCCCCATGAAGCACGACTGGACGGCCGCGACGAACAACCCGGCGCTGCGGGCGCGGCACGGCTCGTTGGGCTCGTCGGTGTCGGGGGGAGGGGGAGGGGGAGGGGGTGATGCCAGTGCCATGTCCGCGTCCGGCCAGTCGCCCTCCGGAGCGGGCCCGAGTCCATACGCCCCCGGCGCCGACCCGGACCCGGCCAGCCTGCCCCGGTACGCCATGCCGGTCAAGAACTGCGGCCCGACGTGCCCGCTCGACTCGCTGCTGCTCGACTTCCTCAGCGAGCGGCGGCAGCGCGCGGCCGACGGCCTGCCCATGCACGAGGTGGTCGGCCCGCGCTACCCGTCCGTGTCGTCGCTGCTCAACCCGGCCAACAGCGTGTACAGCCACCCGCTGTCCAAGGTCTTCACCGACATCCTGGCCACCTTCCCGGACATCTCGGCGCTGCCGGAACGCGTGGCCGTGCTGTACGTCATGTTCCTCGTCATGCGCTGGCAGATCGCGCCCACGCGCGAGAACTACGACCGCCTGCCCGCCTGGATGCGGCCCTCGCCCGCGCAGCTGCTCTCGCCGCACCCGGCCTGGGTCGACCACCTGCCCTTCCCCGCCATGCGCGACGCCCTCGTGCGCCTGTACAACCCGGACGAGTACCTCTTCGACAACTTCTTCATCCCCTTCACCACCACGCTGCGCCTCGGCTGGCCCTACGAGGACGCGGACACGCTGCTCGTCGTGCGGCCCGACGCCGCCGACGACGAGGTCGTCATCAACCCCGTCTTCGAGCGCCACCTGCGCAACCTCGACAACTGGCGCCTGGGGGACCGCTTCGTGCGCGCCTTTCCCGCGCTCGCGGACACGTGCAACGTGGATGCCGGGGCGGGCGGCGCTGCGTCGTCGGTGTCGTCGATGAGTCGGTGATGTGTATCGCACGGTAGACAGCAGCCGAGCTCATCAAACCCTATCATATATCTAGCAATAATCTCCCCCAGGGCTCTAACAGGCAATACCATCCGTAATTACGCTGAACCACGGCACTTTGTCGTCTCCTCCCACCCCTCTCGTCTCCGTCCAAGTATCAATGCATACTCGTATCACCAGCGTCAACAAAAACCACCAATATCCGCGCCCCCATCAGCGCTCCCACCTTGGCGGGGGACCGGCTTGCCAGCCCATTCGAACACCCCCACACACCACCGCCGAGCCCTCACTTACACGGCCGGCCCACTGTGCACAAGATCCCACACCCACACACGCAAAAGGGAATTACTCGTACACACGGCCAGCTCGTCCACCTTTATATCTCGCATTATCGGACCGCCTGATATCGAACAGCGTGATTGGTTTAGTGGTAAAATTCTCCGTTGCCATCCGAGCAACGTCGGGGAGCCCTGGGTTCGATTCCCAGATCACGCAAGCACCCGTGTGCTTTTCTTTTTGCATTTTTGTCCTTATTACTCGGATGAAGCTTGTCAACACTGTCGTGGATGGAGGGATGTCTTTGTTTCTCTCTTTTTTAATAAAATTTTTACTTGGGGTATTCACCATATGCTGATCGCATCTGTAAAGTACGTGCCGGAATAAACCATGAATTCCATCGAAACGCCGAGTCCCAAGACGCCATATCAACCGTTCCGTGCCGTGCCCCTATGACCGCCCAAGCATCCTTCAACCATCCGACAAAAGGTCCATGTTCATGGCCTTATTCCACATCATATCCCCTAGCAATGCGCCGCGATACCAAAAGACTGCCCCAAACCATGCGCCAGTAACAAAGCAGAAACGCCTTATGCCTCGTCCTCCAGGTCCAGCGTCCCAAACGAGTACTTCTTCAGCGACCGGCCCTCGCCCACAAACAGGCTCGGCGCCTTCTCCCGCGGCATCGTCTGGAACATGAGCGCCCGCACCGGCGTCTCCATCCTGACACCTTCCACATCCCTGCTACGCAGCGCCCGCCCGGAGCGCAGCGAGAAGAGCTTCACCGTGCCGTCGTCCTGCGCGGCGGCCACGGCGGCGAGCTCCGGGCTCACGTCCCACCCGGTGTGGAAGTGCGCCTCGTTGCGGTACGCGGGGAAGTCGAGCAGCGGCCGCGCGCCGTTGGGCCGCCGCCCGAAGAAGCGCATGTCGTAGAGCGCCATGGAGCTCTCGAGCCCCGCGACGAGCACCTGGTGCGGGTTCACGCTGCGGACGTGCGCGATGGAGCTGGCGTGCCGGACGTGCGTCCACTCCGACTCCGGGGTGCGCAGGTCCGTGATCCAGAGCCGGGGCTGCCGCCCGCCGGCGAGGAGCACGTTGTGGTTGGACTGCTGGAAGTCCTGGTCGAAGATCTCCTGCGGGAGGTGGAGGCCCTTGGGCGGGCTCTGCGGCGCGATCCAGGCCATGGTCTCGTTGGAGCGGACGCGCAGGATGCCGGCGTTTGTGCCGATGACGCAGAGCAGGTCCGAGGACGCGGGCGCCGGCGTGCTCTGGTGGACGAGCCACTCGTCCCGCAGCCGGTGGCGGATGGAGAGTCGTTGGTAGTGATTTGCTGTCTCGAGTCAGCCAGAACAGTCGGTTAAGCAGATGAAACTGTTTCGACGTACTCTCGCCGAGCAGCCAGTGCGGCCGGGCATCGTCGGCAGGTGACAAGGGGGGGGAGAAAAAGTACAGCCCGCAGCTGTGGTCGGGCTCCCTCGACGTGAGCAGGATCTTGTGCGAGGGTTGGTGATACTTGATCGATGACATTTGCGGACACCGAATCATCTCTGTGCGAAACGACGGGCCCCGTTCCAGCGTCCCTGGCCGGTCCCGGTCAAAGGTAATTCTGCAATACCATCAGCACTCTACTCAACATCACACCAACGCCAACGAGTCGACCATACCTGTCGTTATCATCCGTGGATATGTAGCTCCCCACGAGCGTCTCCTCGTCCAGCGCTATAACCCGGGTCAGCCTCACTCATCCACGTCCTCTCGCCACGATGCCCACTCACTCGCATACGCCACCCCCAGCCCCGTCTTGCCATCCTCCCCGCCCACGTAAAAGCACGGCATATTCGCAAACCTCGCCCGCGCGAAGCTCGGCACAAACGGAATATGCCCCTTGTCCACCAGCCCGCCCGCCCACGCCGCCGCGCCTAGGTCCCCGTCATCCGCGCGGCCCAGCCCCGGCTCGGCCACCCGCCGCCGCTCCGCCTCGCGCGCGAGCAGGCCCGACGCCACGACGTCCCGCCCGAGCCCGCCGTGCCGCTTGATGTGGTTCCGCACCAGGTGCGCGCGGTGCTTCGCCGCCTGGCGCGCTGCGTCCTCGGCCTTGCGCTTCTTGACCGAGTCGGCGGACCATGATGCCGACGAGGGCGCCGTGTGCGACTTTTCGATCTTAAAGTACTTCTTCTTCGCCTCGTCTGCGCATAATCCGTCAGTCGTTGGCTCATCCATGCAAGGACGTGTGTATCGGGGTTCTCGAGACGAGGCCTCACTCACCGTAGTAGTACCCTGGTATCTCGACCGGCATCTTGCCCGAGGTTACGATTGAGCCCACCACTAATTTGAGGCCCAATCACTCTCAAATCGCCGATATGAGAGAGCTTCAATCCCAGGAACCTCAATCGTACACCGGGCCATGTTCAAACATCATCGAGTGTTCGTCAGTTCAAGATGCACAGTAGGCTTTCATGGCTGCACGGAGGCCAGGTCCGTGGTTAACTCAGGCACAAGTCACGTGACCTGCGCCGTCTGTGGCAAACAACACCAAGACGGGGCAATGGCCACCACCAGGGGTACTGAGACGGTTCAAACGCCATGTCAGCCCTACAGCATAGCCTCGTCATGGGCCTCCCTTGCAGCCGGTTGACGGCTCCTCGCGTTGCCAAGACTGCGTTTAAAGCAGATCATGATGCAGGGTCCCATGCATCGTCACGGCCAAGAACCGTCTCTCCACTTGGGAGCATCACACTCTCGTCGTCGATAAGATGGTGGAGTGTGGAGGGACAAACGCTCAGCGTGGACCATCACGTACACCGAGACAGCGAGTAATTTTTACTTTCTTTATTAGGTTGTCTAAAAGACCATCTCTAGGTATATGAAAAGTTGCCTCCTCATCCACACCAGGTACGCGTCAATGCTCGGGTAAGACTCATACAATGCAATTTAAACATAGTGAAGGCGAAAGGAGCAGGCGCTTTAGCCGTGCGGGTATGTAGTGTAGAGCCTTATTTACTGCGACTTCTCGTGCTGGGTAGAGACACGCTGGAGGGAGACGACTGGGGGACAAGTCAGCACCTCTGGTCAGGGGGATGATGGGGAGAGTCGAGGATTCAAACTTACCAAAGTCTTCCAGCGATCGCTGCTTCTGGTTGCGCTTGGGGGACTTGCCGTGCATCAGGTTGTCGAAGCCGGTAGAGCCCTGCATGAAGTAGTAGAGACCACCCATGATGGAGAAGATGCCGAACGAGAAGATCCAGATACGGACGACGGCGACAATGCTGGTCTGGCCACCAACGAACCAACCGAAGATGCAGAAGAGGGTGGCGATGATGTCGACAACCAGGATGGCACCGCTGAGCTGCCACGAGGGGATCGAGGTCCAGAAGGGGCCGTTGGCACGGGTGATGAAGATGAGCCAGTTCTCCGTGAGAGAAATCTCGAGGAAGAGAACCGGGTCGATCTGACCAAAGTTCTGGACGATACCGCCATTCTGGCCGCCAGCGAACATGGTGGTCAGGGCAATCCAGGTACCGACGGCCAGGACGACGCCGAGCAGGATGGACATTCCCCAGAGCTTGGGCAGGTTCCACTTGACGGGGGTCTGCGAGAAGGGAGCGTTGTCGTAGGCAATGGCCAGGGTGGCGATATCGGCGAAGATGGCAATGAAGACGACCAGCTCAATGTTCAAGCTGTTGTTGAGGATGGCGATCCACAGACCGAGGAAGATCTCCATGTGCAGGGACAGGGCGATACGGTAGACGACGTAGGCGTACATGCGGTGGAAAATCTGGCGAGAAGTCTTGAGGGCGTCGATGATGGCACCCAGACCAGGAGCAAGGAAGACAATGTCGGCAGCGGAACGAGCGGCGTCGGAGGCACCCTCGACAGCGATACCAGTATCGGCCTTCTTCAGCGAGGGGGCGTCGTTGACACCGTCACCAGTCATGGCAACGAGGTAGCCACGCTGCTGGAGAATCTCGACGACGGAGTACTTGTGCTGGGGGAAGACCTCGGCGAAACCATCGGCAGCCTCGACGAAATCGTAGACCTCGGAGCCGGGCATGTCACCGCCACCGCCGAGACCGAGACGCTCAGCGTTGTAGACGTTGGTGCCGAGACCGAGCTGGCGGGAAGTCTCACGGGCGATGCCGACGGCGTCACCAGTCAGCATCTTGATGGACAGACCCAGGTTCTTGGCCTCGTTGATGGTGCGGGCAGTGTCGTGACGAGGGGGGTCAGAGCAGGGCATGATGCCGAGAATCTCCCAGGCACCCTCACCACGCTTGCGGGCAACACCGAGAGAACGGAAACCACGGGTGGCGAACTCGGCGACGCAGTTCTTGTAAGCCTTGTCGATGGCCTCGGGGATGGGGTGGTCCTCCTCGACGGTCTTGAGGACGAAGAGAGGGGCACCCTTGACGCAGGTGATGCGCTCGCCCTGGGGGGACTCGACAACGGCCTGGACCTTCTTGGAGACGGGGTCGAAGGGGTGGAAGTCAAGGACCTTGTACTTGGACAGGACGCCCTTGGCACGGGGGTAGTACTTGAGGGCCTTGAGGAAAGCCTTGTCGATGGCATCGATACCCTTCTTCTTGCGGGAGGCGGCCAAGCAGGCGGTGAGCATCAGGTCATCGGGGTCGACGCCGGGGACGGTGAAGGGCTCAGACAGAGACAGCTTGTTCTTGGTCAGGGTACCGGTCTTGTCGGAGCAGAGAATCTCGACACCGGCCAGGGACTCAATGGCGGACAGCTTCTGGACAATGGCCTGCTTCTTGGCGAGGTAGGCGGCACCGACAGCCATGGTGGTGGTGACGACGGCAGGAAGACCGACGGGGACACCGACGATGGTGATGGCCAGGGTAAATCGCAGGATCTTGACAATGTCGTTGGAGCGGTAGAAGGACGAGATCCAGACGATCAGGAGGGTGACGATGACGAGGACCAGCAGAATGGTACCGATGCCGTTGAGCACCTCGGTGAAGTGACCCGTGCCACCCTGAGACTGGGAGACGAGGGCGGCAGCGCGACCGACGAAGGTGTTGTCACCAGTGGCGGTGACGACGACAAAGGCCTCGCCACGCTTGACAGCGGAGGAAGCGAAGCAGTTGTCGCCCTTGTGCTTGTCGACGGCGAGCGACTCGCCGGTGATGGCGGACTGATCGACCTGGAGGAAGGCATCTTCGGTGACGATGCGGCCATCAGCGGGGATGATGGTGCCCTGACGGTAGCCGTGTTAGTCAATTGCGCTCAACCCACGCGAGTGGAACAGGCCCGTGGCATGAAGCTTTGCGTCAATGGCACTGGCGGCGGGAGGCAAAACTCACTTCCTCGACCTGCAGGATATCACCGGGAACGACCTCGGGGGCCTCGATCTCCTTGAGGGTGCCGTCACGGAGGACGACAGCCTTGAGAGCGAGCGTCTTCTTCAACTCCTCGACGATGGAACCGGCCTGGAACTCCTGGATGAAACCAACGCAGGCGTTGAGCAGGAGCAGCGCGCAAATGACACCGAAATCGACCCAATCCTCGAGACCAGCGGCGAGGACGGCGGCAGCCTAGCAGACAGAAGCGGTTAGCGCAGTCCGGGTTGGAATCAAACGAGCGAGTGTGGTGAATGACTAGCGGAATGGAATCAATCGGATCGGGTGGTGTGCTGCTCGCCGTGCGGGTGGTGCTGAGCGCTGCGCTGCGAGTGACGATCGGCGCGCCCAGGTTTCGAACAAACAGTGGGGCGCTGGCCGTGGGACCGTGTATGTCGGATGGATCGGCCCCCCCACATGGAGCCAGCCAGTGTGGTGAGCCAATTGCTTGCGGCCCACCCGAGCTCGGGTGGAGCTGGTAATCTGCGCGGCGCCGCAAAAAAAAAAACGCGCGAAAAATGCAAACAGCGGGCAATAACAAATGGGCATCGGATTGCAGCGCACCGACAAGCGCACAGCAGTGAGTGCCCCTGGGGATGGTGATGGTGATGGGGGATGGGCATGTCGCAGCAAAGACTCACCTCCATGACAAACTGGATGGGGCCGATGAAGTAGCCAAAGAACTTGAGAATCAGGTTCTCCTTCTCCTCCTTCATCTGGTTCAGGCCGTACTTGCGGCGGCGGGCCACCACCTCGGACTCGGTCAGGCCGACGCGGCTGTCCGTCTGGAGCATGTCCTCGGGGACAACGCGGCCACCGCCGGGGGTGCCCTCATCCTCCTCCTCCTCCTCGACGCCGTGGCCGTCCTGCGACTCGAGGTCCTCGATCAGGGCGTCAATGTCCTCATCCTCGTCGTCGTCGGCCTCGGCCTTCTTCGCCAGAGGGGCCGGCCCGGCGGGCGGGGCGTGCTGCTGCTGCTGCTGCTGCGCGCGCTTCTCATCGAAGTTGCCCGACTCGATGTTGGTGTCCAGCGCGGGCGCGCCGGCGACCTTGTCGTCAGCCATTGCGGTGTGTTTGCTGTGGGTGATTTCCTGGTAGGTTGCTTAGGTGGTTAAGAAATGCCGCGGTGCTGAGTGCGCTCTTGGGAAGAGGCGGGACGGCGAGAGGTCGCACGTAGGGGGAAGCAGACTGAGGTAGAGTGGAGAGGGGGGGGGGGAGGAAGAAAGAAGAAAGAAGGTGAGTGTCGAAGCACCACACGAAGGAGAGGGTATGGTCACTTATGTGCAACGCATTCGTGGGTGTAGAGGAAAGGGAAGAGAAGAAGGAGAGAAAGCGAGGCCGCAGGTTGGGTGGGAGCGACTATTTCAATGGGTGCGACCATCAGTCATGGGCGTATTAGCCTTTTGCAGCCAGAGCAAGAGACAGCGAGCGAACGGATGGAGCCAGCAGCCATCAGCCATGGCCCATCCATCAGCCGTCAACCATCGCCCGTCAGTCAACAAGCACCTCACGCCCAAAGCTTGAGCCAAACGTGCGTCCGGCCCGGCTCTGGTTCCTCTGCTGGGTCCCACCCGCGCTCATCAGGTCACCCATGCCACCATGCCACCATGCCATGGACGCCCATGCCCACGGCCCCTCCCCCACCAATCCCAGGCACCAGAGGCGCACTGCGCTGGGGGGACAAGTACACGGGCTCGGACCGTACGGATTGCGTCCCCTGGCCACTGTGCGTATCACGCCCGCTAGCGTCCATCCCAGGGGCACACCCACCCACCGGGGGGCCGCGGCCACGGCCACAAAACCCTCACCAGAGCGAGGCACCAGGTAGGGGCCTAGGCTTGCTAGGGACGCCAAGCTCCAGCGCCATCAAACAGAAATGTCGTGCGGGCTTGCAGTCTGCGTTGTGACTTGTGAGGTGTCCTGCGTGCTCTGCCAGGGCGCGCACGGTGCTCGCATCGGAATCTCTCGCGCGGGATTACAGTGCGATTTGTCGCGGCGGGTAATCTCAGCCAGTGCTGTTTGGCCCCAGTCCCAGTGGGTGAGGCGCCCTGCTAGCCCGCCAGGCGATCCTTGGCGGGTGCGGAACCTCCAGGTCACCAGCACGGCGAACAGGCGCGAAGCCCGTCTACGAGTACTCCGTATGAATGTACAGCTCGTTTCCGCGTATCCAGCGTCGTCGAGCGCTGATGATGGCATCGCCGCTGGCCGCGCAAGGGGTCCTGGGCCGCTGGCTCTGGAGAGTGAAATCGAACCCGGCGACGGACAACGCGCCAATCGATGCGACGAAAAGTGCCCGGCGAGCCCGCTGCATCCGTGGCAGTCGCCCTGGTGAACGAACCGGGCCGGAGCTCTTATCACAACTGGCAAGGGAGCCGCCGAGTGAGTGCCGTGGCCTGGCTGACGCCCGTCACTGGCGGCACTCGCCCGCTCCAGCAATCAAAAGCCGCGCTGGGATGCCCGCCGTCGACGATTTGGCACCCATGGCTTGACGCTGGACGGCGTCTGTGCCCTCCCGATCCTGCGTTCGTCCACATGCCTCTTTGTTCCAGATGTTTGGTTGCCGGGCGCGAGCGTCTCATCATCAGGGCTGTCCAGAGGGGCGCTGGTGCTCTTGTCTGCTGTTGTGGAGTTGTTTGTCTCGCTTGCCATCCCTACTCGTATATTAACGAAGCGTACATAATTCCGTGCCTCCATGGACGCCCGAGTTCAGTATGTACTTGTTTGCTGCTGAGGCATTTTCGGCTCCGCGTCCCCATCATGACGACACTGGGGGCTGCCGCCATGGGCCCCGGCCAGCCGGCGGTCAGCGGCCAAGGCCCTTTAACCTCGTCCTCACAGCGCCTGTACGTACTTCGTACCTACCTATGCCCGGTGTAAGTTGAATGGATGTGCAAGCAGAGCCACGGCGCAGTGCCTGCAACAAAGGCAAAATCAAACTATAGACGCCAATGAGGTCTCGATCAGTGACAGTCTTCCCACCAACGATTCAACGCATTGCATTACCAAGCTGGGGATGTAGCGCCGCGTGCGTGGCCTTTTGTCGCCCTCGTTGCTATTCGCATCTCCCGTGCCTTCATATAGCGGCACTGATTGGAAGGCTCGAATCGGCATTGCCTCGGGCGTTGGCCACCTCTGCTTCAAACGCCGGGCCCCGTATCGCCGCCGTGTCCCAAGAATCTTGTGCATCATATGCACCCTGGACGACATATCGTCAAGCTGGCCGTGCGCTCGCGCCCCCCTTCTCCAACTCACGTACGGACTACACACGCAGTACTTTTGTCTCGTCTCAGATACACTACCTGCTGTTGCGCCCGCTGATCATGGCCTGTCTGAACGCGGCAACTTTTAAGGTTGCACTCAAGGTTGTTCTGTTCCAGAGCCCTGTCTAAGGGATGAAGAAGGGCAGCCTGGGAGACAAAATGACAAAATGAGGTGGCTGATGCCAGATGGGCCAGAAAGCATCGGCATCCAGGCGGTACGTACGGACGACGTCGGCGGTTGATGCAAGCTTTGGGCCTCGCCAACTGGAACGTGTTTGCTTGGCAGGTCAATTTACCTTGCCCACGGATACAGCTTCTGCGGCAATTGCGTGGCTTGCAAGAATGTCCGCCATCTGCCGGCTGGAGCTCCGGCCATGATCGCCAGCGCCGTGTCCGAGAGATAAGAGTCAGTCGTCTCGCTTGCCGTCTGTCTTCGTCGACTACAGATGGCCAGCGTGGCCGGATGCAGCTCGCCCGCACCGCGAATTCCATCATCCGCCGTGAGTCCATCGTGAACTGGCCTGGACCCCCCGGGGCCGCCGCCCAATCGCCGACCGCGTAACTCGCCGGAATCCCAGCGCCCAAAAAGTGGATGGATGGTCGGTCATTGGATTGGATCCATGTGGTCGCGGCCAGAAAGGACCTCGCCTGGGATGGGGGACCTCGAGCACCGTGTGCGCACTGGCTCCGAGCCCACGCCGACAAGTACCGCGAGGTGCCTGTTCCCCTTCCGCTTCAGCGGTCTCACTTTTGTGCTCCAGGGCACGCGCTAGCCATCCAGGGCGCGGCGAGCCACCCGCTGTGAAAAAAAATTGTGCCCACCGTAGGTTTCGGGCGTGAGGTAGCCTCGCGGTGAGAGTCGGTGGCTCGCAGCAGGCCCGGCGTTCGCGTTGCAGACTCGCCGACGACACAATTTTCTCTGCCCCTTCGTCACGCCTTTGTTGCTTACTTTTTACCGCAGCATCCGAACCGTCGGCGTCCGTATCGGCAGTGACAGGCAGGCAGGCAGGCAGCCTAACCTTGACAGGCGCCATGACGAAATTAAAACTCCGACTGAAAGAACTCCGACTGACAAGACTTCGACTCTGTCTCTGTCCGTGACTGACAGCGCCCAGAGGCTTGCACTGTAAAATGTCATCGTCGAGCTCTACTCGTGGTCCGTACTTCGTGCCCTTACTCGTACGTACTCGTACAGTGGTGTCGGCTCGCTTGCTCTTCCTCGTACTCGTACACAATTCGTTGGTTTTGTGCAGCGCAGCACGCCGTGTTAGTCGCCCGCAAACGACAGAATGCACTACGTCATTGGAATGGCCCAGGCGTGTGTGCGCCATCACGAACCCCGGCTCTGCTCCCCCAGACCCAAAAGCTCGTCGTACCAGGCAGGCCAAGGCCCAGGCCAGCGCAGCCAGCGCGCTATCTCGGCCAATAGGCCAGGCGGCTTTGCTTTCTGTCGCCGCTGAATGCACGACAGCGACCGGTTTGACAAGCTGGAGAAGCACCACCTGAACGGAACAAACCCCCCTGGTCGGCTCGGCCTCGCCGTGGGGGGGGGGGGGGGGGGGCGCAACCTCGTCGAGTTTCCGCGACGTAAAACCTGCCTGCCTGGGAGACGCCCGCGTCCACGACTGGATGGGCTTGACGAGTTTTTTTCTGGCTCCCGCGGTGGATACACGTTATCTTTCCTCGCCTTCGCGGGTGAGCCTTTTTCGTGCTGGTGTCCTTTTTTTGGTCTGGAAAAACCACTGGAGCGAGGAGGGTTCGGGGTTCCGCCTCCAGCGCGACGACGAGCTAATTATTAACAACGGGCCCTCCCCCCATGGGCACGCAGGCGGCTGCATGAAGAACGTACGTACAGTACGGAGTACAGGATGGGTACGTGATGCTGCTCCCCGCCGACCCAATGAATCGCGTTCCTCTCGCCGCAGCCGTCGTCGCCCGCCTTCGGTGAAGGCTTCGAGAACGTCTTGGCTACAGCTGCCCCGAGCGGCCCCCTGCCGACGCCTATTCCCGATGGGCAGTCCGAACCAGACACGGCAAGACACGACAAGACAAACCGCTCAAGCCGCTCGTGGCCAGCTGCCCACTTTCGTTGACCGACACGTTTGATGTACATACAACGAGGCATTTCTTGGGTCTGTGGAGTTGTCATGGTTTTTTTCGATTTTTCCCGGCTTCCCCATACTGCGCTGAGGTGTCGCGTGCGTGTCTGGTGATCCAGTCCGTCCGGCCCCCTGTAATACCGTAGGATGCCCCGGGAGAAGCCGTTTTGTCGGTGACGCCCGCCGAGTAACTAACACATTGCCGTCGTCGTCGGCGGTCGTCGTCGCCTCTTCGGGTGGTGTAAGCCATGGATGTGCTCACCGTCGCGGCATCCATGTCTGGGGTCTCCGATCAACCACCGCCCTCGCCTGTCGCTCACAACTGACTCGGCCTGGGGCCGTCCCGACTCCCCCGTGCGAGGCGTTGGGGAACCGCTGGGCCTTGCTCGAGGAGGCTGGGCAGGATCGCGAGCCCTGTCTGTTTGTCCGATCCATCGTCGATGGCATTTGGGGAGCAGCAACAACACGAGGGAGGAGCCGGTACGCCGTCTTGTCCATCGTGAAGGATTCGCTCACCCGCCCGCAACCGTCGTCATCGCCATCACCATCACCATCACCATCAACACGAGCTCAAAACCTCCAATTCCAATCCCGTGTCTCGTCCGTCTCCGGCTCGAGTTCCTCCTCTCGTCGTCCTCTCGTCGTCCTCTCGTCGTCCTCTCGTCGACCGCCCCCGGTTTCGAGCTGTGCATCCTCCCCCGGTCGCCTCCAGCCCGGCAACACCCATCGTGCATGCTCGGTGACCGGGGGTGAGCTTGTTGGCCACCAGGCCCCCCGTCGCTCACGCCCATTGGCAGTCCTGCGGCAGGGATCGAGAGACACACAGGAGGGCGACTGACGGGCCAGCATCCAGCTTGTGCAGCCGTAGTGCGTAGAGCCGATCCGCCATTCGATCCAGCTTGAGCAAGGGCGCGCGGCACTGCGTATCGTCGTCTTCATTTCAGACGGGCTTGTCCCGTGAAGCTTTGATCAGGCCGATCACATACGAGTACATAGGACAGGGTACCGCCAACAACTGACCCGTCGACGACGGCACTTGCCAGCGGTGGCCGCGGCGCCCAAGGTCAATGGCACGTCAACAACCAGGTCAGCCCGGCGGTTGTTGGGCCCACGCCGCTGGCCAGATACGACAAGACCCTTTGTTCTCAGTTACTCGTACAGTCTATGTACTCGTACTCCCGTGACAGTACGGAGTACACACAACATACTGCAGCCAGGCTTCACCACCACGGCAGGACCGGGACCGGGGTTTGTCGAACCGCCCCGGCTTCTTCTCGTAAACTCCCGGATGCCATTACCTCACACGGTCGCACAACACGGGGCACAACACGGGGCGGCTTCATCGGGCCAAGTCACGTCAACATCCAGCCATGGGCGCGCCATTTTTCGCTTATTACAAGTCCGGCCCGCTCGCTCGCCTCCCAGCGCTGCAACCTCCGAGTACGCATGCGTAGGTACTCGTAGGACATGACTCTTGGGTCTTAGCGAGTTATTGGCGACTGATAACATAACAGTTGATGAGGCTCCTCGGCTCCCAAGGCTCCGTCGGCCCAGCTGCCCCCAAGCCCCATCTTATTCCCACTCTTCCCGTGCCGCCGCTGCCGATGCCTCTGCGCCCTTGGGAGCCGCTTTATGCGGCCGACTAATGAAATTCTAGAACCGCTGCTGGAGACTTTTGCCCTTTTGCCCACGGCAAGTCCATGGACTTTGTGGGCGGTGGAAGTGTCTGAACTCGGCCCGGGAAGTGCAAGGCTAACAACCAACAACAAGAGGCACCGGGGGAGAAAAGGGCTCATGTCGACGATGGAGCCGGCAAACCGTCCGAGCGAGGTGATCAAACGCCGCGCTTGATGCAAACAATTCGCCCTGAAACGCTCCCCCATATGTATGCCCACCGCGCCATTGCCACGGCGATGCCACGCGCCTGTCGCTCGCCGACGTCCGCTTGGTCCCTCTGGGGGGCGGCGTTTGTCGCTCGTTTCACGGTTTGTTTCGTCTATGCCTGCTTTGTTCCCTTTATTCCATGGTTCTTCTCTTATGCCGCGGAGCCACCACAGCCCTATTCGGTTTCCAATGCACGGCCCTCCAGTCCGTACGGAGTACGACGTTTCGGAAACCAAGAACACAGGAAAGAAAACATTCGGCAGTCGTGCTGGTGAAGCCCGTAGGTCTCGCAACGCGCCACGGAGAGTCGCGGAGCAATCAATGGGCCTACCGTCCTTGCAGCTTCTCCGCGGGCGCCCGTCCTGACTCGGCCGACCCGTTTGCGGCCGTCGGCAGGTTAGACGCCGAGATAATGGCGAGTGGTGCCTTTGCCCCCCCGGTCGGAATGCCCGACCCAAAAACGTCGTGCTGCCGGCGCTGCGAAAGCGACGTACGGATATACGGATAGTTGCTCGTACAATGCCAGGAAGCCTCGGATGTCGTCGTCAAAGACGTGCAAGACGTCATTGTCATTTCTTGCCCTCCAGCATTCAAGTTCCAGTCCCAGCTCCAGTTCTAGTCATGTTTCACAGTTCGCCCTCCGGCCATTGCCCGCGGGCATAGCAGGCCGTCCGTCCCCTGTCCCCCAAACGTCCCCGAGCCCACGGCCTCGTTCGCCCCGACCAATGCTGAAACAGTCGCCGTCTGCTCCGATGACGGCCCGTGTGTCCAAGGAGAAATCCGTTGCCCCATGCGACGGACGGCCTGACTGCCTGCCCCTCGAGGGTCCAAGGCTGAGGTGAAAACGGCCCTTCTCCGTGGCGCAAGGCTATCTCTACGAGTACTCGTAGGATGTGGGCGGGTGCGCCTCGCCCTGCAGGTCCAAATGTCCGGTCTCCACGGGCCGTGGTGGAGAGGCAATCCCCGATGTGGCCTGTCGCCGCTTGGGGGTTCCATCCATTTCAGGAACCGCGAGGGGCGAGACAAGGCGTAATCATAGCTTATCCACGGACATTCCCTGTGCCTGGTAACTGGTTAAGGCATTTCGGAACATCCGCGGCGTATGTACTCGTACGTACAATCGTACGTCACGTCACGAGAGCTTCGGTGCTGTCCCCTTGCGTGCTTTGTGCGTATCGTTGAGATATGTCCTCGGGAGAGAGTAACCAGTCTTGGGAGCTGCCGACATTGCATGTACGCTCGGGGAGTCTTTGTATGGAGCTGCATATGTTGATGCTTTTTTTTTCAGCCATTCTGCGGGTTATGTATTCGTACTCCGTAAAGTCTTCATCGCATTTGCCGAGTTTACTAGTCAAATGGCTCTGTTATTTACAAATGTCGGCATATCTGCGTGCAGTAGGTTCGCACCACAAGTAACACATGAAACTACAGCTCAATATCACCGTGAAATGCGTAAACAGCACATGAAATGGTATTCCGAGTGTTCCGCGATGTTGAAGTTCCTGGCCGTGTTGACGTGAGCATCTCAAAGTGGTATAGGGTAGGACCATCTCCAACACTCATCAAACCACACGCCCCTATAAGCCAATCCAGAACGGTGAACAAAGCTATAAAAATTTACGACATAGAAAGAGAAAAAAGGCCACAGCATATTACTGGCAGCATTTATTCATCGTGGGCTTCGTTGTGTCATGACACGTGTGGAGGTGCAACTACTCTCTCATGCCCAGGAACTTCACGACGACCTCACTTCACGGAACAGATCGACAGACAGCATTGAGACCAAGGCAAGGGGACTTCAATACATCACTGGATTTGCTCCAACGCTGCTCGTGCCTGACAAGTTAAACTGCAGCGCAATCTCACAAGCAGAGCATCAGCAGCCGGCTACCGTCTCCCCAAATGTCACACATGAACATACGACGGCCCGAGCAAGCTGCAAACGGATGGCAAAACTACTTCATTGTCTGTATCCACACAAGGCATTCCCTATCGAAAGCCACCTGAGCAAAGCAAGACCAAAAACCGCCCGCAGGACCCATGCCCATACCAGCTAGTGTACATCCCTCAACTCAACAGGAAATCCCGAGAGTCTCGATGCCTGTAGACAGGCAAGCATGACCTGGACGCCGGTGTACCGTTTCCCTCGAAACGCCCCCTCTCCTCCTCTGAAAGCCAGTAGCAGAACAAAGGTCTCAGCAACCTTCGGGGTATCATTCAGCGCACAAACACCTTTTTAGTTCCCGCTTCCTGCCCCCGAGTTCGGAAAGAACCCAGAGGGAAAGTTGGGCATGCCGTTTGGGAGGCTGCCCATGCCGAAGGGAAACCCGGGCGCCGGGGGCTGTTGGCCGCCCGCGCCGTTGTCTCCATGGTCACCACCACGACGCTGCTGATGACCGCCAAAGTCTCGGCCACGGCGACCGCGGCCGCCGCCACCGCCGCCGCCGCCGCTACCACCGCCGCTACCGGCACCAGGGTCATCGTCGCGGTGTCGTGTAGACTTGGGGCCGTTGCTGCCGCCCTTGTCTGTCTGCATGCGCCGGCTGATGGCCTTGGACGATACACCAGCACCAATCTCGATGTCGGGCTCCTCGACGCACATCCTGGACTCAATATTGCGTCCTCCACTTCCTCCGTAGGGGGCAGTCAACATCCACTTGCGGTCGGCATCGGTGAGTTTGTGAATGGGAATCACACTGATACCTGTCGAGTAGTCACTGCAGTCTCTGGGGCCAAAGCCCACACCCCATCGTGTCTGTTATCGTCTCGTTAGCTTGTATTCCTGCAAATGCCGCGGGCGAGACTTACCCTGAGAGGCACCTCGAGGTTTCTGCTGTCCTCCGTACCCTCCTTGGCAGCCACCGCATCCTTGCGAGTAAGCATCTTGACAAAGGCATGGCGTTTATCCTTGTTAACGATGCAAGTCTGTACAGTACCGTAGCGTTTGAAGATGGCCCGCAGCTCAGCTTCGGAGCAACTGGATTTTGGTTAGCACGACATACACGCGAGTTCGGTGGACCTTGCAAACTCACGTTACTCCTCCCACGAAGAGGGTTCGGCTTAGTACTCTGATATGGCCCTCGGGCAATGTTGGGTCAAAGTCAATCCATCTTTCGATGTGCGGAAGGTCCGAGGACGGGGTCACACTACGACCCCGTCGTCCCTGAGGGCTTCGCTGGCGGTAATCGTTGCCTCTGCGGCCGTTGCGCTCACGATCGTCTTGGTGGCTGTAGTCGATTCTGTCACGTCCACCGCGGGGAGAGCCACGTTGGCCCCAAGCACGGTCGGGAGACCTGGAGCGGGAATGTCCACGGTATCTGGGAGGGGATCTCATACCGTCCTGGTAGCCTCGATCGCGAGGGATATCCGACACCGGCGCGGGGGCCCCCCACGGCTGTTGGCCGGCGGGATAAGAGCCCTGTGCTGCGGGCGCGGGAGGCTGGGACGAGGGCTGGCCACCTGCAGTAGCAGCGCCGGTCATGCTCTGGATCAAAGCAGGAATCTTGTCAAACGGCACTCCCTGGTCGGCGAGAGCCTTGATCAGCATGATCTGCTGCTGCGTGGTAGGGTCCAGTCCGGAGTTGCCAGGGGCCGTAGGACCCGGGGCAGGTCCCGCGGCGTACGGATTGGGCGGCGGGTTGCTCGCATATGACACCGCAGGTGGCTGGGCACTGCCCTGACCGAGTATCTGCTGCAGAGAGAAGGGCAGAGAGGGGGCATTCACAGGCTGCGAGGGGGCAGCGTAAGATGACGGTGCCTGTGCCTGCGGCAGCAGCTGATGCGGCATCGACGATGCCACCGGCTGGGGCAAGCCAGACGCGGGCAGGCTGTACGACGCTGCGGGAGCCGGCAGTCCGGAGTTGCTGGGCCCGGCCGTGGTGTTCTGGCGAGCCATGTTAGCGAGCGCCTCCAAGATGGAGGAGCCGTTGGGAGCCGCGGGCGCTGCCGGGACTGGAGGCGTGTTCTGGAGAGCGGCCAGTATTCCTGGAGGTGGGCTGCCCGGAGGGGTGGTCGAAGCTTCTGCGAGAACAAGAGGGTCAGTCAAGAGCTTGGCCACTGCCAGTGCATGTGCCAGGTTGCCTGAGGCATGTATCTGGGCCAAAAAGTGATGATTCGTCCAATACGTACTTGGTGGAGGAGGAGCATTCAATTTCTCCTTGAAGGATTCGAGCATTGGCGCTGGGAAGGTCTGGCCCTTGTCCCAAATGTCAAGCAGTTTCTTGATTTTTTCCTGCACGATGAGATGGGTGGTAAGCTACTGGTCCTCGGACATGCATGACTGACTGAATGAATGAATGAATGAATGAATGAATGGAAAGTGGGTGAAGTAAAGAGATAGATGCATGGATGAAGTGAGCGGATGGATGCTCGTGCTTGCCAGGAGCTGCGACGGTGGCAAGTCGCTGCTCAGAGCCCGACTGTTGCCGTGCCGCTGACTGACATCGTTGGGTCCGAGACATGAACATGTTCGGACCGCAACGTCTCGTCGGTCGAGCATCTCATCTTCGCAGGCCAAGCACGGCCACGGCCATGGATAGCGGACACAGCTACGGGAACGAGTCGTCGCTGTGATATCTCAAAAATAAATGCGTACCTTTTGCTCGTCCGGGGCGGACTGAAGAATGTCATTCATCAACACGGGCATGAGTTCCGTCACTCGGTGGACTCCGGCGGCATATGTGCCATCTTGTGCAGAGCTGTTTACTGGCTGTCCTTGGGCCTTTGCTTGCTCGAGCCATTTCCGGGTTACAGAGTCTACTACGTAGAGAACCCCCAACTTGTGCGTCCCGGGCGCCTTCTTGAAGTGCGTGTAGATCTTCTGGATGAGAACGGATTCCGACTGCGAGGACGTGGTCAGCACTTGGCGGGGCTTCTTCAACAAGCCAACAGGTGGTGGTGATTGGGGCAGCATACCTGAATGTTGGCGACGCAGAGGGTCGTCAGGCTAGTGATACGAGATCCAGATACTCCAGGTGGTTTCAAGTTTAGCATGGCCTGGAGGCCAGCATCCAGGTCTGCTACTGCAGATGCCATGGTAGGTACCGGGAGGATACGAACAGATGGATCCTGCGCTTCAAAATATCCCGGTCAACACTTGATAGAGCAGTGACTGGCTTGGCAGTCGCGAGGCTTCTTCTTCTTCTTCTTCTTCCTCTTCTTGGTCTCTTCCTCGACTCTTCGCAGCCAGTGATACCTCGAGAGTATGCAACAAGGCTTATGGTATCCGAGGACTGATGTCTCTATTGCTCACAGCCGCGATGGAGCCTGCAGGGGCCAGCACCAAAACACAGGCGTTTACGAGGCCCGTGATAATGCACCAAACGGTTGCGCGTCGCGTGTACGAGATGCCCAGGGCTCATAAGAGTACGTGTGGCCGCTATGTCTTCTTTTCCTTCGCGCGGGCGCGACACTCGTGGTTTCTTTACTGTGGCGTCAGGGCGCGACGAGTCACAAAAAAGCGGATGGCTTGGTGGCTGGCGATGCCCGGCGCAGCCCGTCTAGAAGCTCGTCGGTAGTCAAATGCGGTCGAGATGCAGAGGAAGAGGATACGGGGCGGCCACTGGAGATGAAACCCCCACGGAGCGGCAGCGTGGCGATGGGTTTGTGTTGATGATGGAATGATGTGTGGATGGAAATGGAGATGCAGGAGGGAGAGAGCGAGATTGGCAGGTGCGGGAAGCGTGGGTGTGAAAGGAGCTTTTCAGGGTGGACAGGTCGCCTGCCCGCGTGGTGCAAAAAAAACGTGACCGCCCGATGATGCCTCAGGCTAGTATGGTACGTACCTCCGGCCGCAGGCTCCGAGGTTCAGCCTTGGATGCAAGAACGGTGAGCTCTCCAACAAAAGCCAACAATACGGATAGTTGTGCGATGACCCTTCTTGTTCCGTACAAAGACTTTGTAATCTTTGCGAGAGCTCCGATTTGCGGGACCAAATCGCCGTGTCTCGCTTCGTTAATGTATACTATTGGGCGAGCAATTGAGGATGTACGGATATGTCTCGCCCTACAGGCCGGGGCCGTGTTTGGCTGAGTGGCTGCTGGGGCATCCGGTCCGTGACGGAAGCGCACCTCTCTCAACGGAACGAACAGACCCTTGCTGCTCTCTTTGAAAAGTTGCAGCAGGTGAATGGCCGAGGGAATGTGAGGTCGCCTTTTGACATGCTCGGGTCGGCATCGCCCGTCGACCGGCAGAGGAAGGGGTTGGTCCGCATCCACATCTGAATGAGATCTCTCCCGAGGCACCTCATCTCTGTGGGAGTAGTCCGTAGTCCGTAGTCCGTACGTACGGTATCCCGAGACCCCTTGAGAGTAGTATAAGCAATTGCAGCTTCGCAGGAGACCCGCGCATGTGTGCAGTGACCAGGGCACGTTGCAGTGGCTCCCGCTTCCTCCCGTCCGGATCTAAGTTACAGTACGAATACCGCTGCCACTCAACGGCAACGTTGTCCAGCGCGAGAGCCGCTTCCAACAAACGACGGCAGTGTCTGCATGTGCCCGCCTGTTGCAGTCCCTCCCTGTCTGCACGAGTGCGGTATTATTGGCTGCGTTCGCTCAGAGATAACGCTCGGTGGGCCGCTCCCGGCGGAAACACGGAGGTGTTGGGACACCCAGTGGCTTTGGCGGCTGCTGTGGCGGTCATAGTGATGTAACGCGCCGAGAGCTCGCCGCAACGGGGGTGCGAGTGGCCCCCTTCAGAAGCTCGGGTGCGAGGCCAGCGCTGCTGCAGGGCCCACACTGTCTCCGAGGCCTAGGATCAGGATCGGCCGGACCTCCAGGAGGCTCCAGCTAATTTTTTTTTCGACCACGTAGGTGAACCTGGCAGCTAAAGACAAGCGTTGCGCCTTTTTCAACCACTCTCCCGACCCATACTTGCCATAGTACACCTCTCTCTTCTTCTCGTCCTCGGCCCAAGCGTCTTCTCCAGCCTCTTGCTCCTCTTCACCCACAGTCGATTCACAATGGCCTCCGTCACGCGCCTCAGCAACTCTGCCCTGCGGGCCTCCCTCAGGTCCCCGGCCTTCACGGCTTTCAACGCCGTGCGATGCTACTCCGCGAAGACCCAGGTGAGCGCGCGCGAGCACAGGTGGCCTCGCGATGACGTCCGTGATGTGCTGACGCGATTGCCCCCAGACCCTCAAGGAGCGCTTCGCCGAGATCCTGCCAGAGAAGATTGAGCAGATCAAGGCTCTCCGGAAGTACGTTGCCCACACGACGCGAGCCGGCGCTCCCGATCCGTACACACGCTGACCCCCTGTTGCAGAGAGCACGGCTCCAAGGTCATCGACAAGGTGACTCTTGACCAGGTCTACGGCGGCGCCCGTGGCATCAAGTGCCTTGTCTGGGAGGGTTCCGTCCTCGACTCCGAGGAGGGTATCCGATTCCGTGGCAAGACCATCCCCGAGTGCCAGGAGCTTCTGCCCAAGGCCCCTGGCGGCAAGGAGCCTCTTCCCGAAGGTGAGCTCAGTTCATGGTTCCATTGCTTGCTCCGTGACAGCGGGCACTAACGCAATTGCTTCGCGCAGGTCTCTTCTGGCTCCTTCTCACCGGCGAGGTCCCCACCGAGCAGCAGGTCCGCGACCTGTCGGCCGAGTGGGCCGCCCGCTCCGACATCCCCAAGTTCGTCGAGGAGCTCATCGACCACTGCCCGACCGACCTCCACCCCATGGCCCAGTTCTCCCTAGCCGTCAACGCCCTCGAGCACACCTCGTCCTTCGCCAAGGCCTACGCCAAGGGCATGAACAAGAAGGACTACTGGAGCTACACCTATGAGGACTCCATGGACCTGATCGCCAAGCTGCCCAACATTGCTTCGCGCATCTACCAGAACGTCTTCAAGGGCGGCAAGGTCGCTCCCATCCAGAAGGACAAGGACTACTCGTTCAACTTTGCCAACCAGCTCGGCTTCGGCGACAACCACGACTTTGTTGAGCTGATGCGTCTGTACCTGACCATCCACACCGACCACGAGGGCGGCAACGTCAGCGCCCACACCACCCACCTGGTTGGCAGCGCCCTCAGCTCCCCCTTCCTGTCTCTGGCTGCCGGTCTCAACGGTCTTGCCGGACCCCTGCACGGCCTGGCCAACCAGGAGGTGCTCAACTGGCTCACCGAGATGAAGAAGGCCGTCGGCAACGACCTTAGCGACAAGGCCATCACCGACTACCTGTGGTCTACCCTCAACGCCGGCCGTGTCGTCCCCGGCTACGGCCACGCCGTCCTCCGAAAGACTGACCCCCGCTACATGGCTCAGCGCCAGTTCGCTCTTGGTCCGTAAACACCCAGCTGAGATGCGTCCACTGGATGAGAAAGTTTCGTTGCTGACAACCGCACAGAGAAGATGCCCGAGGACCCCATGTTCAAGCTCGTCAGCCAGGTGTACAAGATTGCCCCTGGTGTCCTGACTGAGCACGGCAAGACCAAGAACCCCTACCCCAACGTCGATGCCCACTCCGGTGTCCTCCTGCAGCACTACGGCCTGAACGAGGCCAGCTACTACACCGTCCTGTTCGGTGTGTCCCGCGCCATTGGTGTGCTCCCGCAGCTGATCCTGGACCGCGCCTTCGGTGCGCCCATTGAGCGCCCCAAGTCCTTCTCCACCGAGAAGTGGATTGAGCTTTGCAACAAGCAGTAAGGGGATGGACGACACGAGGACGATAGACTGGGGCGATACGAACGAAAAGCAACGGCATCCGAGGAAAGCCAGGATGCGTGTTTGATGGTCTGGGTGTACAACAAGGTGTTTGTGCACTGGGAGAGGCGGACTCTGGGAATAGACAGTCTGTGGGCGACTGAGCAGATACCATAACCCACTGGCGCTTGACATGTACAATATGCTTGGGACTGTTTCTTCCCTTTAGAGGTAATGAGATTGGTTTCTACTTTCTGCACACTGGATGTTTTTGCGCATACGATGGCTGCGAGTAACTGTCGCGACTCGACTTGGGCCGCGGCGATGACGTATCGTCGCTGTGGCTGCATATTGCTGAAGCCCCTGTAGCCAACGGCGATCGAGGCCGAAGCCGGGGGATAAATTTCTCGTCGAACAAAGCCGCAGGTTTATTGCAACAAACTCAGGACGGTCGTTGCAATATACCTGCGACCCAATAAGCGTTGGGCCTGAGGGTGTCTCAAACTGTGCAGCAGCTTGAGGTGCTGTTGCAGGATGACTCGCGTGCTCTCTCGCGCGCCGCGTACAGAGCACAAGAGCTCTCGGATGGACAGCCGCGTAGCTTCAGGGGCTGAGTCTACGAGGTATTACAGCCAGAGAGTACCGGGAATTGGCGCCGCAGCATTTGCCGCAGCGCATGGCAACGAATCCCCCGCGCGCAACGGTGGTTTGGAGGTCAGCGCTTCCATGCCACAGGACTTCAGATATAGACGGCGCCTTTCAATGTCTCAATTTTCAGAAACGTTCAATGTCAAGAACAGGAACCCGCTAGCGGTTGGCCGATGCCAAAACCCCATGCAGCAGTCGAATTCCTCCTCAGTCGCCGTACATACACCCATCATGGCCAAGTCATATCGGCATGCCGTCAAGCTATGAGACCTTCGTCCTCGTCATCCTCGTCCACCCCATTTGGGTATTTCTAGAGTTTGTCATCTATATCATCATGCCGCTATCAATTATAGGTAGGTAGGCACTTACGCAGCGCCAAACATTCCCATATCGCTAGAGTTTGCCATCGATATAAGCATGCCGCTGGTGCTTAGACTCCTCAAAAATCGCAGGTTAGGAAGGGCTGGCACTTACATGATCACAGACGCCCTAGAGTTTTACCATCCATGTCAGCATGCCGCCAGCAAATCAGAGCCCTCGTCAATCACAGTCGAGGGACTTACACTGCAACACTGTTTATTAATTCTGCAATGTGCATCACCGCCCTTGCACTTATACACAGACATGCCCGGCTCTGTTGCCGCTATGCTGTTGGCTTTCGGGTCTGCCGCTGGGCTGGCTACCGCCAGTCCAGCAAGGGCCGTCAACACAGCAATGGTGAACTTCATATTGATGATTGGGTGTCGGGAACGAAGATGTTGAGGATGAGTATGTGTTTAGGGGTATAGTCTATGTAGGGTTTGGCAGCTTTAAATACTTGAAGGCTTGTCTTCTGCCGAGTGATGCCTCGAAGTTACTTTACTAATGGCAACTTAATAGGCGTCGCAGAACAAGGAAGGCGTCCTCTATACTACGATAGTCTCTGCGTAGTTAAGACCAAACACCGCTAACCAATAAGTCTCGGTATGTTCGTTCGAGGCATTCAGGCTTGACTATGTTGACTATGGAAGGAAAATAGACCGCCACGGTGCCTTCTCGTGATCCGGTCAATGTGTATTTAGTCCTTGTGATGTATGTAATTAATCCTTGGCGTTCTCATCGCCGGTCCCTCAGCGGAATTTCCTAAATCCACACCTTGTAAACTACAGCAAACGAAAGGAACAAGAAAAGCAAAGAAGGAAGGGCCCAATCCCCGTTTGCATGCCCCCATTACTCGTCGTATTCTGTATCGTGAAGCCGGTCGTCGACGAGGATATCCACCGCCAACGTCGTACATGAGCCGCAACGGCCATGAGATCCCGTCGATGCCAAACTGAATGGTCGCGTCCAAGAGTTTCGGGCCAGTCTTACTACTCGCTTCTGCTGTCCCCGGCGGTGCTCTCTCAATAATGAGAGTGCAAACATCTACCACACTGTCGTCAACCATCTACCACGGACAAGTTCTACTCGCACAGCCACGAACATACCCAAACCCACTACAAGCGCCCGGCTACCTACCAACTCGGATTCATTGAGTCCGGTCGGACAGTGTCTACGCCGCCTGATTGTTGGCTGGAGGGGGTGGGTGGGTAGTGGTTGATGATTGCCGACAGGGTCCAGCAGTACGTACGAGTAGATGTCTGGAGGCGCCTCAACAATCGCCGTGTTGAGAGCCCCAATTGGGTTTTTGGCGCGGAGGACAAGCCACGGCTGGCGGACAGGCCCACCCAACGCTGCGAATTTCGGCGGCCGTTGTTCAGGGTCAGGGACAGGAGCTGAAGAGAGGAACAGACAACTGAGAAGCTGGCTGTCTGTCTGGCTTGGGGTTTTTTTTTGTTCTTGCATCAACAAAAGGACGGGCCTCATCAATTCAAAGGGCCCTGCCTCATTTCGCCTGTCTCTCACCTCGCCTTCCTGCTCCCAACGTCCTCGGATACCTTGGTACTTGTTCGGACACACGCAAGCCACCAGTCAGGAACCACTGATAAGGCGGCCCCGTTTGCGCTACATAAACAGGTACCGTAATACCCGGGGTAAGCAAAGTCACCAGCACCGCCCCAGGCCGTCCCCTGCTAACAGCTCCGTCCAGACACGTGCAAGACAATCAGGTCCCAGCTCGCTCAGCTCTGTCCTCCGGGGAATCACGGACTGCTGCATCCACCAACTGCCCGAACAGCCTCGGTCCTCCATCCATCGCTCCCTCTCCAGAGCAGCCTCATCTTTCGCCCTCAGGTTTCCATTTCCGACCCCGATCGGTAACCGCACAAGCGCCGCCTGACTCAGCAAGCTCTCGCTCGTCGTCGCCGTCCAACGTCTCTTCGCATCACGCCCCTTCGCGACGAAGCACCCTCTTCCCTTGGTCAGGGCCCCCCTTTCGCAGCAATTCCCAAAGCCATGGTCGCGACCGCCACCCTGCCCGGCTCCGCTGGGGAGCCGAAGCTGGAGAAGAAGCCCATCAAGTTCTCCAATCTGCTTCTCGGCGCCGGCCTCAACATGTTCGAGGTCACCACCCTCGGCCAGCCGCTCGAGGTCGTCAAGACCACCATGGCCGCCCACCGCAGCGATGGCTTCACCTCGGCTTTGGGGCGTGTTTGGTCTCGCGGTGGTGTCTTTGGCTGTGAGTAGCAATCCTTTCCCCAACGCGCCGCTGTGGGCGTCGCGTCATCGCCGTTTTGTCACATGCTGACGTGCGCCATTGTGCAGTCTACCAGGGCCTTATCCCGTGGGCTTGGATCGAAGCCTCCACCAAGGGCGCCGTCCTCCTCTTCGTCGCTTCCGAGGCCGAGTACTACGCTCGAGCGGCGGGTGCCTCTGAGTTTGGCGGTGGTATCCTCGGTGGTATTACCGGCGGTGTCGCCCAGGCCTACGCCACCATGGGTTTCTGCACCTGCATGAAGACGGTCGAGATCACCAAGAGCAAGATGGCCGCGACCGGCGTCGCGCCCACCTCGACCTTCCAGACCTTCATGGGAATCTACCGCAAGGAGGGCATCCGCGGCATCAACAAGGGCGTCAACGCCGTCGCCATCCGCCAGATGACCAACTGGGGGAGCCGCTTCGGTCTCAGCCGTCTGGCCGAGGGCTGGATCCGCTCCGCCACCGGCAAGGGCCAGAGCGACAAGCTGTCGCCCTGGGAGAAGATCCTGGCCAGCGGTCTGGGTGGTGGCCTCAGCGCCTGGAACCAGCCCATCGAGGTCATCCGCGTCGAGATGCAGAGCAAGAAGGAGGACCCCAACCGGCCCAAGAAGATGACGGTCGGCAACACCTTCAAGTACATTTACTCCAACAACGGCATCAGGGGCCTCTACCGCGGCGTCGCGCCGCGTATTGGTCTCGGTGTCTGGCAGACCATTTGCATGGTCGCCTTTGGTGACATGTGAGTCCCTATTCCTCAACTCTATGCTCCGCGAGCTTCCGCCGTACTGACCACTCGAACAGGGCAAAGACTTATGTTGAAAAGTTGACCGGCGACTCGGTCTCGGCTAAGCATTAGGCGGCGTTTTCAGAGGGCACACTGCAGACGGGAACGGCACACTGATTGTTGCGACGCAGATTTTATTTTTCTTTGGTATGATGGCCGGGCTACGTGTGCGTCATCGGGGTGTGGCGTGCGTCCGCCTGTCTGAGTAGTGGACGAAAGGGTGCACCGTGTATGCCCGCGGTTCGAATAGGTTATCATTTGGTACTCTTATTGGTATACATGTAACTCGCGATGCTCGACGCGACGATAAATCAATATAGACGGAATGGATGTACGTATACGGAGTAGGGAGGTGTTCATCCGCGTGCATGTGATAACGCAGTCGTATCTCTTAAAGTACCTTTTATGGTAAGCAAAAGACATCACTTTAGCCTACCCTATACCTGCATATGCGATTTACTAAGGGTAAGGAAAGCTTTAAAAAGCTACTATTTCCTTAATGATCTCATAATTTTATATGTTTATAGCTTTATTATATGCTTAAACTATAGAAAGCGACGTGTATGCTATTATTAACTCCTACCCGCGTCTGCTATATCGCGCTTTATCGCTCTCCTGCTCGCTCTCCTCTTACTCGCCTGCCTCCTCTAAGCTAGCAGGCAGCTCCTCGTAAGCAAACCCCCAATCCTCTTCGACATCCGTCAAGACCGCGCCGTCCTTAACAAGGAGGGTCCAGAGCTCCGTAAAGTCCCACTTAAGGTCGTCAATGTCTCGACTCTTATTAACGGCATGCTGCTTTTCTCGTTGAAGCTTGTTCAGCAAGACGGAGCTGTCTGCAAATGGGTTCTTAATACGCCTCTGCGAGCGGCGGCGCATCCCACGGCTCATGTCTAAGCTCTCGCGTTGGTTGCGCTCATACTCTGTCAATAGCGGACCGGCCGGGTCTTCGTCGAGGTGGGCCTCGACGCGGAAGAAGCCTGTGGACGCGTATTTAGGCCCCTGAACGGCGCCAACAACGGGGTTGCGGTTCAGGACGAGCTGTCCCGAGGCTATATAGGTCTCCCGCGCGTATGCGCATATAGAGTGCTCTGGTAAATCGACCTCCATGCGCTCCGGGTCCTGTTCTGGTGGCGGGGGTTCTGGGTGGGGAATGAACGGCTTCGGACGACGGATCCTTCGATTTGTTCCCGGCAACGTGGTAAAGTGCGCCTCGTTCTCATCGCGCTTGTCCACCGAGAATAGAAAGACGCGCCCGGTAGCATCTCCGACAGCTAGCTTCGCGTGGTCTGGGGAAAAGATACCGCACGAGATTGGGCCTGGTGCTTCGAGCAGATTCCTCACGAAAGGCTTGCGCCTGTTCCGAACGTTCCACACCTTGACCACGCCGTCGCTAGATCCTGTATAGAGTCTGTCTGCCGTGGTACCCCAGGCAGTGAACTTGACACCTGTATCTTCCTTCTCACGATCATAGGCGAAGTCGTCCAAAGGGTAGCCGTGCTCCAGGACGTGAATAGGATAGTCTCCCTGGGCCGTGTCCCACACGTATACCTTGCCATCCGTGCACCCTGCTGTGACGTAGGCATGCCGCAATGAGTTGGGCATCAAGGTGATTTCGTTGACGTCGGCTGCAGGGCAATCAAGCTTCTGGAACTCGCTATACGCGCCGTCATGGCGTTCTCTGTCGCGCTGGAACAGGTGAAGCTGGGTCCGAATACCGTGCTCAATGGTAAGCCCACTAGGCGTGGTCGCGACAATGAAGCGCGGCAGATTTGCGTGCCAGACCACTTCGAACACGTTGGCAGTCGTAGCCGTCAGGACAGAGACCCGGCAGCCCTTGGATGCATCCCACATCATAATCTCCCCAGAGTGCCTCTTGTCCTCGGGGATGTCGTGGTCATCGTTTGTGAGGCTTCGCGGCGAATATCCCACGACCAGAAGATGAGTTGTACCAGGGGCGCGCCCCCACTGCATCGTCGCCGGGAAGTACGCCCACTTGTCAGAACCGTCGGCATCCGTTCGCGTGCATGAAATGGCCTGGTACGTGCTTTCCGCCGCGTTATCTGGGTTGACTGTGTAGACGCGGACGGCTTCGGTCGGGACGTCTGCTGCGGAAGCCACGCGGCCAGACCCATCCTTGGCCGCAGCCACAAAATTAACATTTCCCCCGTGATGCCAGGTTGCAATGGCCTCCATAGATTCGCCGTCCTTGGCGACGTTCCAGACTTTGACCGTCTTGTCGAAACTGGATGTGTAGGCTCGGCCGTGGGCCTCGTCGTAGTCGGAGGAGACGACAGAAGAGTACAGCCAAGGGTCTTGGCTCTGGCGCATTGCCTCGGTCGAGTTCTCTCCGTTTTCCACCAAGGGGCGCGGAATTCGGTGATCGGCAAACGCTCGAAGCGTGCCCCGTGATGTCGAACAAAGCAACAGGTTTCCGGGCTTGTTGTATTGCTGGTTATGGGTATCAGAATGGGCTGTGGTGCCGCACAGCACGTTGCCATCTGGGACCCAAGACATTGCCGAGATGTCGCCTGCGCAGTTTGTGAACTCCGCAATGATGGCCAAGCCATCTTCGTGAGCCTTCTTGAACTCGTTCTGGAAATTCTCCAACTGCCTCGTGCGTCCAAACCGAGCATTCCCTTCCATCTCTCGTGCCAGGAGGAGTGATGGAACGCGACCGGCACGACGGAATTCCCTCCGCTGGTCGCGGACGTCTTGGTCGAGAGAGAGAACTCGTATCTTGTCGGGCGAAATAGCGTGGCCGGCCATCAAGTCGGAGCAAAAATTGCGCAGATCCTCGCGGCTTCGGCCTCGTATTGCCTCGCCCACGATTGTGGCGACATTGTAGTCGAAACAGATCCCCGTTAGGCACTCGACCGTTTTGTCTGTGACACGGTCTGGGAGATATTTGGCCAAGTGCCCAAGGACCTCAGCTATTTCGTCCGACGTAAAGTCTACATGGTAGACCAATGGCCACTCGACCGCGCCGTGTCGAGCTGGAATCGGACGCTTCGCTCCCTTGGCAATCGAGTCGCGCTCGGCTGCGGGTAGATACGGTCGGTGCTTGAGCCCAAGCCATCTATTCGCGTTCGCGGGTGGGTCTGTTGCGTTGGCTCGTGGTTTGCTGGTGCGTCTTTGGGTATATCGTGCACGAAACCCAGGGTTGGTTGTGGTCAACACGCTCGACGTCGCGTTCGGCTGCGGAGCGGAGGGTGTTGGCTCGGCGTCGTTTGACGCTTCTGGTAGAGTCTGGAGGGGCACGGCCGCCTCTTCGACGAGGAGCTTCAGAGGTTGGATCTGGTATTGCTACACGCGGCGACATTAGCAGCGTTTCTTGGAAGATGTCGATGCGTACATACCGGCAGCGCTGCCAACTTCTCGACGATCTCATCAACCAGACGACCTTTTGCTTCTGCCCGGTGTTGCGGCAGCAGCAGGCCATTGAACTCCTCAGCTCTCGTCTGGAGAGTCGGGTTGGACGAGATTGACGTGATAGCCTGGCATGTCTCGTTAGCTATCGGAATCCTGACAAAGAGCATACTTGCCCGGCTTGCAGGGCTCCTTGTATTCGTACCTGCACTGCAATGTCGTCCACCCGGTATTGCGCTCTGGGGAGGCGGTCGACCGCGCTGCTGACTAGCGGCAGGATGTCGAGCTGCACGCATGTCTTGAGGCGCCAGGCCTTGGGCGCAGCATCATCGTCAACGCGTCGCCTCTTCGCGGGCGGCAGCGGCGCGTTGGGTAATGCCTTGTGCGCGGCAAAGAGTTGTGGTGCTGGCGGCAGCGGTGCCGCGTCGCTGGTGAGGTCGATGACGGCCCTGGGGAGGGTAGTGGTAAGCGTGATGCTCATGGGGACTGGCAAGCACGGCTCGAGCATGTAGAGTCTCGAGCCACCTTGTCGCAAGACCTCAGGAGCTTCGTGATGCAGGGTTTAGAACGCGTTGTGACGGGGGAAGCTTACCACATTGCCATCTTCGCGTGTTATGGAGGGCTTGAGGTTGCCTCGAGGCTAGCTTCACACCGCTCACCTCGGATTCGCTAACTTAGCAGCCGGAAAAACTATTTCGCCGATAAGATTAGTAGCGCTAGCTCTTAAAGCCCCTTCTAGCTTCTAAAGCCTTAAAATACAGTACTACTTTATCCCTACTTTATATTCCTTGAAGATATATAAATTACTAAAAAAGCCCTAAATATTATATATGCTTACTCAACCCTAACCTATTTTACTAAGCTTATAGGCATCTTATTCTCTTAAATTGCCTTATTGACCTTGTTGCAACGATATAGCGACCTGACAGATTTAATACAAGATAGAAGCATCCAACAACAAGTGTTCTCGCCATATTTGAGCCTCGACATTCATTAAACAATCTGGCAGGCGCGCGGGGGCTGCAAGGCTGCAATCCTATGCCGTATGAAAACAAACTTGTGAGCATTCCTGTCACAGGCTATTAATGACATAGAGAGAAGATTAAGTTCATTAACGACTTGTTTATTGTAAAAGCGCAATGCCTTATGCAGCGACAATGATTCTTTTGAAACATCTCAGGCCTCCGGAGTACTGTATCATGTTCGCAGCGACTTTGCGCTGGCATGTCCTCAACCCGCCAGTCGCCCGCCTGCACAGTATGACCCGTCGCACACAAACCACTGTGTTGCGCATTACACGCAGGTGACATTCAACCCTTATCACAGTCAACGAAGATAAAACTGGGCTTAAAAATTTAGATAGAGGCGACAAGCTCCATTTACTTCCTATGAACCTATAAAACACCCATAATCTTTCTATCGAGCAGACTTAACTCAGCTCCTTTATAGGTCAGCGCCTCGGTGGGCAGACAGTGCGAGCTTTTCAGCACGCAGCGCAATTGATGCTCTCACATGTCTGATCAAGAGCCTTGCACGAGGGCAAAGGCATCCTACATATGCAGATTTAAACCTCTTGTAACTGTCAATGTCTTTGATTCCAGAGCATTTGTGCACCGAACCCGTTATGCCTGGGAAGCATCCCGTATTGAGCCTCCCTGGAAGACGAACACCGCGAATGATAGGGATGCATTGGCATTAACTGCTGCAACCCCTGCTGGGATTGATTGGATGCTTCACTGTATTAATATCATCCCCAGACTCTGTACTTTGTCGGCCCGAGCTGCTGCGACATTCCAACGTCTCCTCCATCATTGACGCAGGTCTTCTAGTGGCCAACCAACCAACTCAATCTCATTACCAAGAACAGAGTAAGTCGACCTCTTGCAGTTAAAAATCCACGGTGGAAGTACGTATACGTATTTCTGGGGTCATCCATGTCAAAGCTCGGCGGCCTGTGCCTCATCATCAACACCACGATCTCGTCCCCTGGTGGACAACATTCGCATGAAGTAATGCCTCGGTCTTAGTGCTTGCTTTCACGACAAGTGTAGCTGGCCGCGATTCTCTTCCAGCCAATCTTGAGGTCGTTTTAATATTCGAATGGCGACTGTGGTTGATTGGACCCAGGCTGCAGCCCTCCTTGGTACACTTCTCGCCGCATTCCGTGCCATGTATGTAGCACGTCCAATCCACTTCCCCCAAGAAGAAGATGGAGACGTTCTTATAAACCGGCTCGGGGAACTTTGTGCACCTGTTCAAAGTGACCGGTCCGGAAGCACAGAAGCCCGCGTCCCAGTCGTGCACTGGCCAACGCAAAGACCAACCTAGGGGTGTGACTAGTGATGCAGTTAGCTGGAGAAGAGACTAGGGTTCAGTGAAGGCAGATAGTTCTCTTTATGCCAGGACAGAGTACCAACAGCAACTTGCAGTATGCAGCCGCAGCCATCAAGGCGGAATCGGCCACTGTTGACAACTTCCATTTCGTGCGAGCTTGAGTCTTGTTACGCGTCTGAAACTTTGTGTTTGCAAGTAAGTTTGTAATATGTATGTTTTGGAAGTCATAGACAATTTTTTGTCTGCCGGAAGCTCTCTAGGTGAGGGGAGTCTGCCCTTGTTGCCGTTATCTCATCCGAATCCCATTTCTTTTCTTGGAGAAATGCGGCCGTGTTATATCGTTTTGCTTGTCTTGCTACCGCTCAGCTTTGTCTTCTGCCGCTACGAGAATCAAAGATGCTCATCTTGGGAACGATGTCACATCGATGCAGCCTCTGCCCGTCTCACATGGGCCTCTGTAGCGAAGAGTGAGGTTTCACTTTGTGACAGCCGAGTGAAGCCACGATCTTGACATGTTCCGAGTCAGATGCGGTACCTCGTTGGCCATTTATACTGTAATGTGATGGGGATAAAATAATTCAAGGCAATGAGTTACCTTTCCGGAAGCATTCTCGATGGCCATACGACTTGAGTCGTGGCGCCAAGGGTGAGAAAGGCGACTTATAACATGGAGTACGTCTCCATTCGAAATGCTTCCCGCTAATGTAGCGGCAGACTTTCTCGGGTTTATTGAAGAGAGTTTTACTATTTACACAACCGTATATCTCTGTTTGCATTCACCGGACGGTCGAACCCAGGTAACTTTTTCTATACCATCTGCCCCCTCTGCCCCCTCTGCCCCCTCTGTTCTCTCTCCTCCGTCTGCTCCCTCTATATTCCATCAATTCCCTCTATTCCCTCTGTCCCCCCTGTTCCCCCTGTTCCCCCTGTTCCCTCTGTTCCATCTTTATCCAAGAGTAAAGGTGAGCCTACGGCGAGTGCAAATAGAGATATGCGTGTGTGCAAATAGTAAGACTTTTTGAAGAACACTTGAACTAGACTAAAGACAAACAAAAGGCCTACAAAAGAGCTCTAGAAGAGAACAGCTCTCAGAGGGCGGTAACAATCAGCCAACGTCAGAGTCCGTCGTTGACCAATCCAGTCAAGCAGCTTGGAGCCAAGATCCTGTCTTTACTCGCCAATGGGCTCAGATAGCTCGTACTTCTTCAGCCCCTCGGGGATAGCAGCGTAGTCGGACTCAGTCTCAAAGTGATGCAAGATGCTCGCAACGTCCTGAGGAGGAGTTGTGCCGTCGATCCTGAACTGGTGGCCCTCAATGGCAACAATGTCAGGCTTCGAAACCCCAGAAGCAGGGGTGGCGCCGCCGGAGATGGAAGCGACATCGATCTCGCGAGTCTCGAGGCCATCCCGCTTGCGGCAAGACCGACAGTCGAACCAGTAGGAGCCCTTGGAGTTGCCGTTGCCGAGGCACAGGCTGAGGCCGTGGCCGGCCTTCTTGATGGTGCCGCAGTTGAGCCTGCCCTTGCCGGCGCATATAGCACCGACGGCCGTGGTCGGGAGGCCGAGGAAGAGACTGGACGAGTACACGCGGTTGTGAGCCAGGTCGCAGCAGTCCTGTGCGGGCACGTTGGAGCACTGCAAGTAGTTGCCCTTGCAGGTTCCAGTGCGGTAGTTGCGGATCGTCACGGCGGACACGCTGGTTGCGGCCGCAGAGATGGCAACGAGGATGTTGAAGAAGTGCATCTTGTTGGGGATGTGGATTTCTCTGAGTACTAGAGAGCGTGTTGGATGTGTCTGTGCTGGTGTGTATTGTCGTGATAATGATGCCCAACTCCAAGCTCGATCAGGGAATGTCGGGCCTTTTATAGTCGACTGCTGTCATAGTTGAGGGGCCTCTGACATGCCGCATCAGACTCTCGAGGACGCATGTACTGGCAGGTGGTCGCCTCGCGACTCATCCCGGCTCGCGGATGGACATGCAGGCGAGTAGTCACAGCTCTTCTTTCTCACCTCTTATTCAAAGAGTACATGCATCCGGAGCGTGCCTCCGTTTGTAGATCATTACTAGCAGAGGCATGCCCATACAACTTCCGCAATAAGACCTACGTCATTTTCGTACACATTTGACATATAGCTTCCTTTTTATCCGATCAAGCTGTACAGCTTCCAAGACATTGGCCCGCTGTGCTCGTCATGACCTTTCCACGCTCTCTCCTGCTGTCTCTTTCGAGGAATCGGGTGCAACCGGTACCCCGGAGCTCTGCCCCCAACAACTGCCGAGGGCTGGAGGTGGTACGAAGGCTTGTCAGACTCCCATGCTCTCAGACAAAAGTTGCCTGGCGGTGCAGTGTGAGGTTAGCATTTATTGGCTATTATACGACTATCGATCGAGTGCAGAGCCCGCTGCAACCGGTACTCGTGAGTCCCGTGGAGAAGGATGTATATCCTAGTCCATCGCACTGCCGACTTGCATGCGAGTTGTGACCGGACTAGACCTAAACTCGACTCAAATCCCAACAAGGTCCCCGATACTGGGGGATGTCTCTACCAATGGATACACGTACATGCCGCTTCAAGGCTGACCGAGTCCAAAGTGTTTCCTGCACAGCGTTCAGATTGTATTGCTTACGTGAGATCCGCAATAGGTCCGCCCTGCGAGTTCCATGCCGGTAAGCCGTGATATTCCACCGGTAGATTGTCGATGAGGGCGAGGGGCCGAGACAGGATCGTCGGAACTTTGCCGATGCCACCCCCTCACTCTGCCGGATTGTTATTTCTCACCGCTCTCATAGATGTTTGTCTGACAAGCTCTCTACGCCATTTACGGAGTCAGCCCGGTCTCGAGCGATCGATAGGATCGCAGATTAATAAAAGCGTTGGGGGCCAATCCTGCGCAGACAACTACGTAACGTGCATATTGCAACTCGGATTAGTTTCGGTGAAGGATCGACTTTAGGACGATAATAACGCCGAAAAGGATAGGCGTGCTGTAAGTGTTCGGTGGTCAGATCGGATACAGCGGCAACATCTCTGACTTAAACCGGCGCCAGTACGAGGACTAACGGAATGTCTGATCTACTATACTTGTCAAGCCTGTATTCATGCAGTTGTCCAATAGTTGGCGCAATCATACCAATCGGACGACTTCGGCTCTCCATGGACGGCGATCTGTGAGCTGTTGTTCCTCAACCCCTCCTTCATTCATATTTCAAGGCTATAAGCTGAGCGTCATAATGCATAAATGTCTCCGACCAACATGCAGTGCTATCTAGAAGGAATCTACATAGGCAGCACTTCTCATCTATCGAATCTGATCGGCTACTACGAAGTAAATCCCTCTCACCGTCAACGCCACTGCGGAGTACATGCAAGCAGCTTCGGTCCCGACCCGCGGCCCTGGAAGACTTGAAACAACGTACCTCGAACAGAGGAGAAGGTACATTGAACTAAGAGCACGATATTCGACCGTTTCGATCTTGACCTGAGAATCGATCCTCGTTGAGGTAGCCCTTCCGCACCTGCAAGACTAAAACTCATCTGAATCACTGACATTTGCCAGACATCCCCCATCTCCCATTTCACACCAAGCCAACCCCTACATAGCCACAAACGACGCAATGGCTTCCAACCAGAACCCCCAGGAACGCCTTGCCGCTGCGCCCGGAGCAGTGGCCATGGGCAACAACGTCAAGGCAGACATCGTGAGCCTCGACGGCCACCAGTTCCGCGTCAACTACGACGTCCCGCAGGAGATTACCGACCGGCTATATGAGCTCTTCTGGCAGGACGAGGAAGTCAAATATGAGGATATCCCGGAGGACCTCAAGGCCTACGAAGTGAGAGAAACCGAGGGCGGGGAGACGACGGGCGGGCAGTAGCTCGCGGATGGTATTGGTCGAAGGGCAAGGGGGTAAGACTGGGAAATGGCCAATAGATCTGGTCTGCTTTATGGAAAAGAAACAGAAATAATGCCCACAATGAGGCAAATGTTGTGGTTTGCGAGGAATCCATGAAGCAGCCAGATGCCGCAACCAGAAAATAGGCAAGAGCGCCACCCCGCGGCACTTGCCCCGCCATCATCAACCCATCACCACACCCCACCATCAACTTCAACCCAACCTCATCCGATACCCTCACGACAGCTTCCTCCTCTTTACTCAAGTTACGCCTGCGCGCACAAGCCGTATTCGCCCAGCATGTTGATCAAAGAATCCCACGTCGACGTCCCCACGTCCGCCAACGGCAAGGACAGCCCCATGCGTACGTCGTCCGTCCCCCAGCACGACTCTCATCTCAAAACGCTCGCTCACACGGCATCTCACCAGGCATATTCCTCTTCCACCCAACCATCCCCGGCTACCCCCAGGCGTACGCACCTCATCCCTCAACCCCCGCGTCGGAATAGCCAGAGTCGTTGCTGACTGGGTTCCAGCCGCTTCCCGGGAGTCTGTCTCTTCAGCGAAATCTACCAAGGTACGAATACGCCCTCAACCTCCCATAACGGCATGGAAGAGAGCAACGACGACTAACACAGACCCTGACAGTAACCGGCCCCGTCGCCCGCTTCGCCCGCCAGATCGCCGGCCAGGGTTACATCGTCGCCGCCCCGTCCTCGTACCACGACTTTGTCGGCCCCGAGCCCCTCGCCTACGACGCCGCCGACACGGACCGCGGCAACCAGTTCAAGATCGAAAAGGTAGCCAGCCTCTCGCTCCCAGTGAAGAGGCTTGTTTCTGACGAGTGACCAAAACAGACGCTTGAGTCGTACGATGCCGACTCGCGCGCCACCGTCGACCACCTCCTCTCCCTGCCCACCTGCACCGGCCTCATTGGCGCAACGGGCATGTGCCTCGGCGGCCACCTCGCCGTCCGCGCCGCCGTACGTACTCATCATCCTCGCTCACCAGCTCACAAGCCCCTAACGGCTCGCAGCTCGATGCCCGCATCACCGCCTGCGTCTCTTACTTCGCCACCGACATCCACTCCCGCACCCTCGGCCCCTACACCGCCGCCAACACATCCCCCTCGCCGCCCCCCGACTCGGCGCACACGCTCGACCTCTTCCCCAGCCTCAAGGGCGAGGTCGCCTTGATCTTCGGCATCAAGGACACGCACGTCCCCGACGCGGGCCGCGACCTCATCCGCGCCAAGCTGCGCGACGCCGGCGTCGTGTTTAGCTTCCACGAGTTCGCCTGGGCACAGCACGCCTTCATCAGGGACGAGCTCAGCAAGGGGCGTTACGATCCCGCGGTCACAAAGGTTTGCTTCGAGGTGTTGCTCGAGCTGTTTGGGCGGGCGCTCAAGACGGACCTGGGACCCAAGGACGGCGCTGTGGCCCCCCCTGAGCACATCTGCTAGAGACCTCAAGGTGCAGCACGGGGGACGAACGAAGCCTTCACAGTTCAGTAGAGAGGCAGAACCTTGTGTGAATCTGTAATGTCATGACATGTCCTCAATTTCTAAAATCCAACAATATTCCTGATATCCAGGTCGGCATCCTGAGTGAGCCTCATGCGTCATTGCACATATTGCCAGTTCTGTGCAAGCCGATCCAAGTTTAATGCCTCCGCAATCATGTTCCAAATAAACCGTATTCATGCCAAAATGCAAAATTTTCTCAAAATCGCTTTACTCTAGCCCGTAGGCCGGTCATGTAAACCACTCTCGCCCCCTTCTTCCGTCACGCGACAGACCACTAGCGATGGCCAGGCGACGGTCCTCGGTGCCCCATGCTCGGTCCCCGGTGCGGGCCACGGTGCGAAGCGCTGGGGTGAAGACCCCGTTCCTCTTCCTCCAGGCCTCCGGCGGCGCCAGACTCGCTGGGGCGGTTGATGCCGTAAAACGTGGACGGCATGCCCGTGTTGGCCTCTTCGTCGAACGTCTCTAGACGTGGGCTGCTGGTAGCGTGGGCCGGGAAGCTGCCAGGGCCACTCTCAGTGGGCGTAAGGTTCTGCAAACCCTCGCCAGCCCTCCGGCGGCCGCGAGTGCTCTCCCGCTTGAGAAGCTCGGTGCGGACGGACTCGATGTCCCTTGACCGGCGTGGGTCATCTGACGGGTCGCGAGAGATTGCAGATCGGTCTTCCCTGTCGCGGTAGTCCCACATGCCCTCAGTGTCCACAGCCAGGGGGCGGGTGTTGATTTCCGAAATCGCATGCTGCTCGGCTTCGCGTGACTCTTCTTCGGTTTGGCCATTCGCAGGCACCATGCGCCCAGCCTGCTTCTGCTTAGCAGCCTCGTCACGGGCAACAGAGGCAAACTGATCAGAGACGGCAACAGAGTACGTAGGGTTCGTCGGTCCACCAAGAGTCTCGCTACCGCCACCAGGGCCGTAGATGGGGACCTTTTTGAGTGCGACGGCCAGAGCGCACATGAACTTGGACCGACGGGTGGCACGGACACCATCGTTGTGCCAGTTAGACTTGTGCTTGATGCTGATGTACAGCACCATCTTGTCCAGGTTGCCCACACCGCCGACGCTAATGTTGAAGTCGGGCTTGAAGTCACGAGAGTTGTCTGAAGATCTGACGAACTTCTCCATCTCGGCTCGCAGCAGCTCGATGTCCTCAAAGGTCGTGTCGTAAGATACGTCGAGCTCGACGGTTTCAACCATGGCCTTACTGCGAGAAACGTTGTCGATCCAAAGGTTGTTGAGCTGGATGTTCGGTACCTGCAATGACAGTCAGCAATCGGCCATCAACCAGTATCAACGATTAGCTGCATACCTGGACAACCTGCATGATGTCGATGCGGGTAAATACGGTGTACAGAAGAGAGATCCTGTCGACCACCATTTGCTTGTCGCCAATGTCGACTCGGTCGCCTACGTCGTAGGGATGCTTGACGAACAAGAAGATGCAAGAACCAAGGAACTCCTGGGTGGTCACGGCGAAAACGAAGGACAGGGAGAGGAACGTGGTCCCAGCGCTAGTGATGACCGCGACAAAGCTGCTCCTGAAGAATATGACTAGTCGAACTCGTTAGCAGCGACAGAGGTCCATCATTGAGACGATGTACTCACGGAAGACGAAGATGCAGAGCAGGAAAACCACAAAGAGCAGGACCTTATCGAAGACTCTGAGAGCCTGGCCGATGTCCTTCATGCCCTCGCCAATTGCCTTGCGCTCCTTGCCGATTTCGACCACTTTGCGCACCATTTCGTCGAGACTGATGTCGCCATTCAAGTCACTGTCGATGGCATTGAATGCCTCTTCCGCGTCGTCCTTGTACGCGGGGCCGAGGACCTCCTGAAAGTCTTCGAGGTAAAGGGCATCCTTGCCCTCGAGGACAAAGGACATCCAGATACGACGCCCAAGAGCCTCAGAGGGGACGCGCTTCTCGAGGGCTTCCAAGACGATGGAGTGAGCCGAGTTGGGGTTGAAGACTTGCTTTCCGGTGATTTCGTGGGCAATGTTGCCAAAGGCAGAGGTAACCTTGTCTCCAAAGCGGCCGACGTCGCTAATGAGCTTCATCGGGGTTGCGGCGCCATTCGTCTTGCGGCCAGTCTTCTTCCTCAACATCATCTCGATGCTATCGTTAATGACGTAGTCTTCGTCCGCGAACTCGCGGCAGTACATGGGGAAGAGGGTCCGCGAGGCCTCGTAGAGAAGGCCGAGCAGGTGAATCTCGCGCTTGGACGCCTTGATTCGGTTCGCAAAGGAGCGCTGGTGGTAGGAAACGCTGATCAACTGCACAATGGCCTTTTCGCCGAGGAGGAGAGCTGAGGACACAAACAAAGCGCCGAGGATCTGCTCGATGGTCTGGACCCAGCTGATGCCTTCGGAGTTGGCCTGCATGAACAGGTTCTTGAAGGTAAGCCACGAGGCGAGAGCCCAGAAGAAGAGCGACAGGGCAATGGTCAGGTTGCTCAGGATCGTGGCGTACTTGCGGACGCCCATGCTGACGATGCCGCAGAAGAACATGAAAACCCTAGGCAGGAACCACGCGACAATCTTGGCAGCCCACAAGGTGAGCCAGGTGATTTCGATCCAGAGGAAGACTTGGAAAAGTGCTGGGCCGATTTTGGGAGATTTCGGGTCCTCATTGTTGCTGCCGACGGGGATGTCTTCCTTGTGGCCCGTAAGGGGGAGAACGATGAGGGGAACGGCGAGAAGCAGTCCGATGGGGACAACGTAGACCATGTACCTCGTGACGACCGAGAAGCCGATGATTTTGGCGTAGAGCCTGCCCATAGCATTCACCTTGACCTCCTCGGAGTCCCCCGTTCCTCTGCGCCCGAGGCCCTCGCCGAGCTTCCTCCGACGGCCGGCATGGCGATGGTGAAGCTCTCCCTTTTCGTTTGCCGTCTGCGAGGACTCGTAGCTCGTCGAGTTGCCGGGGATGGGCTTCCGCGCGCCCGTCGTCGAGGCGTTGCTCTTGACTGTCGTGAGGGGGATGCCGTTGTCCATGTCGTTGCGCGAGCCGCCGCCTAAAGGAATAAATCCAGAGGTTCGCGAGGCAAGAGAGTGATGCCTGCTTGGCATCGAGTCGGGAAGTTGGGGGGTCGTGGAAGAGCGGGCGTGTATCGTCCGTGTCCACTTCCGTCAAGGAGGTGAATGTCGCGATGTGATGGACGATGATGATGATGATGATGCTGTCTAAGGTATGCAACCAAGGGTATGCTGGCCGCGTCTAATTCGTCAGGGTGATTCGTAAAAGTCGACGCAATCAACGAGCGGGATAGCGAAGCTCCTCGCCGCACAGCGTGCTGAAGACCTGCTCCAGGGGGTGGGGGACAATGCCGCCCCAGATCGATCGCGTATCGCGCAGGGGCCGCCTCGAAAACAGATGGCGATCTGGATGTGACGCGGGCAGGAAAACCAAACTTTTAGGTGAACCGAACGAGCGAGAGACAGGTGATGAAAAGAGAGAGAGGGGGAAGAAGGAAGGAAAAGACAGAACTGGGAAGAAAAGGAGGTGGGGAGGAGGAGAAGGATGCTTCAAGGAAACGAAACGAGAATGTGGAGAGGGAGAGGTGAAACGAGGTGTCTGTCAGTCTCTTTGCTCGATGATGGCTTTTTTTTTTTGTTAAGCTTCCTTCACAGTGCAGCAAGCAGTAACTTACGAGCAAGCCCCGTTGGCAGTGGAGGTGCGCAGTCCCAGGCCCCGCAAATGGGAGCCAGGCGCAGCAGCTGGATGCTGCCACAGTGGGGCGACCCGGCAAGGGCCTTCCAGGGGCCGCTCAACCTCTGAGGCGCCAGATGGTCACTGGACACGCGCAGCTCTGAGACGACCGCAACGCCACAGGGGGTGGGCTCCAGTAAAAAAAAAAAACCGTGGATTGGGCTAGGGCATTGCAGTGCTTGGTTTGATCCATGGAACTGGACCGTCCGATTGCCGCTGCGAGGGTTGGCGCGCGCAAATCTCCATCTCTTTTTGTTCATCTGCCTTTCACTCACAGCTGTGCATCTCGTCATTCGCTGATCGACGAGCGTGCGTAATGGGCAAGCAGGTTGGCGGATCATGGGCGTGGGATACCATGCTTGCTGGCTGACTGGCTGGCTGGCTGGCATGGATGAAAGGGGTCTGGGGGAGCGTGCACTTTGTACATACGAGTACTCTGTATCCCAAGCGTGCAAGCACAACCTTGCATCATTCCACGAGATCAGGCACTCACTCGTACGAGCAGAGCAAGGGAATGCCAGTGCCCATTGTCTGCACGAACAAACCATGCAAACAGCCTTTCGATACGTTTCATGCCTTTCTTCGTGCTTGTGCTCGTAGTCCGTATGTCGTGCTTCGTGCGAAGTACGCCCAACTGCTCCCGCACACAGTGCGAGTGCCTGATTTAGCCGCGCCAAACGGTCAGCCAACTACTCGTACGTAAGGTAGGTAGCGCTCCCTCCCGCTACTCCCGACCTCGGTTCCAAGACGTCTTCTGGAAGCGGACGCGCCAAGCGGTGGCAGGATACCATGACGTCTTGTACACAGGCATCCTCTTGTTCTATCCAGGATCATTGTCAAATTTGCCGTCGCCCCAGTTCGTCCGCCGGTACCAAATCAAACCTAAACCCTTCTATTATTAGCGACTATCGCGCATGCCAAGGCAAACGTTCAGATGCCCCATTTGGGCGCAAGGTTTAGCAACGTCCGCCATGGCGCGGCGCCGGCCAAACCTTTGACTTACTTAGACACCGCGAAACAATGACAAGCGTTCGAGAGCACGCGTGATGGTCATACAACTATATGTATATGTGACGACCTGGTTTGGACAACGGCGGAGAATGGGCGAAATGTTTCATCTCGTCTTTGCTGCCGTTCATGCAAGCGGTCTTGGAAGTCATGCCTTTCTACCTGGGACAGCAAGCTGCAGGTCAACAATTGATGTTGGCCAACCCCGCCGATGGCTTGACACGTCCATCCAGCAATGACCAATCGAGTATAACTTTTACGGATATCCGGCTGTGAAGCTGGGTGAACGCATCCATGGTCCATGTCTCCCACCATCTCATCGTCGATCTCCCAGCTGAAATCATCCCCCTCCTCGCCCACGCACTCAACCTCACCGCCGATGCCCCTACCCATGATCAGTATCTTGAGCAAGCACTCCATTTCACATTAAACACTCTCAAATTTACTTTACAGCTCAACCCACCGCTTTACGCCGTCAATTGCTAGCTGCGCAGTACGATTCAAGTCAGCGACGCTCGCCTGACGTCGGCCGAAGCGCAGGCGGGGTGGGACCAGTGACGTCGCCAGCAGTCCCCGCCAAGTGTGCTCATGAGATGGTCAGTGATCACTACCACCATCCATCTCCCCAGCCCCTCTTCCGACCCCATTCCGATGCGAGTCGCCCGAAATGGCCAATGCTCGCAACCTAGTGTTGCCACTGTGCGCACATGGCCATTCCCCACGTGCCAAGAGCCCCGAATGCTTTGTGTCGCTGGCCAACACTGGCCCAGAGTTCGTCCGAGCAGAGGCTACCACTCAGTTTGACACACGTGGGCACGCACATTATAGATCAGTCATGCGCCATTAATCATCGTCGCTTTCAATACAGACTCCCCCGTGATGCTGTTCTTCAGCGCCAGCCATCGCCAATATAAGACGGATAAGGTACATCAAGGGGGTATCATGCCCTACGCCGGACTCTCTCGGTTGCATCTCCTACTCCCTTCCGTGGTATCGTGGAAAAGCCAAATGTCAAGATACTTGCTAAATGCCCATGTCCAACGCCAAATCCAAAAGTCGTTCTGCCGAGGGGATGAATTACCCCAATTCAAGTCATACAGGTCGTCGCCTCATCTGCTCGGAGCCGGGCTCCGGCTCTGCTCAGTCGTCCTCGTCGGGAACCCGGCAATGTCTTTAAGCTCCACCTTTGCCTTGTCGTTCTCGTAGCCAGTGTCCATGCTCTCGTGTTCGTCTTCTTGATGTTCCGCAATGTCGACTTGGTACAGTGGCTCGAGGGTCGCGTTCTTTTGCAGCAGAAGCCACCGCCTGCACCACCAGGGAAACGCCTTGGTAACCTGGTACCGCATAAACACCCTCGTGGGGACGCCAAAGATGTAGTCCAGCTCTTCCAGCGTCCGCTGCTTCGTCTCGGGAAGCCACAGGAAGATCATGATGAGTGCCAGGACGTTGAAGAGCGAGTAAAGGCCAAACGAGCCGAAGGCGCCGAGCCGGTCCAGCATCAGGGGGAAGGTGATGGAAAGCACCGATGCCCAGAACAAGCACGTCGCCACGGCCCAGGCCATGCCCACCTCGCGATGGGACAGCGGAAACACCTCGGCCGAGTATGTAAAGGGTACGGGCCCTTCGCCGGGCGAGTAGAACGCGGCAAACAGATAGACGAACAGCGCGACAACGCCCATATGCGCGCCGCCATTTCCCTCAATATGAGTGCTGATCCCGGCTGCCAACAGCGTCCAGGCCATCTGAGGAAACGTGAATAGCAAGAGGGACCGTCGCCCAAAAGTGTCGATGGTCCATATGGCCGGGAAAGCAAAGAGGAAGTTGATGAGCGCGAACCCCCATGTGGCCAGCAGGGCCTCGAAGTCGGAGGCGCCGGCCGCTTGGAAGACTGAAGCGGAGTAAAAGGCGATGATGTTGATGCCACACATCTGCTGTGCGATCATGACAACAAAGGATGCGAGGGTGGCGCGGCGGATTCGGGGGATGGTGAAGAGCTCGATGAACCTGCCGATGTAGTTGCCGCGGCCGCAGAACTCGCGCTCGACCTGCAGCTGGACGTGGATGTAGTAGAGATCGCGGGCGGCCTGGACGGGGCAGTTCCGCAAACGAAACAGCGACTGCAAGGCGTCGGCATATCGGTTCTTCTTGATGTACCAACGCGGGGATTCGGGGCACAGGAAGATGAGAACGGCCAGCGGCACGGCGGGGATAAAGGCCGACCCGAGCTGGTACCGCCAGGCCTCGCTGCCAATCTTCTTGACGGCCAAGTTGGCGCAGGTGCCGAGGAAGATGCCAAACGCCGTCCACAGTTGCCAGCTCATGACGAGAGCTCCTCGAATAGGCGCTGGAGAGTTCTCGGCTGCGTAGATGGGCACTACGGTGCCCGTCAGCTACCGGGAGGGAAGAGGGGTAAGATACAGGAGCGGAACTCACCAGTCGATGCCTTGGTGCCCATGCCGACACCTAGAAGCAGGCGGCAGCCCAGAAGCTGAACCCAGGTGTCGCAGAAAGCGCTGGCAATAACAGGCCATAGGCAAAAGTTGGCGGCGACGAAGATGGTGCCACGCCGGCCAAAGTAGTTGTTGATGGGATCCGACAGCCAGCAACCGAAAAACGCGGTCCCGATGTAGGGCGCGGCGTTGACGAGGCCAACTATTAACTTATCATGGATGGTACTGTCGGCGATGCCGTAGGCCTTGGGGAACTCGAGGTTGGCGCCATTGGAACCCGTTTGGTCCCAGCCCTGGACGGCGGCGCCGATGGAGCAGGTGATGATGGTGAGGTAGAGGACCCTGGGGATGCGCCACTTGTGCAGGACCTCGTCGCGGAGGGATTCGATCTCCTGGTCAGTGAGGGCCTCGTCGCCAGTGATGTCCTCGTAGCCGGTCGGGTCCTGGGCGACGAGGGCGCCCTTGCGGATGATGGGGCGGTGGTCGTCGAGGCCCTTGATGCGGCAGAATTCGTCGACTTGGGCGAGGAGGGTTCGTCGCGGGATGCCGATCAGGGGATTCTTGATTCTGCAGGCAGTGGAGAGGGGAGCTGTCAGGAATGGGGTGGCCACGGGGGAGGACTGGGGAGGGCAGATCGGCGTACTTGGCTTCAACGTTGGCGTTGATGTTGACGTAGGGCTCGGAGCCGCGCGAGCGAAAGCCGGCTTCGATGGAGGAGGAGGCGTGGAAGTCGTTTGAGGTGCTGTTGAGGAGGAGAGGGTCAGTATAAGCGGCGGTTCGGTTCGCGGAGACGAGGCATGATGAGACAAGACTCGCAGCGACACGGCGGAGCGTCGCATCGCATGGCACCCCGCTGCAAGGAACCGCCAGAAGGGGAGGAATGGCAGGAATGAGGGCGCATACCTCCTGGCCTCGTCGACCCTGTCTCTCGAAGCCATCGTGTCTCTCGAAGCCATCGTGGGCGCGGGAGCCTGAGCCTGAGCCTGAGCCTGAGCGACAGCCGCAGCCCGCAAGCACCACCACGACGAGGGGAAAATCCGGGGAAGCGGCCGCAGGAATGGCGGAGGTGGAGAAAGGGTCCTATCCAGGTCTCTCAGGCTGCCGACGAGCCGCAGAGGCGAGGGGCGCGATGAGGGCAGGCACCCAGCGACATATAAAGAAGCAAGGCCAGACAGCCGGCGGATGGGGGTGGGGGGGCTTTCAGTGAAAAGAGCAAAAGCGAGCGGCGGATGAAGCCCAAGGACGAGGCGGGACGAGGATGCGGTTGGCAGCCAGCCAGCCGGGGCGGTTCTCGGTGCTCGCTTCTCACCTCTCAGCGCAGGCCGGGGTCAAGCCAGTGGACTTGGATGGAGGCCAAACGGTCCCACTCGCCTGAACGTGGAGAGGGTGGAGCGATGGGTGCAGCGAAGTGAACTGGCCGCCCCCGACTCGACTCGCGGGACTCTGACGCTGGGCGACGACGAGCCGGGATAGGGCGTTGTTGGTTGGACGGCTAGCGCCACCCAACGGGCATGTTTGTGAGGGCGGCGACTCACGAGCGAGGGCGAGGTCAGGTAGCGGGGGTGCAGTGCCTGACCTACGAGTACTGGACCCGTTTAGCGGGCAGCCCTGGCGACTCGGCATCTCAGACAACAGGTCCAAGGCAGACTGGCAGAATGGCTCGCAGAAGCCACAGCGATGCAAGTGAGGAGAAGCCGCCGCCCGTCTGGGGCGCACCGGCGGACGGCACTACCTTAGGTAGGCGTTGAGCCATCCAATGCGTGCCACCGAGTCTAGGGTTGGCGCTAGCCCGCGCTGTCGCACTTCCTGCATGTGCCTCGGGACGCCCTGTTACCGTATGCACCTGTGCCTCGTCATATGTACGAAGTAAGAAATTAAGAATATCAAGAGGCAGGATCATGTCGACCGAGTTCGTTCCGCCTACGTGGGATTTAGCGCGCGGCAGAGCCCAGGAGAAGGGCCGTCGATGTGCCCGCCCGTCGTCTCAATTGCCCGACGCCGGAGCCGCGCAACGACGACTGCTATTGTCCTCGACGACAATAGAGGGCCGTCGGCGTGTCCGCGCCGCTGCCAGGCCCGTACGGCCCGGCGTGACTGGCCAACCCAGGGACGGGCGGGTCGGCCGTTGTGGTGGCCCTGGTGGACACGGCCTATGTATTGTACGAGTATGTACGTTAGTCCGTACAGGCGCGACATGATGGACGAACTGGCCCGGATGCGGTTTCAACGCCCGGGTCATCTCGCGGTGGGCGAATTCCCGCAGCGGGCTCAACGTCCAAACGTATCGTATGTACATATGTACAGTGGTGTAGGTCTACTCCGTTGCCACCGACTCGATGCCGGCATCATGCACCTCACCTTGGCCGGCGAGGAAACCACTGCGCCATTAACGTTCCGCGGGGGCAACAGCGGGAAGTGCACTTCTATTCCTGCCGGCGAACAGATGCAGACGCACGCCGGGAAACGGACAGTCACGGCCGTGAGACATGGTGATGGAGGTTTCAAGATTGGCTTTCGGGGGACCCAACACCAACATCCGTCCCCTGCCAACACCCTTGGCACCGTAGCATCAGCCTGCTGACAGGCGGGGCGCGGCACGATGGCGGGTGATCGCGCGTATCCCTCGCTCACTCATCAATCAATCCACTGATGAGCGCTGTGGTAATCTCTGCGTTTGCCCTGCTGCCCTGTGGCCTCGGTGGTGCCATCGTCCAATGCGGTTGGGGTTGGTTGTGCGCTGCCCGGGCTTTGAGCTTTCTCTTCAAAACGTCTCGGAGCCCTCAGACAACAATCGCTCAACAATTCAGTATCCCGCATCGCTGGACCCTTCTTTTCGCCGCCCCGTGGGTTCCCGCGCGCATGTCTCGGGCGCAACGCCAGCCAGATCCAAGACAAGACAACAAGGCACGGCACGCTCGCACTCGCATGTGCCCTGCGTCAGTCTCAGCGCTTGCTACGGACTAGACGGCAGAGATTCCCGCGCGCGGGATTCCTCCGATGCCCGCCGGGTCGGCGGCAGACGGGAGACGGCAGCACCGCAAGCCACAGGCTGCGCGTTGGATCAGCACTTTGCTGCCAGCACGCCACCAGCCATGGGGGCCCCCAATGGAGATGCGGCAGGGCATGTTTGTGCTACAATTGAGCGGCAGGTCTCGATGGCTGTTTGCCTGATGCCTAGATGTCGCTGTGGCAATCGAGTCGAGCAAGCAAGGAGGTGCGGCTCGAAAACAAGGAGTTCGTCCAACGACCTCTGCATATCTGACATCGTCCGTCCGCCACTCTGTAACACACGGGCACGGGGCAACAGGCAGACAGCGCGTCCCTGTTTGTCATTGGATTCGCCACAGAGCACGAAGTAATGCTTCGTCGAGCTGTCCGCAGAGGGTTGCCGCGGCTGATTCTATGCAGGCTGCTCGCCGACTGCCTCACTCATCGCCGTGTCCGTTGACGCTCGCCAATTCAAGAATAAATGACTTCATTAAAGATCCAGAGTCCAATAGAGCATGCATTTACTTCGTACCTGCTTAACCATTATATGCAGCGCATCCATCACCTCATCCAAGGCCCCATGCTCGTCAACCCGAATTTACTCCAAAACCGCTGCGCCTTCCCCTGACCCTTTGTCGCCTCGTCCATTTCGGCCTTCAAGACGGGATTCACCCCCCTCTTCCGCATTCTTTCCTGCTTCTCGGCTGGGATCTTGTGCACTGGATGGTGGCCTGGCAGCCTTGACGGGTCCGTCTCTGTAGGGCCGCTGGAAGGTGTCTTGCCCCAGCGGAGGGCCGCCTGGGCTTCAGACTCGCGCTGTTGCCGCCTCTCATCCATGGATGCTGGTTCTGTGTTGCTGGTTGTGGGCGTTGACTTTGCCTCGTGTTTGTACATGTTTTATCTCGGATGATACGCGGTTGTCGGCCTTGTTTCAACTGGAGAAGATGTCGTTGGGCTTCTGGTGACTCGAGCTGGTTGAGGCAACGCTACCCTTAAGTAATACTTGTCATTGCCATGTCAGATCATCACTCGCCCCAGCTGTCACGGATCTGTTTTCTGTTTCCGCAGTAGACGGTAAGATTTTAGTGAGCCGGCCGGTATCAGGCAACCAACAGCGCTCTGTGGCAGTGCCGTGAGCGAGATCCACGAGCCGATCCGGCATGACATCATGGCCGTCAGATTAACCACACTACATACACTGCAGCATTCGCAGAGTCACAGTGCTTGCGGTGGATGTCGATGCCAATGGGGGCCATATCAGTTACTATTGACATCAGCATCGCGGTCCCAGTGTCCACTTACACTAGTGTGATGTCTTCCCACCCTCCACCAGTCCCATCGTCAAGCCCTGCAACTGCCTCGCCAAACATCACCCCCTGAACAAAGCCATCACCCAACAGGCTGTACTCTTTCCCTCTGCCGCTCGAACCCCCTTGGCTGTGCATTTCCTTCAGAATGTACGGTACTCTCCCCCCGGGCATCACCACCACAACGTGGCCCTCCGCAGCAGACTCTGGTCCGAAGCCCACTCGTCCGTTTCCCGTCCTAAACATGCGTCTCTCGAGAGTGGTCATCTTGACCAGGTCGTCGAACCACCGGACATCTTGCCGAGTGCTTTCCGACAGCGTCTGCGGGTCACCGTGTGTGAACCAAGCACACCAGCTCTTAAACGCCTCCTCGTGCCTGCCTGGTTCCCCGTGCCACTCGACGTGAGCCAGCCCTCCTGCGATGACGGCCCCAAACTCAAAGTCGCTTTCTGATGCCACGCCAGCGCTGCAGCCAAAGACTTCTCGCCAACTATCCAAAAGGGCCTCGCCTGGTGGGGACGAACTTGAAGCGGGATATCCGGGGGCAGTGGTCGATATCGTGCCGAGAACCAGTGCCTTGGTGGCAACCCTCCCTGCGCCGACCCGATTCCATACCGCTTTTCGATCCCCAGATGCCGTCTTGAGAGCAGTGCGCCTGGTGCGCTCAGAGTACCAGCGGTGGAATGTTTCGTCAACCGAGGCAGTCCAGTCCGGAACCCAGCTCGGTAGCCCCTCCAGTCGACGCCGCACACTGGAATACTGGCAAATATGGCTGAGCACGTCCAGCTTGCCGGATGTTTGAATCATGGCAGAAGCGGCATCTTCAAACAGTTGCGTCGCGGGAATGGTGTAGTCGACTCGCATCTTGGACCTCAAGTCTTCGCCTTCGTCTCCAAGACCTAGCCCGAGGATCCCGAAGATGTGGTCCCGAGGGTCGACGCAATCCCGTGTTCGAAAGAGCGCGAGCGCCCCCAGCAGGTTCGTCCCTCCGTATTCTTCAGCACTACGCATGACGTGCAGCAGGTCCAGCCTCATCGTCGCCTGGAGCAAGGACAAGCCTCCATTTGCGCTGCTCGGCATATCGATATAGCCTCTCGATTCCCCGTCCGCCTCGCGTCTGGCCGCCCAACAGCATCCACCCTCGTGATCTCTCAGGCTCGCAAAGGCAGCCAGCAAGGTCGCGCCGTCAATCTCGGAGCGACCACAGCGAAACGTGACCCGTCCCGCGAGCACAAACTCCTGCACGGTCCAAACGCGGGTCCACCACGGCGCGGCGAAGAAGGCAATGACGGAGTCGCGCAGCGTTTCCGAGTGGGAGTCCAGCCCTGCCTGCACCGTGATGTGTGGCTGCAGTGACGGCTCGTAGTGCCACTCTGGGTGCTCGGCAGCTTGCTCGAGGAAGCTCATGCCGACTTCAAAGGGCGCCGAGACGGTGGAGAGGAAGACGAGGACAGAACAGGCGCGCGAGTAGACTTGGCGCATGAGAGAGACCTGCGCAGCGCGTTCCCCAAGGTCCGTCTGGTCGATGCACAGGGCATCGATCCAGAGGTATGCATTCGTAGGCTCAGGCTCAGGCTCATCGTCGAGAGCAATCGAGGACGCCAAGCAGCTCAATATCGAGTGCAGGTTGCGGGTCACGGAGACTGTCCCGCCCGAGTACGTCAACGGTACAGTATCGGACGGGTCTCCCCAGACATATGAGAGGGCAACAAAGGGAGGGACGGAGCTGGCTTTGATGGAGACGGCGGTGAAGGTGAGGGTTATGGCGGCGAGTCCCGAGCCGTGTCCGACTCTGTTTAGGCTCAGCAGCCGAATCTCACCGTCTTGCAACGGTTCGTACTCGAGGGTTGGCGGCATCTTGTCGCGGGCTTCCGCACACTTCGATGGCTTTAGGAAGTACGGATACATGGGGAACACGAACGGCACATGTATGCACCATGATGACGACGAATCTCACCCATGGCCGCGCACATCAATCAACCCACTGACCCCGCTTCCGCCCTGGCAGATATCAATCGTCCATCAGATACACCACGCCTTTGGGTCGGCAGAGACTTCACAGGTTTATTGAGTCTTGATCGCCTAACCTCCATTGATACCACCACTGACCGAAATGAACTGCCCGGTGATCCAGCGGCTCCTTTCACTAGTCAAAAGGAGCACGGCATCCGCAATATCCTCGACCGTCCCAACCCTCTCTTCGGCTCTGGTAATTGACAGGAGATTCCTTGACCGGTTCGACTTCCGGCACCGGCGGCAACGAGTCCGTCAAGACAGGCCCGGGCGCAATAGTGTTGACCGTAATTTTCTTGCCGTCGCGGCCAATCTGTGGACAGTTTAGCAAGGCCACATGTCCACCTCGAATATGACGAGAAGACATCTGCTTCGGCAAACGTACCTCTCGGGACATGGTAAAGGTCAGCTGGTCCATGGCTGCCTTGGCCGAGGCATGGATGGGCATCTGTACGAATCCAAGCTTGGAGGCGACGCTTCCGATGTTAATGATGCGGCCGTTCCAAGGCATATGTGGGTAGGCCGATTGGAGCAGAAGCACTGGCCCGACAACTGCGACCCGGAACGTCTTCATGATGTCCTCGGGCTTACTGTCGAGGATGGTTCCGTATGCGACGAAAGCCGCATTGTTCACTTTGGAAGAAACGTTCAGTATTAGCAACACTGCATCTTTCTCACGCCCCGACTCGAGGAAATTTGCCTTGCACATACCGATGATGTCAATGTGGTCAACCCCAAAGCTACCAAGGGTCTCGTCCACAATCTTCTTGCTTCCCTCCCGGGTTGATACGTCGGCCCGTACGATGGCGACTCGGCCCTTTCCTACGGCAGACTCAATGCTCGAGCCAACCTCGGCGGCCCGCGAGGCAGAGGACTCGGAGACGTAGTTGATGGTCACACGAGCCCCAGCGCGGGCCAGAGTGAGTGCGATGGCGGCCCCGATGCCGTTTTCTCGGCCAGAGCCCGTGACAATGGCCACTTTGTTGGCGAGTGAGAGGCCATCTGAAGACGACATTTTTCTGGTTCAGGAATAAAATAAAGGTGCGCAAGGGAGTTGGCTTGGCTGATGCAGGTATGGCCTCTGCCGTCGATGCGTAAGATGCGATCCTGGGGAGAGCGGACGGGTCAAGGATATAAATACAACGCCGCCTGTCAAGCTCTTTTCTTATTTGTATGCAATACATGGCGTCGCGAATTACAAATTACATTACTGTTTCGCGCATTACAAATTCCAACATTTTCGCAAGCTGCATTCACATCCGTGGTGGACATTGAAGGGTACGAAGGGTACGGAGTCTACGGAGTACGAAGTAGGCCTACCGACTTATTCGTACATGTACGCGATTAAGCCAGATTTCCTAAATAGGAAAATGGATCCAAGAATCGCCTAAGCTCATTCGGGATATTGGTCACCCCTGCAAGTGGACCTGCCCAACCCAACTCAAAACTCAAAAGATGTAAGTTAAGGTGGCTTCGTGGAATCCTCTCTCTTGCTCCACGGATCACAGAGAGCGTAATTAGTAAGGGAGACAAGGATCAATACCTATCAATTGATTCCAAAGAGAAACGGCCTCATTGACCGCAGTGATGTACAATATTCCATACCCAGCATCGCCATCATTTGTACTACATGTCCCGGCCAACTATAAGAAATCAAATTGGTATCAGTCCTCCTCCATCCACTCCCTCCCCAGCGAGGACATGACCTTGTCCCGCAGGCTCGCCAGCTCCCTGTCGCGCTTGACCATCTCCTCGACGAGCGCCTGGTACTTCCGCTTCCAGTCGTCCGACGACAGCGGCGTCTCCTGCTCCCCCCCTCCAGCGGCGGCATCCGCGCCCGGGGTGGCCTCGGCCTCCTTCTTGGGCTTCTTCCACATGGTGCGCGGCACGTACTGCGGCATGGTGAAGCCACCCTTGACGTGCCCGAAGCGGTACTCCCAGTCGCACTTGTAGACGTACGAGTCGTCGTTCTCGCCCATGCGCATGCACTTGGGCCGCGTGGTCACGAGCGTCATGGAGCCGGCCAGGGCCGCGAGGTTGATGAGGAATGCCTGCGGGGATGTGGACGTCTTGTACATGTTCTGCAGCATGGAGTTGACAATGGCCGTCGACTCCTCGACGCCGGCCGGCTCGTCCGGGTTGCCATCGGCGTCGATCCACTCCGAGTCGGCCATGGAGCGCACAAAGTAAGCCACGAGGCCGTCGACGTTGGTGCGGTCCTCCATCTTCTCAAAGTAGTACTCTGGCATGTTCTCGGGGCCCTCGCAGCCGTTGCTGGGCACGTTGCTGGCCTGCTCGTAGGCGTCCGTCGCCTCCTTTGCGAACCTCTGCCAGCCGTGGTCGGGCTTTTGGTTTTGGAACGTCTGCGGAGGAGCCTCTTGCTGGGCTGCTTGCTGTTCGCCATTGTTCTGCCCGTTGACCGTCACTAGCGGAGGCGGAGGCGGCGGCGGCGCTGGTGCTGGGGGCGTGGCCAGCCGCACTGAGCCGCCTTGTCGCTGTGGGACTTGTAGCGAAATGCTCGGCCTGGCTGGCCGGGATCCTTCCTGAGGCATCTGAGTCTGCTGCTGTGTCTGCTGCGGCATCGAAGTAGAAGGTATTTCCCCATTCATGTGAGGGTGGCTCGTTTGCTGGTGGCCATTATTCATCTGTTGAGGGGGCCCGGCAACGATGGGGCCTCCTGCGTTTGCAGCTTGCGTGGCCGTCCAGGACTGCATCGCAGGGCTGGTTCCATCTACCGGGGTGCGAATCATCGGCGGCCTTCCTCGCTGTTTCCCACCAGAGTCATTGCCGCCAGGTTTCCACGCCGAGGATACATTCTTCGCTCCCCGTCTATGGTTAGAAGGCTTCGGCTTGGACGGCGTGATGGCCGACCGCGGCTCAAGGGCATCGTCCCAGAATGTGCCTCTTGATGTCGGAGTGACGGCCGACTGAGGCCACACGGCTGACTGAGGCCACCGGCTGTCGTTTGGTCCCCAGCTGCCCCCATTCTGGGGCCGGTTCGGGTCCATGGGTATCGACGCACGCCCATCTGGATGGGCCGACCATGGCTGCAGTCCGTGCCGGTAGTCATCTACCGCAGAGGATGGCGACAGACGCTGTCTCTGGGACGGGGAGCCGGTCGCCTCGTCTCCCTCGGGCCTCTTGCGACCTCGCTTGGGGCGGATATGCGGCAGAAGTGCTCTCAGTGCCATGTCATCTTCAAAGGCAACGCCATCGCGGACAGGCCAAGCGATTGGATTGGGGTCAGTGGGTATCTTGGTCCAGTAGTCGTTTGGTATGTCCATGAGATACTCGAAGAATGCCCTGACGTGCATCGAGTTCATCCATTTCTGCTCGCATGAGTCTCTGTACCAGGCAAACTGCACACACGGACGACTGAATCTTACCTTGAGGCGAACTCCATACTGTGCAATCTTCTGCGAGCTCTCATCCTTGCTTGGGTCCGGCGGCTCGACGCCGAGCATGGTGGTCAACTCGGTCCACGTCTTAATCTCCTTGCTATAGAACTTGCGGACGAGCCCGTAGATGGCAAACGGGTGAAAGGCCTTGCCGCCACTCCTGGGCGGGCTGCGGAACGCCTCCCGAAGGCTCTCCGTGTCGGCGGCCAGGGACAGCGCCGGGTTGCAGTAGAAGACGAAGCACACGTAGGCGTCCTCGATGGAGTCAGCAGTCACGTCCCGCTCGGGCAGGGTCGGCCGCACGACGAAGCCGCCCTGGGCGGGCATGGCCACCACGGGGTCCCCGGCCTGCTGCTGCTGCTGCTGCTGCTGGCCCAAGCCCTGGGGGGGGGGCATCACGCGAGCGGCGCTGGCCGTGTAAGCCCTCGGGCTCCCAGCTATCGATGAGTGGTGTGGGGACACGGGATGCGTCCCCAACGGCGCACCATCAGACGACGGCTGGGGAAGCGAGAGATCGGACGCGATGAAACGGGCCAGGCGGGCCTATCAGACTGGCTTGTTGGGCGTCGAGATTGCGTGCCTCTGGGTGCATGTGAGCGAGATGGCCAGATGCTTGTTGAAGACATGAAGTTGTAAATTAGGTCCGTGCAGCAATAAAAAGCGGGCTAAATATAGGGGTGCAGCGGCTCGCACTGTCCTATAGTGGAGATCTAGCGCCCATCTACAGTGTCTAGGCGCAGTGGAGAACTGTACGAATACACAAATCCCCCCGCCTTTGGTATTAATAGATCAACAGGCCTTGAACGCAGAGCAGCAACGATCGTGGGTTTATCCGTAATTACCGCTCTCAAAAAACACAGTTGCTAAGCTACCTACTCTGCACAGCAGTGCTGTGAGTACTCCGTATTTGGACTTGGAAAGACGAGCAACTGCACGACACTATGTAGGTCTTCGACCATCTTCTCCTGCATCTCATCCCCACCCCCGGCATGACGTCTTGCCGGATTGGAAATCACCGACCCACGCCTCGCCGCTGCACCTTGCCGCACAATAATAATCCGGGGTCTTTTCCGGGACCAGTACGGATTACAGTTTGGAGTATCCGTCAAGCAGCGCCTCTGTATGACGGGAATATCCCACCCATCAAACTTAACATGGCGCTTATACCCGTCGCCTCCGCCCTCCCGCAGCGCCCACAGCACGCCATCTGTGCTGTGCGGTCCATCGGGGCCGTTAGTAATCCATGCATCCCTTACAAATGGGCCGAGCGAATCGTGGGCGCTTCGGGTGACGTGACGAGCTCCATTGGCGCGCCCTTGATGTTGGCAGTGCGCCCGAGGACGTGCATTTCGTACCCGATGAGGGCGTTGAAGCCAATCTGATTTGAAATCTGGCGTCTGCGTTGGTGGCATGGCAGTTGTATATAAGGCGGCACGCGATCCGTTGTCGAGGGGGTGCATTGACGACATCATCAACACCATACCAACAACCATCACCACTCTCACCAGCAGCCGCACTTGCTTCTCCCCACAGCGTCATACAAGCATTCACATTTCCTGACGAGCAACCCCAATTGGTGCAAGCCGCGGATACACACTTATACAGCTTGACGACAACCTCACTCCGAATCCTAAACCGCCCCGTACACACATCCTGCCGCACCCTCTCAACACCATGGCCATCTCCTCCGCCGTCCCCCGCGGCGACGTCACCGCCTCCCTCAACTACTACAACCCCCCCGCCGACAAGTCCGCCGCGCCCTTCAACTTTGTCGACGCCCCGCCCCCCGGCCAGCCCCAGCGCAACTACTCCGACGCCGCCCACGACACCCGCATCCACGACCTGCGCGGCCGCGAGGCCGACTTCTCCCTCGACCGTGACGCCTTCCAGGTCCTCTCCGGCCTGCCGCCCTCGCAGGAGCCCGAGTTCGTCGACGACGACAGCATCGCCCGCAACTACTACCCCGAGGTCGAGCGCCTGCTGCTCGACGCCATCCCCGGCTCCAGCCGCGTCCACATCTTCGACCACACCATCCGCCGCGCCAGCCTCAACGCCAGCCGCGCGCCCGTCACGCGCGTCCACATAGACCAGACCGCGCCGTCGGTCGCCAAGCGCGTCTGCCGGTACTTCCCCGACGAGGCCGAGCAGCTCCTCGCCGGCCGCTACCGCATCGTCAACGTCTGGCGGCCCCTCAACAAGACCCCCGTCGAGTCCTTCCCCCTGTCTTTTGCCTCCACCTCCACCCTCGAGGACGCCGACGTCGTTCCCATCGAGCACCGCTACCCGGACGGCTACCTCGGCCAGACGGCCGCCATCAGGTACAACCCGGCCCAGAAGTGGTACTACCTCAGCGGCATGACCGGCAGCGAACGCCTCCTGCTCGAGTGCTTCGACAGCGAGTCGCTCAAGCCCGGCTCCAAGGTCGGAGGCAGGGTGCCTCACTCGGCCTTTGTCGACCCGAGGACTAGGGAGGACGCCGAGGGGCGCGAGAGCATCGAGGTCCGCGCCTTGGTCTTTGGCCCATGAGGGAGTCGCTGGCTGTAAGAGGATGAGCGTCTTCTATGATGTAATGCGAAACTTGGGCAAATGGAGTTAATGGTTGGCTTGGAAAGGACGGCGTATCAATGCAACGGCCAATAGTTATAGAACCTGTGTAAATTGAGAATCCTTATGGCACTTCTATGCACCACCCGCATGTATATCGAGCGCACTCGTCGTGTACCTTTGCTTGCTGACGGCCAGGCTCGCCGTCCTGGCCCCCTGGCCAATCAAACACAACTCTCGTGCCCGCGGCATCGCGTCGCCTCCATCTGTCGTGGGAGGAAGAGCAAGAAAACTTGAAAACTGAGAAGAGCAAACAATCCTTTTTGTCCCCTGGAATGGTTCGTTCCTGTCCATTCACGGCGGATACCGCCGCCACGATAGCAGGAAACGAAAGAACCACAAATAAAAAACGACAAGTGATCTCTTCCGCCTCGGTAGGGACCATGCCTCGTCTCTCGTCGCGCATGCTGCCAAAAAAAAACCCCCCACATGGAAACCACCTCTCTCGGTGCCAACAACCGCCGGAGGTTGCGATCAAGACATGGCAAAACCCGACGCCGCGCTCATTTTGTAAATGCAAACATGATAGTTACCGGGCACTGAATATCAGCCTCAGCCTTTGCGCGTCTTTCCTCGGCCACTGCCAGTCGCCTCCTGACGGCTCATGGCCGCAGCGCCGGCGCTGCTCTGCCGACTCATTGGTGCCGCAGCAACAGCTTGGAAAGTCTTGGCCGTCCCTCTGACGGGCAGGCTCCGCGCGCTGCTGCCAGCAACTAGGCCAAGCGCCGCCTCAAAGACCTCTGGATCCTCGCGGGGGGCCCTTCCGAAGCCGATGTACTTTCCAGCTTGGTACGGAGTCGAGACGGCTTCGAACGTCTTGCGGATTCCCTTGGGGTTGTCGAGGTGGCTTCCCGGCTTGCGGCGCTGGTCGTACTGCTTGAGGGATGCCATGATCTGACAATCGGCAAAGACGTCGGCCTCCGACAGCCCTTTCGGTACAATGGAGTCTTGCTTATTAGGAGCCTTCGTGTACTGCGTAGGCTGCGCCTGTGGCATCTTGGGCGCCTCTTTCCCGAAGCTGTGGATCAGGTCCAGGTTGGACGGAAGGTCATAGTTGGGAACTCCTTCAATGCCAAGGACTCTGTCGTCCAGGAAATTCTGGTTTGCCACCCCGCGGGTGCTTCTGGTGGCATGAGAGATCTGCCGCTCCATGACGGGGGCCGATGGCTGGGATTCGTCCCCGTTGTCGTTGCTCTCGCCGTTGCCCGAATCGCTGCTCTCGGGCGACGACGCACCGCCGGTGATGCGGTGGCGCGTCATGTGTAGGTGAGCAGCCTGGGCCGCGGTATTGTATTGCATCGACAGCTCCTTTTCAGTAAAGAGGCTGCCGATGCTATAGACAGACCCTGCCTTCCGGGCTTCGGTGCGGGCTTTCTCCGACTGCCAAAATGGCGTCGTGTTGCTCGTGTCAAACACTCGTCGCGTGGGTGCGGGAGATCCGTCGTCGTCGCCGCCGTTGCGCTTCCGCTTCTTGGTATCGGAGTACACGTTGTTGCTGTTCATATCGACGGCCGCGTCCTTGCGGTTGCGAGTCGAACGCTTCCCGGCCGGCCCACCAGGGCTACCCGGGTTGGCAAGGCTGAACTGGGAAGGGTTGAGGATCAGGGCGTTGGTGTCGCTGATGTCAAACGCATCCTTCTCGCTGGTCAGCCGGGCCTTTTTGTGGTTCATCTGGTTGATGAGGCGATCGCGCAGAGTGCTGTTGAGGAGCCCGTGCTCTCGCTTCGCCGTCTCGGCCTTGAATATAAACGTGTTCTTGTACTCTTGGACTTTGCGCGTGTATTCGTTCTGTAAGGCACGGGCCGTTGGTTAGCGGAGATGTTCGTGAGCAGTAGGGTGCGTGGCATGCAATTCCCACCTTGGTTTGCGACAGCTGGTAGTCGCGGGCTTCCATGACGTCTTGAAAGTCGGTCATGAGCTGGGGAAACTGAACGCCAGTCATATCCATGACGCTGCGGGCGCTCTCGGCGTGCACAGCGGCACCCATGGCCTGCTGGTGTTCCTGCTGGAGCTCGCCAGCCACCTCGAAGGCGCCGGGGGCGTAGGGGTCGAATTTTTGCAGGTTGTTCAGCTCGAACTGGACTCGCTGGAGCTGGTCGCGGTAGGTCGAGTCCTTGTCGTGCTGGAACTTGTCGTGCAAGAGAGCAAGGCGTTCCATGACGGCCTGGCGTTTGCGGTCTCGCTTGGACTGCGACGCCGGAGGAGGCGAGCGTCGGTCGGCTCGGCCGGCGAGGGCGGAGGGGACGGCTGCGTCGCTCGCAGCCATTGCGCGTCAGAGTGCAAAACACAACGAGCGGGAGGGGAGAGGGGGGGTTCAAGATGGGTGATGCGGGGGCAAGCCGGGTACAGGCAAAATGCCAGATTGTGGGAGTCGGCGGTGGTGAAGTTTGCGAGGGCTGCAAGAGCGGAAGCGTCCGGCGCTGGTCAAGACTGACGATTCTGCAAAGGCAGCCGGGGCAAAGAGGACGAGAGGCTCAGAATCCGCAGAGGTGACTATGGCAGAAGACTGTGGGATCGTCGGCTCGCAGGAGAAGAGCTGTGCGTGTGTTGGGGAGAAGAAAGAGCGTTGTCGCGGACGAGGCTGTTATTGCAGAGCAAAGTAAAGAGATAAGCTACGCTCTGCGCGTGCTCGCTTCACAGTTGTGAAGGCCTCTGGGCCTCTGCCAGCCGCCGCATGACCTAACGTGGTGTGGTGTGCACTGTGGTGTGGTATTAGTGGCTAGATCCGCTCACCGCCTGCCCTATCGCGACTGTCCTGCGGCCGTTCCCGAGTGTCGACCCCTGTGGTTGGCTGCGCGTCCCCCGGGGGTGTCGGCTACGGCAGAGCGGGGGTGGGTGGGCAGCTGCAAGTACAGTGCTGATTGCGCAGCATTGTGCAACGACACGCACTGTACGCTCCTGCGGCCTGCCTGCGTACCTTAGATATTGTAACTCATTGCTGCACGTATTGTGCTGAGGCGCGTCCAGAGAGTTGAATAGCCTTGTGTACAGGCTGCGCGTCTAAAGGTGAAATGTTTATTAACCTCGCAAATTGTACGGTGTCAGTAAGGATTCGTAGGGCTGCTACCCGTGCCGTCATTATGGCCTCCTCTGTCAAGACGTCGGCGTCGGCAGCCACTCTAGGTAAGCTCGGAAAAGGGTACGGTGCTGGTATTCACCGTGATAAGGTATATAAGCCTATGGCATGGCGTTTAGAGCCCGCTCCGCAGCTTCTGCAGCTGGCTTATAAGCCCAAATCCACCCGGCAACGCCCTCGAGTCCTCTGCCGCCCCAGCGTCCCTCGCTAAGCCCGCCCTCTTCGCAAACGCCGATGCATCCGCAGCGCCGCCATCCCTCCTGGCCGCCTGCTCCATCTCCCGCATCAGCTCGCGATGCCTGTCCTCGACCATCTTCGCCAGGCTCTCGATGAACCTGTTCCTGCCCTTCTCCTCCGCCGTCCCCCTCCACACGCTCGTCAGCTCCTTGAGCTCCTCGATCCTGTTGGCTGCCTTTTCGATCCCTTGCACGCGGTCCTCGTTGCTCCCGTGCAGCAGCCCCGAGATCTCGTCGCGCAGCTTCTTGAGGACCTGCTGGCCCCTTTCCTCGGAGCTCTGCTGCTGGGAGCCAGGCTCTGGTGCTGATACAGACATGAACGAGGAGCTGACGGAGAGCTCGGACGGGGGAAAGGTAAAGTCCATGGCGTCGCCAAAGGTCTTTATGACGGATTCCAGGCGTGATCGCACCACCGTCAGTGTCTGTAGTTGCCTGATGTGCTGCGGGTCCTCCGCATCACCGCCAGAGGCACCACCAGTCGTCTCTGTTACTGCGCCGGCGGGCGTCTTCTCGTTCCCGTCCCCCTTTGCAGCGGCCGCAGTCTTTGCATCGCCTCCCTGCTGCAGTCCGCCGGGAACAAACTTCTTGATGTCGTCTTGCAGCGTCTCGTTCATCGTCTCCGAGAGACTCAACGTCTCGCCCCGGAGCAGTTCCACCTCGTACGCCAGCCGACTGCCGCTCCTCAAGATGTCGTCGGTCAGCTGCGTCAACGTGTTGGACAGCCTCGTAGTCTGCGCGTTGAGCTGGGAGAGCAGCGTCTGGGCTCGAGCCGAGAGCTCGGCCAGGGGCACGGCCTCGATTCCCCCTTGACTCGGCCCTTGCCTCTGCGCGAGCGGCGGTAAAGAGGCATTGAGAAACGCTGCCGGATCAAACGACGGGTTTAGAAAGTCCTGGAGGAACTCATCCGCGGTGTGGCTGGACTTTGGCTGGATAACCTGCCGGGACTGTTTCCGTGCGTGGCCGTTGCGCAACGACGCGGCGCTGCTGTTCGTCCGCCGACGGGTGTGCTTTAACTCCGATGCCATATTTGAGGTCCGATTTCCATTCGCGCCCTCTCAATGAGATCAGATACAATATCTGGTGATACAAGTGGACATGGAGTAGGTAGTATGTGTTGTGTCAAGGGCGTTGGGGAGACAGGCGCGAAACGTAATGGCATATGTGATGGAGGCCAATTCGACAGCCGATGATGAACCGACCGGCGACAGCGACTCATACGAGTAGACACCCACCATCACTCACACCACCAACTCCATCCATCACTCGACGAACTCTCCAAAACAGGGCTCTTCTTCATCGTGCAAATCACCGAGAGCAAGACATGAGCGACACAGCAGAGGAAATGCGTATTGACCCGTCGAGAGCCCAGGCTCTCATCTCCCAGCTTGGCTCCGTGAGGGACCGTATCGCCGCTCTGGCCAACGGACGAAATGTAAGCCTGACAGGGACTCGTCTTACACGGACCTCATGGGGAAATCCCCTTTTTATATGGAGAGTTGCTCACCAATGGCAGATTCGGCTTGTGGCGGTCTCCAAACTGAAGCCGGCCAACGATATTCTGGCCCTGCATCAGGGGCCTGCAAGCCACTCTCACTTCGGCGAAAACTACGCCCAGGAACTGAGTCAAAAGGCCGACCTCTTGCCCAAGACGATTCAGTGGCACTTTATCGGCGGCTTGCAATCTGGTTCGATCACCCTCGCCACGTATGCTCCCGTACCTTGCATACGAGAGATCTAACAGCTACGCAGGACACTGCAAAAACCTCGCCAAGATCCCCAACCTCTTCTGCGTGTCGAGCGTCGACACCACCAAGAAGGCCCAGCTCCTCAACACCGCCCGCACAACCCTCCTCTCCTCGAGCCCCTCCAGCCCCAAGCTCTCCGTCCACGTCCAGGTCAACACGTCTGGCGAGGACGCCAAGTCCGGCTGCGCGCCCGGAGCCGACACCGTCGCCCTGTGCCGCGAGATCCTCGACAAGTGCCCGAGCCTGCACCTGCTGGGCCTCATGACCATTGGCGCCATCGCCCGCAGCAAGGCCACCACCGCGGACAACGAGAACGAGGACTTCGTCGCGCTCAGGGAGCAGCGCGACTTGGTGGCCAAGGAGCTCGGCCTGGCCGAGGACAGGCTGGAGCTGAGCATGGGCATGAGCGAGGACTTTGAGGGCGCCATCGCCATGGGCAGTGGTGAAGTGAGGGTGGGCAGCACCATTTTCGGCCAACGACCAGCAAAGGCAGATGCCAAGATTAAGGAATGACGTCAGACAAAAGCCATTTAGAATAATATCCAGTACGCACCGCCGATTACGGGTTGCCCAACATTGTCCATCGTGCTTGCGACGCGTTGAGTGACGCTGACACCTCATTACGATTGAGTTCCATTTCATATTACTCGCTACTTTTCAAACTGCCTACGACCTCAAATAACACAACAGTCCAGCTGGACAAGACCCTGTGGTATCAACCGCGTACAGTAAAAGAGCGAGCAAATGCGTCTTCCTCTTTCCCGCTGTATTCCAACCAGGGACATACATCACAAATCCCCTTTTCCTGGCGAACCACATCGACGCGGGTTGCCTCTCTTCGCAGCCAGAGACTTAGTAGAGTGCTCAATCGGTCTTTGACACTCCTCCTCCTTTAAACGCCAGTATGCTTCCATGCCCGCCCAGTTAATCTCATTCCATATTTGCGTGAATATCTTGTCAGTCAGAACCGCTGATGGCTATTATTGATTGACCATCACACTGCCAAACGCATCTGAGATTTCTTCCCGAGACGGAGGTTCACGGTGTTCCGGTGCAGTCGACTTTCCAAGAGAGAGTCGCTCTTGCATCAGTTTCGACAACACAGCCGGCACAGACTCGTCGGTTGCTCGGATAGTCATTCGAATCATCTGCAGCTTCGTGTTAGTTTCGGCAACTATCATGCTGGCGTTCAAGCCGCTTACCTGGCTAGCGTAGTTGGGCTCCAGTCTCAAGAGACAGCCAAACTTTCCTCCTTCTGATGTGTGGAGGACGCTGGCTCCCACCAGGTTCTTGGGGTTAGGGTCTACCATGTCCAGCAGACGCCACCTGAACCCTTCAACTGTCGACGCGATGAACTGCTCCGTAATTTCCCTTCCGTTGCTCTTCCCGGGAGATAGCCCAAAGATTGCTTGGGCCTCACGAGTGCCGGCTCCTATCTGCTTCCATCTCTTGAAGAAGTCTTCGGCTGTGAGCTCTGCCGGGTCCATGAACTTATGTGCGGCCACGGGAACCTTGAGAGTGAGAGCTTGGAGGGCACCAGCAAGGTAGCTGACTCGGATGGTTGGGCTCCTCTCAAAGACCTTCTTTGCTTCAAACATGGTCACCTGCTGAGACTGTCCTCCTGAAACAATGGTGCTGTCGGGGAGCGTCTTCACATCCCAAGTGACTTTGCCCTTTTCGCTCTCATCCAGATCCAAGGTTGTGGTAAAGGAGGTCATCGGTCCAGGAGACTTGTTGGTGAAGTAGGTAATCAGGCAGGCCATCTGCCCGCGATATTCGGAACGAACGCCGATTTGGACTTGGCCGTCTTCGTAAAGCACACCGTCAGCCCTCAGCATGAGTTTGTCGTAGCCCTTCTCCCACCCAGGTGACAGGTGCGCAGCACTCGCGAGGTTTGGTGCTTTCAGCATCTTTGGTTCCGCTGGGGTGGGGGCATTCATGTCCAGGCCAGCGAGGTCAGAGGTGCCATTCACATGGCCGTTCGCGCCATTTGCCTTGCCGCCGTTGAGGGGCACGGCTGAGCTGAAAGATCTCTTAAGCCCTCCAGCCTTTGCCATGCCAAGCTCGGTCCCATCGGCATTGGCATCTTTGCCTCCAACGACCCACGTCCGCCTGTCGCTAGTATTGGCGTGTTTCTGGTGTAACCTGGAAAGAAGTGCAGATTCTCTCTCCGGGAAGGGTGGCATTTCGTCACAGACAGTTCTCAAGAGATCATCGGTGGGCATTCTTGCCAGAGTAAGATACTCGCATGCCCTCTGCTGCATCTCCGAGTCCAGGGTGTGGCTGTAAACTTCAAAGGTGTGAAGGAGCTGTGGCTTGATCTCAGGAAACAAGTTAACAAACTTGATGAAGCACGAGAGGATCATCGCGCGCGTTCCGGGAGAGCAGGCGGCAAGTTTCCCCTGGAGAGCCATGAACTGCTCAATCGGGCTGCAACGAGGCTGGTCGGCAACCAAATGGCCAAACTCGCCGAGAATGTAGGCTCCAATCTTGACCAGCGTCTCGTGACAGTGGTCCGACTTGATGTGCTGCAGGGCATTCTGCGCCGCGTAGACTTGAAGCTCCTCGTTGTTGGTCACGATCTGGATGACACGCTGCCAGACCTCGTCGCTGACGTGATCTCCGGCCATTGCAATAAGACGCAGAGATATGTCAACATACCACTGCACATCAGTGGCGTATTTTTCCGTGAGAATGGCAATCTTAAGAACCATCTCTTCGCGAATCGCAAAGTCTGCGTTTTGCAAGTAATGCAGCAGCTCGCCCACGATGACCTGCGCGTTTGTCGAGTCGCACATGCTGTAAAGGAGGTCCAGTCCCTTTCTGCGCACACTGATGTCCCGGTCTTTCAGGGAGCCCAGGATGATGTCTTGATGCTGCTTGATAGGGCCGAGGGTTTCTGACCGTGCGGCCAAGTGTGTCATTGCCTCCAAGCCAAGGTATCGCACGTTAGTCTCCCGGCTCTGGATGAAGCGACCAAGTCGAGATGAGATCTGTTTCATGAGCGCATGCTCGGTGTCCAAGTGGATGATCAAGTTGATGGCCTCAAAGAGGACGGCATTTTGGGCGTTGTTTTGCTGGACATTCTTGTTGGCTTCCATGGCAAGGTTCAAGATCTTCTCCAGGGACTCTCGTATCATCTGGCGGACGTGGGTATCGTCTAGAGAATTCGGTTACTCGGAGGTCTATCATGTCAGGGATAGTCAAACATACCAGAGGGAGCAAAATATTGCAGGAGCCTGAGAAGCTTGACTTGAAGCCAGGGGCAAGGGACCTTGTAGTAGAGGTAGTCGGTGGTGTACTCTCCGTCGATGATGATACGTTTCAGCCTCGCCGCAGCTTTTGTGTAGGCCCCCTTGTACTGCTCAAGGTCGTCCTGCGCCAGTGCCATCACCAGGGACGTCACGGAGAGTCCGACACCGAGATCAGCGTCGTCCATGAGGTGGATGATACGCTCAGCCCACTGCGGTGACACAATGTCGGGATACTTCCGATAAAGCCGAAGCAATGTCAGAGCAGCCTTCTTCTTGACGAAGGACTTGGATGTTCTGCAGCACGATTAGAGCTGTTTCCCGTCACAGAACAGGCCATACACTTACGGTGAAATCAGCAGCCTGTGCACCTCTCCACTCAAGGCCTCCCCCATTTCCCGGCCTCCCACGTTTGCGATTGCGTGCAGGGCGAGACAGTTGAATAGTTCGTTGTGATCCAAGAGGTCCTTTCGGATGCTGTTGACCACAAGGTGCAGCAGCTCATGCTTTTCGTGGAGGAAGAGGGTCATGGCCAAATATCCAATCTGTTTCTCAGAGTACTTGTTGGCCGAAATGAGGTTCACGGCCTCGAGGTGTCCGAAGTCGACGTCCCATCCCAGTATGTAGATGTACAAGAGCTTGCAAACGTATTTCTTCTTGTGGTAGCCACTGAGGTTGCCGTCCTTGAACTTTTGGCGGATGTTGGCCAGCTCCTTGTTGATTCTCTTCTCCTCGAGTTCACGGGCGCGGGCGTTTCTCAGATCGGCAATGAATTGGACGAGGCCGCGCATATTAGCATTGCTGTTGCTCGAGCGGCCGAGAAAGCCGGATCCTGAGGTCGACATCGTGGCGGCGTCCAGCGGGATCTCGATCCCCTTTCAAGGTATCTACCTCGAGGCAAGCTTCAGCGTTGACGCGGGGAGCCGTGGCAGACTCTTTCTAGCACCGACCGCCTAGCAGGTCGATCGCATAGTCGGGCGGCGAGGGCAGACTGGCTCAAACAGCCTTCATCGACGGGCGGCGTCGTCGTCGTGGTTCGATCGTGTGCGCGCGGGCGGGTCGGACGGAGGTTGTGGCTGCAGCGGAACGTCCCAGCCGACGGAAATAAATCGGCGTCGCAAAGGTTCCTCTGAAGCCGAGGCCGGATCGCAGTCAACAGCAGCCCACGGCGGTGCGAATGTCGAGTTCTGGCAGCCAGAAGCGGAGATGGAGATTGAGATGAGCCCATCCCCTTCCAGCGGGCTGGAGTCTGGACTCTGCCATCAGCAGTCCAGTGGCAGCCCAGCTGCTGCTGGCGCCAGCGGCACGGAACTGGTTGGTCCGTGCACCGACGTCCTCCAATGGTGGACTCGATGACCAGCTCACTCCACTAGCAACATCGAACTCGAATTCCTCGACACGCCGCAGCCGCCTCCTCCCCGCGAACCTCACGTCCGCCATTGTCTGTGGATGCGCTCTGCAGACTAGCATGTGATGTCAGCATGCGCGTGGCCAGCCTCAGCAATGGGCAAGGGCTGGCAGAGGTTGTCCCTGCTCAGCAGTCCCTCCCCAGCCATCAACAGCCGCCGAACATATGCGGTTCTGTCCGGCGGAGCTCCTCGATTCCAAGTCTTCAATCGACGGACGAAATGGCTCCAGAAGGAGCGCGCGGCGTCCAACCCCGAAGTGAACCGTCAAGCGGATTACCTGAAGGACGAGGTCGCCCTGAGACTCTCCGAGAGGCTGCTTGTGAGTCTGCCGCCTGCGGACCGTGTTGACCACCACCCCGCTAACACAGGTCCAGGATATCAATCGACACTTCCCCAAAGTCCTTGACCTGGGCGCCAACTCGTGCAACGTCGCGCGAGCCCTGGTTCAAGAGCACCCAGATCTCGATCCTTCCAAGCCCGCATCTCCGGCACTGGCTACTCGAATATCCGAACTCGTTGCTGCGGAATCGTCAGAGGCCCTCCTATACCGTGATGCCGACCACGACTTCAACAAGCAACTCAACATCACTCGACAAGTTTTGGAGGATGAAGAGACAATTCCATTCCCAGAAGAGTCCTTTGACTTGGTCTTGAGCTCTCTCAGCATGCACTGGATCAACGACCTACCGGGCATCCTGTCCCAGATCAACCACGTCCTAAAGCCCGATTGTCCGTTCATCGGGGCAATGCTTGGTGGTGACACTCTTTTCGAGCTGCGTACATCCCTTCAGCTCGCGGAACAGGAGAGGAGAGGCGGCTTATCCCCTCATGTGTCTCCGCTGGCAGACGTGAGGGATGTCGGTGGTTTGCTCCAAAAGGCGGGCTTCAAGATGTTGACAGTGGATGTCGACGACATCATCGTCGACTACCCCGATACGTTTGCTTTGATGCAAGACCTGCAAGCCATGGGCGAAAGCAATGCGATTCTGGGCAGAGAGATGGGCCCTATCCGAAGAGATGTTCTCCTCGCCAACGAAGCCATCTATGGGGAGCTTCATGGCAACCCTGACGGCTCTATCCCTGCAACGTTCAGGATTATCTATATGATTGGCTGGCGCGAAGGCACGAACCAGCCAAAGCCTCTTGCGAGGGGCACTGGAGAGGTGAACCTGAAGGACATCTTGGAAAAGAAATAGTTGTGCAATACCAGCCGCTACATGTTGTACAATTAAACCCAACTGTCGAGGAGGCAGGATGACCACGTTGTCATGTACAAGTAGGATAATCATGGATGCCAATTATGGCTCCTATGTTCATTTATTCGTCTGGCGCCGTTGCTGCAAAGCATTGACGTATAGCGTAATAACTCAGTCCCTCAAACCCTACGCCAGTCCGTCATCGTCCGTCCAATGCAGCCCAGCCCAGCCACCTCGACGAGCTTCTCGTGCCAGCTCAACAGCACGCTCATGGAACCCGACGCCGGCTCGTTGGATACTCCTGGTCGCCCGCCGATTTGGCTGAAGCCGCCGGTTGATTGGGGGGTGACCTTTGAGGGCGTCTTCGAAGCACCTCCAGGGTGCCCCATAGCCATTCCCTTGTAGCTGCGATCGTATATTGTTAGCTTAAGGATGATGCCCCGAGGACCGAGATGACCTACATGTACTTCATAAGCACGTCCAAACACTCGCTTCCGCCGGGTGACTCGTAGATGCCCTTGAGCAGGGGGTTCATGTCGCTCGCTTTGATGGACTGCAGGACCTCGATGATCGTTTGCAAGTGCGCCTCCTAGTTGTTGCAACATAATGTCAGCCGTAGCTCGCGCGACAGTTGCCTGCCACGGCCCACGCGACACACGCACCTTTGCTCCGTCCGTCCCGTTGTAAACCGGTGTCTCCAGGCACCCCCTCAGGGCACCCTCGGCGTCTCCTCCTCTCAGCAGCTGCCTGACCTGGCCCGAGAGCTGGCGCACCTCGGCTTCGGTGATCTCTGGTTGCGGGGGGTGCAGCGTCGAGGTATCGAAGTTGACGCTCGAGTCCTCGGTCAGGGCATCGATGTCGATTGTGCGCCAGGCGTCGCTCAGCGTCGCACTGGTGTGCTGTTGGATAATTGACATTGTGCGCTTCGTTATACGGGGTTCTCCGGCCTTGCCGATCAGCAGATGTGTGCGGTGGGTTCAATTCTTTGCGAGGCGGTTGACGGGGACGTGAAGCTGTATGCATCTCGCTGGATCGGAGCTGCGTCACGGATGGCGGGGTGGATGAGGCTGACTGGACAGTGGACACTGCTCTCAGTGGGGGCTGCTAGGGAAGTACATGAAACTAGCTGCTAGTAGCGACCCCGACAAGTACTATCTTAACAGCACTAACAACAACAGTTGATTGACGATTATCGGTAGTCCGTACCATGCTACAGTTCAGCTACCTGTTGTTTACTTTCTGGTCCAATTGTATGTGTTTCCTTGCGGCTGGCCACAGTCCGTGTGAAGTCCCTTACGTGCGGAGTACTCACTCTTGTTCTTGGTGTATTGTTGACTAGCTCTGTAGACCACGATGAGAGGCTTGCCGAAAGACAGCAACTCCCGTCGGTAAAGGACAAGCTTCCGCCTCTCCCCCGCTCTGGAATATTATCATCCTGCCTCCAAACAGGTCTATCTCATGCCACCTTGGGAGTGGCAGCGTTGCTCACGACAAGGACGTTCTGGGGTATGCCTACCCTATACCCCCTTGATATTGAACCGGAGAGAGGAAGCAGGAGAATTCTATGCGCCTTCCCAGAGTATCTTGTTATAGTCATGCACAGCAGCAGGCCGCTCAAGCTTGTAACAAGAAGGAACTCGGGTTCCAATCGGCGGGCTTTCCCTTCGTTTCAGCGAGACCGTCAAAAAACTCCAACTGCCAAGTCACCCAAGTCACCCCAGGCATGTCACAACCGCATCAACACTTTTCCCGATTCGTCGAGTCATCGCCGCGTCTTCGCACAATAATCTACAGCAAAAGTCGAGGCTCATGGGGTAGGCTGAACGCAAGCTAGACCACAACGTTGTCCAACATTCACAACCCGCAATACTGACGCCAGCCCCTTGCCGTTCAGCGCAGCAGAAACCACGCCACAGCCCGATTGAACACACGCTGGCAAACCGGACGGCAGCCATTGCTTTGCGGGTACGAGAAACGGCACATGAACCGGATAGTCTTCCCGGCTCCCGAGGTCCGCTCGCAGTATGGCAATGCTGTGGTTTGGAACTTCGGACGCCCGTCTCTGCTCAGCCTGCCAGGCCTCCAACGAGACTCCAAACACGCAAGCCCTTGGAACTAGATTTGGAACCGGCAAGTCCCGCGGCCGCTGAAAAGAAGCATGAAACAATCTCTTGCGAAGCACAACAGACGCCGTGGCGGCGTGGTTCCAAGGTGAATTGAGCTGATCCTGCATGTTGAGTTTCCAGAAGACCACTTGCCTGATTAGCGACCCTGGCACAACGTCTCCACTCGGCTGCGCAGAGACCGTTTTGGGATATTACGGATGGAAAATTTTTAAGATTAACGATGCCAATGGGCACAAAGAGCATGGCGGCGGAAGCTTTCCCCGACGGGCCACGAGGCGAGCTTCCCCTGACGATGCTAGTGGAGCCGACAGCTCAACGATGGTCTGGGGTTGCTGGCTAACGCGGAATGACGATGGTCCACAAACTGGACCTTTCACAAGAGCCCAGCCGGCACGATCCCCTTTGCTGTGATTAGGCAGCCCGCTGCTTGTCGCCCACAAGACAACCAACCTGCAGTGCGGCCGCGTGATGGAGCAATGCCAGATCCTGGATCCTCTTTGATATCTGATCGGACGGCTGTGAGGTTCCGCCTCATCCAGATAACACGAATGACCGGGCATACCGACCGCTTGGGTGGCAACCCCATTGATGAACCTGCCCTGATCTAGGGATGCGATGGTGGGACCTCTGCACAATGGCTCAACAGAGTACCCTTCAAGGACGGCCAAAACTTTCGTGTAATCGGGCAAACCGTGGCCTTGATTCATCTCAACCTCAAGTCAGAGCGCGCTTGAGAGCGAGACTTGCGAGAGTCATTTGTTCTTGGGCTCCCTGAAGGGGGCCTCGCCTGTTTTGCTGGCAGCGCTGCGCCAATGTTACGACGACAAGTCACCGCAACCAATCTTGCAAGACACTCTCAACGAGTTGTCGATTGCTCAAGCGAGTCAAGTAAGACCCTGTTTCGGCCCACCTGGAACGTCGACCGTTGCTTTTGCGGAGACCCGGCATTGAGGACCGGGCGCCTGGAAGCTCTTCGCCGTCCCGCCGGGTCACCGTCCGGAACATGGATCACGAATCATTTTTTCTGTGCAACCCAGCTGCACTGTCACAAATGCTACGAGTCCTCCTTGCCGCTGGTGGTGGCTGGAGACTCCGTTCGCAAAGGACTCGTAACCTTGCAAGGTCCGTGCCATGATCGGCTCTGCCCCTGGGCACCGGTCCATCCCATCGGATCACTTCCCCTGGCGAGCAAGGTGAGCGGAAACTGAGGCAACTGAAATGGGGCTTGAATCCAAATCAACGACCGAGGCCTGTGCCAAAAACCGTCTGTCACATGATGGGGCCACACAAAGTTTGGGCCATTGAAATCGACGTTGAAGACCGCACGAGTCGCTCGTGAATGTGACATGGGATGAAGATGAGCAAACGCGTTCTGGCCTACATGCGATCTGGCCTACATGGCATCCACGGAGAATGTCCTGGCGACAGCCAGTCGAGAGTTGTACGGAGTACGGGCTACTCCGTACACGTACTTTGTGGGAAGTGTTGCCTCTAGCAGGTGCTCGGTACCGAACCGAGCAGCCAAATTGGCTTTGTTTCAATATGTCAATTGGCTGGTGAGTGACGTATCCAAAGGGACAGGCGCGTAATAACATGGGCGTCAGTGACCAGCATACGAGTAAGCCGCATGGATGCCTGCCAATTTCGCAAGCTTGGCTCGGTGAGGCGGCACACCACGTGTTAACTACGAAGTACTTCGTACATGTGTACGGGTACAGGGCAATTACCTATCTTCTGTACTCCGTACGGACGTACATCCGGAGCACATCTACAGCAGAACGACGAAGCGAAATACGGACACAAGAAATCGACAACCAAGTCAATTTGTGATGTTAAGGAGCGGAAACCTGGAAATTCAAGCATTACTGTCGCCCGGGTTCGTGGGACCCAATGGCAAACAGTGGTCTCGGTATGGACACCCCTTTCTGGACAAAACCGTGGCACACATGCATCAACACAGTTTGCTTGGATCCCAGTCCCTAGGCCCCAGCCCCCGGGCCCCGGGCGGAACCATCCATGCCGCCCATGACTTCTAGAAGGCTTCGGTGTACCCACCTCACCCACCGCGGAACGCCACGCGTCCCGTTTGGTTGCAGACGAGACTCGGGAGCCCCTGCCAGCCATGGCAGGGACACGAAACACCAGGGTTACTGGGCTTCCAAAGTGCTGGCGAAGGAGCATCGTCAGATTCGCCCCAACGCGCCAAGAGTCCTTCAAGAACGGTCTGAGTGCTCTGGCGAGACTCCGATATTGTACGTGGAAAACCGTGAGTCCCTGGCCTTTTGCTGGTTTGCGCTGTGGACGTGGAAGCACCGGTCGTGCGTGATGAACTTCTCCGCAGAAGCTAGGCAATGACCGAAAACAACAAGGGTGAGTGGGCATACAGAGCAGAATGCAAGCACTTAACCCAATGCCAGGACATTTTTGCCGCAAGTTTGGCAAGCTGGAACCTGCGCCAGAGGGAAGAGCTCGTCTCTCGACAAAACCTGCCCATGGGAACTCGCCAGCCTCCGCCAAGTCGGGGCTGCCAACACAGTCCCGGGAAACCCTTGATGAGACTGATCCAGATGGTTGGACGCCGCGCTAACAGATCTCTGGCGATATCACCAGGCCCCATCTTGAATTTTGAATACTCGTACAGGTGCATAAGGTATGCAGATGGAGCCTGCGTCTTCTATAATTGGTTCACGGCGGTGCCACCATGTGGTTGTCGCGTGGTTCTGTACCAAGCACGGTGGTGCCTATCCGCTCGGATCAGGGAGTTGGCTCGCAATGCAAGAATATGGCATCGACTTCGTCTACTCCTTGTGTTATGTCTCCCAGACGCCGGCGGCGCAGCATGTGCTTACCCTCGGGGTACCGTGTTATTTCGGTCCTGCCCTCGGTTGTACACCCTCGTCATGAAACCTTATGCTCGACGGGTATGACACTGTCTGCCCGCGACAGTCAAAGGTTCAGACGCGACGCCAACGGTGGCCTCTCGGTGAGCGTCTGTGCCCTGAGGCAGAGCACATGGTGTGGACATGAACGAGCCGGGCTGATTATAGATTATAGTACGTCCATTAACGACGTGTTGAATGGTGCGGTTCGCCTTGGACGAAAGGCCACCCCCCCTGGCATTGAAAACGTGGACCCGAGCATGGCGTATTACCAGAATAACAATAGAAGCTGTGCCTCCCTCCTCGTACAAGAGGAAGCACACATTGGTCGCACGCTCGCATTGTTGGTCGAATCAGGCGATAAAGAACGCATATTGTTGGTCCTAGTGGCCGTCGAGACACGGACGGACGTTTGCTGTGGCAGTTGCCAGGCTATCCGTACCTATAACGGTGGGCTCCCCGGCTCACCGAGCAGCCCCAAGCCAACGCAAGGGGCGAGTCAAGCAACGGTCAGACAGACATGACGTGGGAAAAGTTTTTAGCAGGCTGGACCCTGAAGACCAACAAATGGAGGCGCAGGGCTCGAAACATGCTGAAAATGCCAGCCAGGAGCAGCAGCGGCGTGAGCTTGTGAGGTTGACAGCCTACGGGGCAAGGGCCAGATGTCACTCGGCGCTTGCTGGGATGCGGCCCGTCTGCGATTGCTGGGGACGTTGTGGATTCTGGACCAAGAATCCAAGCAGCCGGGACGAAAGGCGTGCTGGCGCTGAACGGCGAGCATTGGCCTCCGCTGCATGTGTGGCTGCCGATGGCCGAAGTTGCCCCAGAGACACGGTTGCTCGAGGGGACCTCGCAACCTCGGAGCATGCGCCTTTACGGTCCCTGGGTCCGTCATGCGCGATGCCAACGTGTCAACCCCAGACGTTTGCCCCCAGACGTTGGCTTGGCTGGCAACTGTCTGACAAGTCACTACCGATATGTACTCCGTACAGACGACGATTCGACGGATCTTGAACGTTCTCAACTACGGATACTACAATCGCGCTTGCAACCACCCGTGGAGACACTTCCCGCCGTGCCTGGCGTTGCCCGACCCGCCAGATGGGGGAGAAGTGGCCGTACCCATTCAGGAGATGAGACGACAGCCATCGCCCCGGAGCAGCCCGCTACCGCTCCAGCTACGACGGGTACGAAGCAGACGGGGCCGGCGTATTGAAAGAGCTAATCAGATGCCACCGGGAGTCGCAACCGCGACTGCTCCGTACTTGCAAGTAGGTACGAGTACTCGGACGTACGGATAGGTGGGACGGGAGAGAAGGACAAAGGTTGCCACGAATAGTCCGCGCCGTGCGCGAGCAACAGGAGCATTGGTAGGGCGACAGCGAGCGACGTGATACAATACAATACAGACGCACGGTTGGATCGGGCGCGGGAGCGGAGCGGCTGCACCCACCCTCGACTGGGGGCGAACTTGACGAGACGGACGGGTGGCCGGATAGATGGACGGGCTGTGAGGCGGCGCACGACAGCTTACACCACGACGCTCGAATCGAGCCGTGCCGTCACTCCCTTGTTGGCAAACACCAGCAACCCGGCGACGGTTGATTGGCACGGGGGTGAAGCGAAGGAAACAAGTCCGACGGCTGACGGTGGCCAGCTGGCTGGCTGTCCGGTGTGGTGGAAGTCCAACGCAGGTACTCGTAAGTAAGAAGGATGGATGGCCGGGAGACGATGGATCCGCGGCCGATGATGATTTTTTCTCGTGGCCGCACGCACCAACCAACACCCGCCAGCAGGAAGCAGGCAGGCAACCGTTGAATGACTGGTTGCTTGCTTTGCTTTGCTTCGGTGGTTGCTTTGCTTGCCAACAAACAGGCTTGCCAGGGCAGCCCCCAAGGCCCCCAAGCCACCTCAAAGGCCCCCCTTTGAGTAAAAGAGTCAGTCCAGTCGGCTTCCTGAAGCAAGCACTCAAACCCCCCCGTCCAAGCGGCCCAAGTCTCTGGAGAGGAAAAGAATGGACCCCTGTCAGGCACCCGCAGCGGAAGGCGCTTGCCCCTGTTTGGGGCCGTTTGGGCTTGGCTGGAGCTGGCAGTAGCCACCCCCCAGAAATGCGTCATGGCACCCCCTAAGCTGCTAAAGCACATTGACTGGCACACCCTGCAGGCTGTGCCTGGGGCCTGCAAGACTGGCAGTGCGTTTGCCTACGGCGCCGGTGCCTGGGTACCTGCGTGGGAGCTCCACGGTCAGTGGAGAAGGCACCGGAGCTCAGGTACCGTGCAGTACCGCGACACGGTAAGGTAGCTGAAGCATCGATGACGAGCAAACGCCAGCACCAGCACCAGCACCAGCACCAGTGTTTGGCCTGGACGGATCGGCGCCACCAGGGCGAGCCTGCTCTGCTTTGGTAGGTGCCTTAACTTACGATACCTCGCCGCTGGGCTGGACCACCTGCAGGGTCCTCCGCTGGCACCTCAGGGACCTCCATGTCGCTGACCCAAAGGAACAGCGGCCGGGTACGAACTGAGCTGGGCGGAGCTACGCGCGACATGGGTGTAGCATGGCCTAGCTCGGCCCAGGAATTGGGAGAATGGATGCGGATACCTCCTTTTTTCCCTTCATTCCCCAGGCAGGGTCCAGGACGGGAGAAATTTCCCAGCGCCCTGGGCCGCCAGCCCACGATGAATTTTTTCTGGTTTGCAGCTGCCCAGCGCCTGCAGATGCCTCATGCAGGCCGTTTGCGCGACCACGTTTGCTTTGCCCGTGTCTGCTCGTACTGTAGCCCGTACTCGTAGTCTCGTACGTACCTTACCTTGCCTTGTAGTAGGACCGTTTGTTACAGGCATGGTACCTTGCTTCGTACGGCAAGCACAGACAACCTCAAGTTCCAGGTCCCGGCCCAGCCCAGCAAAGCAAGGCCAAACGCGGACCCCCTTCCTTCCTTCCTTCCTTGCCTCCCTCCCTGGCTAGTAATTAGGCCCTGACTCTTTCCCCAAAAGCGAGGTGACGGTTGGCTGGGTCCGTTCTTTCCTCGCTCACGTTGGGTTGCCTGCCACTGCCACCAGTCTGTGTCTGTGCCTGTACAAAAGCGCCCTGCTCCCACTCCATTCCACTAGCTCCCTCTCCCTTTGATTTCCTTTCCTCTCCCCATCGTCAGCCGCCTCGGCTCTTTTTTACGCTCTTCCTTTCCGGCTTGTTTGCTTGCTTGCTTGCTTGCGCGCCTGTTCCTTCCCTCGCCTACTGTCGCGATATACTGCCTAATAATCGTCCATCACGTCTCGCCCCTGTACGCCAGCCAGCAGCCCAGCGCCGTCGACGTCTACCAGACCCACTCGCCTGCTTCGCTCCGACAGGCGCCACACGCTTCTGTCTCTCTATTCAACTCCCGTCCCCTGCGACATCCGTCTTGCGCCAGCGCCAGGTACCCGTCCGCGCCTGACTGACAACCACCGCCCGCCTCGTGCGACTCATTCACCACGTCCAAGTCGCCCAACATCTGAACAGCCACGGACTACCTCGGCCCCTATCCGTCGCAGCAGCAGCAGCAAGCAACAAGACCAACACAGCCCTCATCGCAACAAAGGTCACCTCGCGCACAGGAAAACTCCCGCAGCGCACCTACCGACCCTTCAGCTATAGATTCTCCTGCCGACAGCCTGTGACCCAGCCGAGAATCCTTCCTCTTGTACAACAAGCCGCTTGCGACAGCATCTCGCCCCGTGTAACGCCTTACCAACGCTTCGGTGCCGATTACTTCGCCTTGTTGACCACGATCTGCTCTGCCTCAGCTGCGCTTCCGAAACAGCCCAATATTATTGGCGACGCTCGCAACTGGCCGCCGATTTGGCTCCCGCCTCCTTACCAATCCGCTTCCGCTGCCTGTCCCAGGGCAAGCTTCTTTTTACCTCGGTCGCACCACGACACCTGATCCGGTGAGTCACTGTCGCTTGATGCTATTTTCTTCCCGCTGGCCTCGCTTTTCTTTGCCGCACTCGTCGCCTCGCCCAATTCTCTGTCTTGATTGCCTTTTTCTGGTTGCTGCGTGGTCATGTATAAGAGCCGGAGCTTGGGCACCATATTGCCTGGTCACAGTGGCACCTCGGCTAACTAAGCTTCTCGACTTACAGCACACGCGCATCTCCCACACACCACGACTTCCATCACAATGATACATCAAGACTCGAGCATTTGCAACATGGGCCGCGGGGCCTATGACACGACGGGCGTTCCCAAGCCGCCGCCGAAGCCCACGCCGCGGTAATGCACTCGTCAATGTGCAACGCCAGAACGAGGTGCGTGACCATCTGCGTCGCGCACCACCAACCTCGACCGGTCTTTCGGCCACTTCTATTCTTCTCTTCTGGCCTCGACGGTCTTCGACTGTACCATCACTGTATAATGCTTTCCGATACGACCTTTTCTTAATTTTCGCCTTCCTGTCGACTGTATACACCATGGCTCGGAGCCACCACTTGCGTATCAGCAGCAAGAACACCTGGAAACGGTTCACTCAAGGACTCCATGATTTGGTATTTCCAGTACACGCATGGGACTGTTTGCTTTTTTTTCAACACGGCTGAGTGCACGGCGTTCAACCATAGACGGGGAATCTCAGGGAACTTGAATTTCGTTTTTCCATTTTTTTTGCTTTTGCCAGGGAGGCCTTCTTTTCTCGTCACATTTCATCTTTTCGCGCCTCAAGACATGGATCCAAGTGCGTCAAGGGGGTGCCCACCCTCCCGGAATGCAGATCCGGCGATTTCGCGACATGTCTGGGATCGGGCACCAACAACGGGGTTCATGTCGACAGACAACCCGCCCGCCCGGGACTGCGGCGATGACACAGAGACAAGTGCCCCGGCTGAGCAACGACTACGTCTTTTTCTTTACGGTTGTGGGATTTGGGACAGGATCACCAAAATGGGATTGGGGCTCGGAAAAAGAATGGAGTGAACGCTTCGCATATAGACTTGCTGGGGTTTGGTTTGGTTTGTTTCTTTATCTCTTTTCTATTTTGATTTCTCCTCCGTCCTTTGCTAGTTGCCGCCCTCTCGCGGGAGCGACAACTAGACAGGCGGGTGCACGGGCGCGAGGGATTCCCTCGCCCGCTGCCTGTACTTTTATCCTGTGCCAGACTGTTGGCGAGACGGCGGAGGCAAATGAATCCGGCCAGATTGATCAGGTTCTGGGCTGGACTCAGCATGTCGGATGGATGATACCCCTTTCCTATTTAATCTCGACGCTGTATAGTATCCGTACGCGAGGATGGACCGGCTTTGAGCTTTAGAGGGAGCTATACAGTGCACTCATGGGGCAAAGAGGACAACTAGATAGCCTTTTCCTTTTTCTTTCACTCTATTAGAATAGAATCAATGGAGGCCCAGGCTGCTTACTCTAAATCATCATGCACCTTTCGCTGCCAAACTGCGAAGTCGGCAGGCCAGCCAAGTCGCACATGATCCACGAAGGCGACTGACTGTTAGTAGGAGCCAAAGGCGAGGCGACTGGAACATCCGTTGGCATACCCGCCAGTGAACAAAGGTGAATCCAAGCTGCTGGGCACGGGTGTGGCTTGCTGAAAGGTGGGTTTCTGTACGACCACTCCATGCACGCATTCAAGTAGTACGATACCTACTTGGATACGTACGCGCACCAGTACGCGCAAATCGCGGAGAGAAACAAGTCATTGTAATCACTGAGTAGTACACGGACTTTGCCATGGCCCATGGGCATGTGGACGGGCATCCATCCCGCCGACGCGAGAGCAGTGGCTGGCATGCCGTTGATGTCGTGTTTCACACTGGCATCTCAGTCGGTCGGTGGCGTAGATTACCTGTGTACACTGACTCTCAAAGTCGACTCGTGAGAAAACGAACGACGGGGAGGGCCTCGTGATATGCGCGTAGGTTTGCGGGCTTGCTTTGCGATGCAATGTCTGCTACGCGCCGTCCCTCCCTTCCGTCAACAAAAGAGCAATGCGCCTGGTGCCCGGTAGTCGCTTTTGGGGTCAAGTAGCTTGCTTGCATGGTGGCGAAAAAAGAATATGCAGCATCGCGGGATCGGGCATGGTGCGGCTCCCCGTTTCTGGGATGAGAAAAGCTGCAGGGCGGCAAGTCTGCAGCAGCGGTTGATGCACTTGAAGTTGCACTGCACCACCAAGACCACTTTGGCCCCGGTGGGGGCAATTTGACCCCCCCCCCCCCCCTTGCCGCTAATGCA
>JPHH03000036.1:120066-318873 GCA_000750105.3 Tolypocladium sp. Sup5 PDA-1
CCCCGTGGGGGCAATTTGCCCCCCCCCCCCCCCCCTTGCCGCTAATGCAGGGCCCAACGCCCCGGGATGGATAGATCCAGAGAGTCGGGACGGGCAGGACGCGGGAGGGCAGAAGGAAGGAGCCTAGCCTGGAAGAAAGGGGGTGGGTCTGGCGAGGCGGCCTGGTTCCGCGATTGGCGGGCTTACGGGGCCGGGGAACTGGACAATCCGCAACCCGCAGTGAGGAAAGGCGACGAGGAAAGACAAGATGCTGTAGTCCGTAGTCCGTACTCGTAGGATGTGTACTCGTAGGTAGTCCGTACTTTTTTCTTCGTATCTGCGCCTGTATTATGTAATTGGCGTGATTGACGAGTCGTGGCAATGCTGTCGTTGAACGAAACTGCGGCGCCATAACACTGCCAGAGCGGAGGCGAAAGAGAAAACGGACTCCCTCCCGTGGCGAACCACTCGACCCCCAAGAGCGCAACCTTGCGCTCGCGATCCCCGAGGTTTCCCACGGAGCGCCCGCATCGCCTGGCCTCGCCTACAAGTGCCCTGTACGTATGTATTTGTACTGGACTGCCGCACGGATGCGCGGGTGGCAAGGCGAGGTGCAGGCGGACAGATATAGCAAATGTGACACCTCGGGTTGCACAACGCCGCTGCAGGACCCTTGGTGGGTCGTCCCGAGGACTCGGGAATCCGGGGAGAGAGGATGCCAAGGCCGCCTTATATGTGGCGGACACGCGGGGGGAGTGCATTTCTTGTCAGTTGTGCGTGTTGTGCCAAGTTACGCCTTCATGTTTCTGCATGTATCCAAGCCCGCCAGAACATGCTCACGCGCGTACAGGTCGAGGCCGTCTACACGCTCTTGCACTCGGGGTACACGTCTCTGCAGCGTCGCTCGGTCAGCCTGATACACTCGCTCCTTACACTTAACTCAGAACCTCAGCGGCCCATCCTATCCTCTCACGAGGACTCATCTGTCAGACACGGGGGCATCACTTACGTCCGTCTCTGCAGAGGCATCTGCTCCCTCAAGCGGTCCGTCATGCCCATATCCATCTCCACGAACCCAATCTCCTCCACCGCCCCGTCCTCGGCCTCGCCCTGCGCGTCCACCACGCCCCCGAGCCGCACCCTCACCGTCCCCCACGGGTCCACGACCATGCTGCGCCCGTAGCTCGCCCGCCGCTCGTTGTGCCGGCCAACCTGCGCCGCCGCGACGACCCAGCTCTCCGTCTCGATGGCCCGCGCCCGCAGCAGCGTCTCCCAATGCGCCTCGCCCGTGCGGAGCGTGAACGCGCTCGGGTACGTCAGCACCTGCGCGGGGCGGTTCGCCCAGGGACTCGAGCGGCCGGGCTGCGCGAGGGCGACGGCCGTCTCGGGGAAGCGCAGGTCGAAGCAGATGAGGCTGCCGATGCGGCCGACGGGCGAGTCGAACGGCGGCGTGAGCCTCGTACCGGGCTGGACGGTTGTGCTCTCCCTGAGGGACCCGTAGTCAAACACGTGCAGCTTGTCGTAGGTTGCCGCGTCTTCGATGGCGCCCTCGGCGTTGATGTAGAGCGCGCGGTTGAGCAGCTTCTGCACCGGCTGGCCGTGTCCCGCTTGTATGGGGTGGTGGATGCCGACGTGTACGGCGATGGCGTGGTGCTTTGCGGCGGCGCGCAGACCGAGGACAAAGGGTGACGTCGACTGTGCCACCGCGAGATCCAGCGACGCCTGCGCATCAGGCGCAATGTAGTCGGACGCCTCCGGGAGGAAGAGAATCTGGTTTCACTGTGAGCGAATGATCCTCGCGACTCGTGATCCAAGGCACACCCTCGGTGTGCCTCGCTGAGCTGGTAGAGACACGTCTTCACCGAGTCGGGCTGGTCTGGTCTGGGCCGCCTTTGTCGCCCTGCCGATGTCTCAGGACATATCGATTCATTGTTTTGTCTGATCGCGAGACCGAAACAATGCCAGACAGGCGCCGGACTGGGTATTTCCCCTCGCCGACGCCCATCGGCGGTGAACTGCACGACGTCTCGACGCTCTCATCAGCATACCTTTGCCCCGCCCACGGCTGCTTTGCCCACCAGTCTCACACACTGGTCCAGGTTGGCCTTGATGGACCCCGTCGCGCAGATTTGGCCCACGGCCTGCGAATCGTCAGTGTCTCGCCGAGGGAGTCTAGACGTGTGCGATGTGTACGGAGTACGTACCGCTAATACCGCCATGGTGAGAACAACAAGATGGCGGCGCACTGTTCTAGTTGGCCCAAGGCAATAGGATCAAGGTGAAGCTTGGAGAGCGCGGGCCAATTTCGGCGTACGGCCTTGTCGTGATATGCTTGAAGGGGCGTCCCCGAACGAGAGTTGGAAGTATGCATGTAGAGATGAGGTTGAAAGAGGAGATGCCGCTTATTAATATCCGCCGCTGGCGTGATGCATCCATCGCTTGTGGATGTCAACAAAGTCCACGACTCCACGCAACCATCCAAACTGCGGGATGATGCCTGAAGCTGGGTGCGCCATCCAAACAACCGTTAGCGGGAGCGAATCGAGCCCAGGGAAAGAAAATACAAGAAGCAACCCCCCCATGTGCTCGTGAGAAAGGCGATATCATCGTTTGCTACCCAACAGGAGACTTGACTGCACTCACCTCTAGTTAGCTGCTGGTCGCAGCACATGCACCTTTGGCCCAGTGCCGTGGATAATAGACGCCACTAGAAATATACTGCAGCACCATGGACGATCCCGGTTTACGAATATGGGGTGTGGATGACCTCTCTGATGGCAGGCGTGAAAACTGTTTGTGACAGTGAATGCGTAGACGGTACGGCGTACTGGACAGAGTAACCGCTGCCTTCGCTTCAGTCACTGTCGCCGACCTCGTTTCATGAAAAAGCGTGTTGGCCACACTGTAACGGAGAAAAGGAGCCTGCGAGGTTGAAGGGATTCAGTGTGTATTTGAATACTTCCGCACACTTTGCGGCGCGGACGTGTCTGGGAGCACAGGGCTCTAATACTTCACAAGCACACGCGAGGGTTTCGTTTTCATCAAGTTTCTTTCCTTGGGCTCGCAGCTGCTCTCCGCTACTGTAAATGCGTACTACTCAAGTCCGGAGCAGCGTCGAGCGCATCCTGCCGCCAATGCCATGGCCCTGCTCTCTCCGCCCGCCCTCGATGTGCTCAAAACGGAGCCGCGCCGCGCCCTGAAAAATCAGCTGCCAGCCTCTGTCCTGGTGTAAACGCCGGGCTAACGCAAAAATGACAATAAAGCAATGCACGGCGCTGGGTATCTCCCGCAAGCCCGCCTCCCCTGGCTAGGCCCCCTTCTAGGGGCACGCACCGCACCATCATCCAGTCTAATTACCTGGGGTTCGAGGTATCCAACCGCACGTATGCTGCCGAGAGCGCCCTGGACTCGCGGCCGTCCCTCTCCAGGACCGTGACCCAGTCTCGCAGCTGGATATTCCTCCCCTTTTCCTTGTCCTCTCGCCACGTCCCCAGTCGATTGCGTCCCTCGGTCGTCATGGGGTGGTTTCCCGCGGCCCCGGGAGTGCCGGGTGTCCCGTTGGGTCCCTTTGGCCCAGGAGCCACTCTTGTAGGCGTGTTCGTGCCACTCCCACTCCGTCCAGTAGTCATCCAGTCGTATGTTCTCCCGGTCTTCTTCTTGCCGAACAAGCCACCCTTACCTCCCAGGCCTGCAAACATGCTGCTGGTTAGGTTTTGGTTGGCGTGGCTGTTCGCCTCTGCAGCCTTGAGAGCCTGGTTCTTCTTCATCTCCTTCTTCGTCATTGCCTTTTCCGGCTCTGGTGCCACCGATCCCGGCGTTCCGGGGGCCACGCTCCCTGCTCGTGATGGTGTGGTTCCTGCATCTGCTCCACCCTCCCTGCGTTGTTGACGTCTCCGCAATCGGGCTTCCTCCCACTCACGCTCCTGCCTGGCTCTCTCGCGCATCGACATGGTCATGTTAGAGCCAACCTTGGGAAGCTTCTTGGCAGGTGTTGCGCCGTCTCCCGGGGTCGCTGCATCAGCCGGGCCTGCGAAAGATGTGAGTCAAAGTTCCATGTATCATGAGTAGCAGACGCCTCACGTTTCAACGGATTTGTGCCAGGATCCTCGACACTGGCTTTCTCCGTCGTCTCGCCGCCCGTATCCATCGGCTCCAAGGGCTCAGCATTCATCGGCGCTGCAGCAACTGCCCACTCTTCCGGTACATCGCCGTGGGATGTTTTCTGTCTGTTGACTGCAACGACGTCCGCCTCCTCCACCATCTCGCGTAACCGCTGCTTCGTGGCAATCGACATCAGAGCGAGCTGGTCGACGAGGAAAGAGTCGTGCGGGATGTATGACCCGGTGGTTTGAACCATGGTCGAGTCGGGGCCCGGGTCCATCCGGACCGTGACCGTGGGCACGGGAAACTGTTCGGGCAATCGCATTTTCCCCATAGACTGATTGTTGTTCTTCATGTCCAGGTTGAGGCCGAGGTGATGCTCTCGCGCAATCTTCTCCGCACGTCGATGGAGCAACGCCACCATAAGGAAAGGGTCGTTGATCTCCTGCGTCCTTTGTACGGCCAAGCGCATCGACGACTCGGCCCAAGCTTGTTGGGCAGCCTTCAAGGCGAACCGATCCTGGTCCTGCGAAGCGTTCGGCTCCGGTGGCTGATTAGCCGGCCCAGCGCCGTAGAATGTGGACTTTGGCCCGGCTGGATGGTGCGCAAATCCCGTCCTGGCATCCGAGTTGGTGTCCAACGCATTCGAGTACAACTCGGACATGTACTGCTCCTCCGCACGCAGGTCGATTCCCGTTCCAGCCAAGGAGTCCGTCACGTCGTATTCGTAATCCTTCGTGGGTCGTTCGGCTGGTCGCTGCGGGGGGCCCATGACATTTGCAGCCGGTGCCGGGGAGGCGGCTGCTTGAGGCATGGGCGCCATCGTCGCATTCGTGTACTGAGGCATCGAGACTTGTGCAGGCTGCGGCGTATGGATAGGTTGCATGGCACCGGTTCGCGCGTCAGGAAGATTCAGCCCCGTTGCCCCGTGCCCGTTGGTGTACGGTGTCGCGTATGCTCCTGATACTGGGGGTGTTTGTGAGTACGTCGGCGACGCGGCGTTCATCGGCGGCGTGCCCGCGGCGATGGGGCTTGCGGAATAAGGCGAAGCAGCATACGGCGACCCGGGCTGCGAAGAGGGACCGTCGGTTCGGACTCGCTTGTTCGGCGGCAGCGCGTAGGCGGACTGCGCGGCGGCTGGCGAAGGGCTGTGCTGGGGCGGCGAGAACGCGCGCGGCGGAATCTGTGACTGAGGCTGGGCCATGGCGAAGACTCGGCCGCAGAGCAGGCCTTTGACCGCGGCGGCGAAGGAAGAGTTCGAGAGGGCGCTCCCGGGACTGTGGTGTCGCGGGTGGTCTGCGTGGTCTGCGTGTTTAGCAGGCAACAAAGCCTGCCACAGCGATCGTCGCTCGGCCCATCCGACGCGCAGGAACGTGCCAGACGCTCGGAGCCAGTATCAGTGCCCGTGTCGGGTCGTCGAGTCTCTGGTCAGGGCCGTCGCGATGCAGCAGGCGCGAGCGAGGTTCGTTGTGAGTCTTCGTCGTCGTGGAGCAGCGTCGTGCTTTGCTCTCCAGGGTGTGAAGGTCGGAGCTACGTTTGGAGAACGGGGGCGGCGTAAATTTAAAGTCACGTGAGCGCCAACCTCCTCCCTTGTCAATGGCTACTGTTCGCATCCGAACCTCAGCCGAATGGGCCTAAGTGCATGATTGGCAGCCTCGTCAACTCGACCGACTTCGACTGATGACGCGCAGCAAACAAGAGCATGCAGCGCCTGTCACTGCATTGAGTTGCCGCTCCATTGCGCGCAGCGACGACTCGTACAGCGGACGCGACGCTAACCATCCAGGAGGCCCGTCTATCCGTACCCGCCGATGTGATCCAGCTCTCTGCAGCCGACTGCCCACCGCAAGTTGCAACCATGGCGTCCAAGCGAAAGGCGTCCGCGATGAACGCGACGGTGACGGAGGAGCCCGTTGATCCGTCCGACGAGCTCATGTTCCTCTGTCTCGGAGGCGGCAACGAAGTCGGACGGTCGTGCCACATTATACAGTACAAGGGCAAGACCGTGATGGTGAGTGCAGTGGCTGTGGACATTTACAACCCTGATATCCGCCCTGCGACCACGATCAACTGCTAACCGCCGCGCGCGTGTAGCTCGACGCCGGCCAACATCCGGCATACGACGGCCTCGCGGCGCTTCCGTTCTACGATGACTTCGACCTCAGCACCGTCGATGTGCTCCTCATCAGCCAGTAAGTGACGCTACCTGTACCTGTTCATACGGGCTGGACAGGACGATGGGTCAACATGGTATTCTTGTGATGGCACGGACATGCCGCTCGCGATCAGAACGTTGCGCCTATCCCACTGTGATATTTGCCTCGCAAAAAATCCTCTGCCTGTATGCCAGCCAGATCAATACAAGACGCTTTCCCTGCCCTCGTTTTCTTCGCTTTGGTTCGTGATGTCGTCTGTCCTTGAATACCATGTGCCCGGACCCCCAAGTCTAGCCTGCCCTCGAGAACGGAGTAGCTGACGACGAGCCACAGTTTCCACGTCGACCATGCCGCCTCGTTACCATATGTCCTCGCAAAGACCAACTTCCGGGGCAGGGTCTTCATGACGCATCCCACCAAGGCCATATACAAATGGCTCATACAGGACAGCGTCCGAGTAGGCAACACGTCCTCGAACTCGGCGACTCAGCCCGTCTACACGGAGCAAGACCATCTGAACACCTTTCCTCAAATCGAGGCCATCGACTATCACACCACTCACACCATCTCCTCCATCCGCATCACCCCATATCCTGCCGGCCATGTGTTGGGCGCAGCCATGTTTTTAATTGAGATTGCGGGCCTCAACATCTTCTTCACTGGCGACTACTCCCGCGAGCAAGACAGGCATCTGGTCTCTGCAGAGGTCCCCAAGGGCGTCAAGATTGACGTCCTCATCACCGAGTCCACGTACGGCATCGCGTCCCACGTTCCCCGCCTGGAGCGCGAGCAGGCTCTCATGAAGTCCATTACCGGAATCTTGAACAGGGGCGGCCGTGCCCTCTTGCCGGTGTTTGCCCTTGGGCGAGCCCAGGAGCTGCTCCTGATCCTCGACGAGTACTGGGGCAAGCACGCCGAGTTCCAAAAATACCCCATCTATTACGCCAGCAACCTCGCGAGGAAGTGCATGATCGTCTACCAGACCTACGTGGGCGCCATGAACGACAACATCAAGCGCCTCTTCCGCGAGCGCATGGCCGAGGCCGAGGCGTCGGGCGACGGCGGCGCCAAGGGCGGTCCCTGGGACTTCAAGTACATCCGATCCCTCAAAAACCTCGACCGCTTCGACGACGTTGGTGGCTGCGTCATGCTTGCGAGCCCGGGTATGCTCCAGAGTGGCGTCAGCAGAGAGCTGTTCGAGCGATGGGCGCCGAGCGAGAAGAACGGCGTCATCATCACGGGTTACAGCGTGGAGGGCACCATGGCGAGGCAGGTCATGCAGGAGCCGGACCAGATCCAAGCCGTTATGTCTCGTAGCATGGCGGGCGCTCGTAGAGCGCCTGGTGGCGAGTCCGAGAAGGTGCTCATCCCGCGACGGTGCAGTGTTGCCGAGTACTCGTTTGCTGCCCACGTCGACGGCGTCGAGAACCGCGAGTTCATCGAAGAAGTCGCTGCACCAGTTGTGGTATGTGCTCCTACCTGAGGAATCCATTCCTCTTTCCACTCAGCTAACACGTTGCTTTGATAGATCCTTGTCCATGGCGAACAACACAACATGATGCGCCTCAAGTCTAAACTCCTCTCCCTCAACGCCAGCAAAACCAGCAAGGTCAAGGTCTACTCGCCCCGCAACTGCGAAGAGCTGCGGATCCCCTTCAAAGCCGACAAGACGGCCAAGGTCGTCGGCAAGCTCGCGTCCATCCCGCCTCCTCTGCAAGACGCCGCCCCCGACGCCGCGGCCGCGCCCCTCGTCACGGGCGTGCTCGTCCAGAACGACTTCAAGCTCTCCCTCATGGCGCCCGAAGACCTCCGCGAGTACGCGGGCCTCAACACCACGACCATCACGTGCAAGCAGCGTCTGAGACTCAGCGCTGCGGGCATCGAACTCATCAAGTGGGCCCTCGAGGGGACCTTTGGCGCCGTCGAGGAGCTCCCCGAGATGCGCAACCTCCAGAACCGCAAGGAAGTCGATGCCGACGAAGAGGAGGAGGAGGAGGAGGAGAAGAAGAAGCCAGAGGACGCAGACGAGGAGGTCGGCGGAGCCCTGGCCGCCGCCTACCTCGTCATGGGCTGCATCACGGTCCGCTACCGCACAAACGGCGAAGTCGAGCTCGAGTGGGAAGGTAACATGCTCAATGACAGCATCGCTGACTCTGTCATGGCCGTCCTCTTCTCCGTCGAGAGCTCCCCCGCCGCTGTCAAGCGCTCCTCGGCCAACAGCAAGCACTCGCACTCGCACGGCGGCCCGGCCCCCAACAGCAAGAACCCGCACGCCAACTGCTCCCCCACCGAGCGCCTCGAGCGCCTCTTTTGGTTCCTCGAGGCCCAGTTCGGCGCCGACAACGTCTCCCCCGTCGAGACGCCCAAGCTGCCCCCCCTAGCCAAGGAGGAGGAGCCGAGCGAGGCGAAGAAGGAAGAGGAGGATGCCGGCGACCACGACGCGATGGACGAGGATACAAACAGCGAGGCAGAGCTGGAGGAGCGTCGCAAAAAGGAGATTGAGAGGCTGCACAAGATTGGCATCCCCGTCCCGGGCGTGAACATCACGGTCGATAAGTTTGTGGCGACGGTGTGGCTGGAGGACCTGGAGATCGAGTGCAACAACAAGGTGTTTGCAGACCGCGTTAGAGCCGTCACGGAGCGCGCAGTCGAGGTCACTGCACCCCTCTGGGCGTAATGTACTGTTTACTTCGTACGAAGCTCCCAATATGAGTACGTTGACGAGAGGCTTGACCACAAGTTGGACGCACGTACCAATGCAAATTGAAAAGTGGTACAAACCATTTCAATTCTAGGATGCATCTGTGTTTATGATACAAGGGGGCTGGCTAGTAACAAGTACTAGGTCTACAAAACAAAAACATGAGGGCAAGCCCCTTCTTTTAACAAACAACTTCATCCCAAGTAGTCCTTCAAGTCTTCCGACTCTTCTAGCAACGTGCTGAACGAGAACGGCGCAAACGGCCAGCCCGCAAACTCTGCAAACTTGGAGAAGGACTCAACCCAAGCCAATCGGAGAGAGTGCAGCATGGCGCTGGTTCCCTCCATACACACCAAAATGGCGATACCTATACAAAGTATCAGTTTCCATTCTCGCAGAAACGGGGTATCGGCGAAACTCACTCAGGAAGAACCACAAGTAGAAACCAGCCACAATCATGAAGACACCCAAGACGCCTGGGGTCTGCAGGACATTGCCTAGAGTCATGTCCCAGAGCACGACACTGAGCTGCTGGTGGGCAAGAGACAAAGCCCACAGACGCAGATACGAAGCAGTGTGGGAAACGCAGTTCAGGCAGAACTCTGTAGCAGATTATTAGCATCCAACTATTCACCCCGTGAAAGACCTGAACTCACCAATCGTGTGAATGACCTGGTGAATCAACACCTCGCTAAAGTCAAACTCCTCGTGCTCGTCGTCAATGTTCTGGGAGATCATAGCCACGCCTTCCCCACCTTCGTCGAAGCTATCGCCGTGCCCGTTGACCAGAGCCTCGTTCTCATCGTCACCATCCAGGGCGCTAACTCGAGACGTTTCACCTATGCCACGATATCCCGCGGCGCGAGCACGGTTGTGTTCCCAACGGAGATAGAAGGGCTTGAGGAAGAGCAGGATTGGGACCTGAACAACGGCCAGCAACAGCAGCACAACCTGCACGATCTCCTGTCCAGAGTACAGGCGCATGTCCAAAGTTCCAGGCTGAAGGAACATGTAGATGAGCATGTTGAGAAGACCTGGAGGCTGAGCAATCATCTTGGGTTCAGGTAGTGTCCAGTCGACCCATTGAACAGACCACTTATATATGATGCAGATGACGAGGTAGCCAAAGATGGACTGGAAGAAGATCATACCAGGGACAAAGTTTCCCCAGATGTCGATGGGCTTCTTGAAGTGCCTCGCGTTGATGTACGCGAAGCACATCGAGTAGGTCATGTGGGCCCAGCCGAGAATGATGCTCATCTTCATCTTGTAGCTGTTGCTGAAGAGAAGGTCGTTGTCGGTACCGTGCCACGCCGAATCGATGCCAAATGGGTAGCGGTAGCCGACCTTGTTCATATCAGCGTCGATCGACATGCCTTCCTTCCAGTTATCTGGCCGCTTGAATTCCCAAGCGCTGGTGAAGAGCGTCATAGACTTTGAGAAGACGTCATTGTAGATGAGACCAGTGAAAACGGAGAAGACGGCCATGACCAGTGCGATGTACCGGCCGTAGAAGATCATGGCGAACAGCTCGAAAGTCACCTTCTTCAGCGATTTCTCCCAGTAGATCATGGCAAGCGCAGCGGCAAGCATAATGATAGCATGGCCAAAATCGCCAAACATGACGGCGAAAAGGAACGGGAAGGTAACGATAACGGGCATGGCCGGGTTGACCTCTTGGTAAGTGGCAGTACCATAAGCGTTAACAATGGTCTGGAAGCCCTCGGTAAACTTGTTGGTCTTGAGATACGTCGGTGGCTTCTTGTTTGTTCGGATCTCGTTGATGATGGAGGGGACGGAAAGCCCAGCCCGGTTGGTGACGTCCTGGAGGGTAGACCGGATGAGTGGCATGTCGTTGGTCGGGCACCACGCCTCGGCGATGAGGGTCCGGCGAGCGCGATCGTAGGAGAACAAGTTCAGGGTGCTGTAAACAGCCTTCTCCTTGGCAATGAGGACCATCCATGCGGACAGCGATTGCGAGATCTGGTTCAGCTCCGCCTCAAGCGTAGTCTGAGTGTTGCGCAGGACGTTCTGCACATCCTCCAACCGGTTGTTGACCTCGTGAATCTGGTCGCGTCGCAGGTCGCTGTTCTCGTCGACGTTGTAGACCTCGGCACCCATAGACTCGGATATCTTGCGGATCTTGGCAAGAATCTCCTTGCCGTGGGCAAAGATGACGAAGACGTTCTTGTTGACAGCCTCGTTGTTAGTGGGGTCAATCAGAGGCTCCGGAATCTCCGACTGGTTCATGTACAGGTTGCCGCGAAGAGTTCGCCAGAGGATACGCTCAAAGGCGGCAACGCGGTCCCTTGCAATGACACCGGCAACGAAGCCAATGTTCATGCCTGAGAAGGATCTCTCAACATCGGGCGCCGAGTTATGTTGCTCGATGTCGGAGAGCAGAGGCGCATCGTCGTTGTCAGTCGACGCCCGGATCTCCTCGACGTTGCCGTGAGCGCGGTCAAAGAAGTTGCCAGCCTCGCGTAGGACCCAGCGCCACTCAGTGAGGTCGCCCTCGCGCTTCTTCAGCGTCTCGTAGCTGTCGTTTAGAGCAGAGATGCGCTGTTCAAGCTTCTGGCTTCGCTCGGAGAGTTCATCGATCTCCGAGGTCGAGGGCGATGCGAGCCTCTCATTGTCAAGATCGAGCTTTCGGAGAGCAATGCCGGCCTTCTCCATCTGGGCATAGAAGTATCCTGCTCTAGTTAGGTCGAGCTGTTCGCGATGGTGGCTCTCGAGATGACGTACGCAGCTGTCTCTCCACATTATCAAGACGTCGGATCTCCTGGGTAAAAGTCCTCTGGAAAGCGCTGACATCGTCGTTCAACTAGGCGAGATGGTGGGTTAGTCGGAGCAGCCGCCGGCGGATGGGCGATGATGGTGATGGACACTTACGTCTCGGAACTGGCAGAGTCCAAGCTCCCCGAGGGCTGTGACAACCTCCCGACCGATTTCGTTGGAGACGTACAGCTGCACCATGCTCATTTCCGCCGAGCGGAACGGCGTGTCCTGTTTGGGAGCCATGGTGACGCAGCTCAAGCACCAGAGACTCGACTGGAGGGTTATGTTGGAGCTCGTCGAGAGCAAGGGAAGCCTGCGAGCTGGCGTTGAGTTCCAGGAGCCGATCCTCTGACGCGCGGGCGCCTGGTTGTTCCGAGGGACAGTCACGTGATACCTCAGGTGCTCGACGTCACAGCCCCTGGAATACACCGGGACCACTCTGTTCACAGAGCCGAGCACAGGACATGGAAATCAGTAAAGATGAGACGGTAAAATTAGGTGCCTGGACTGTCCATAGCTATATACGCGGCAGAGAGTTCTAAATTTGATCGCTTTGGTTGGCTGGCATGGCAGCTGGGCGAATCGTTGCCTGAACCCAGGCTGTATTAACCTCTACCGCCCGACAACCCAGCCAAGCATTGTCACAACATCAGCGGCAGAAGAGTAATTTTAAATCATTATCCATTATGCTTTCTGGAAGAAAATTTTGATGCAGAATCAACCTTTTTGTTTTCCCCACGCAGAAACTCAAGGTATCGACCAGCAAATGCGTTTTGTGGTATCTTCCAACCCCAAACACCATGCGAAAAACAAAAAGAGAGCAGATGCATTTTCCCCAGGTCGTTTCGTCATGAAAAGCACATCACAGTCGCCTCCCAAACATAAAAGACCCGTACATTCCTCCCACCTCGGCGGCCGCCACCGGGACCTTTCTCATGCCCCAGCTCTCGGCGCCCATCTTCCACCACCGCCGCTGATTCTCCATGACCGTGCCCGGCATCGGCTTCCGCACGAGCCAGTACCGGCTGCCAAACTCGCTGGCCATCCATCCGACCTTATCGAGGTTCTTGTTGAGCTTGGCGGCCCGCTCGTAGGCGCGTTCCTCGATCTCGATGACGCTGAGTGGGGCGGATGCCGTAGCAAGAAGGGCGCTCGCGCTTCCAATGATGGTGTCGATTTCCGAGATGTCAAGGTAGCGGAGGTTATGCGGCAGGAACTTGTCGCCCTGCTTGAACATGCGGTGAATGTCGCTCATGTCCAGTCCGCGGCCAACAGCGAGTTCCTCCAAGCTCTGGGAGAGGCGAATGAGCTGGGGAACGTGAGAAGCGTGCATCCTGCTTCCTCGCAGGCTGAGGGACTTCAGAGTAGGTGGCAGTAGCGGCAGAAGAGCGTCCACGTCGTGCTTGCCGAGCAAAAGGTGGCTTGCCGAATCGGTTGCGAGGCTGAGGAACGCCAAGGTCTTCGTGACAGCCGGGTGCGTCGAGATGAACTTGACAACCATATCCGATGATAGCTCCTTGCACTTAGCAAGGTTCAAATGCGTCAGTCTCGCGGTGGTTGGGATCATCTCCAAAGCCTCGTCCGTAATTCGCGTGCCCGCAACATCCAGGTGTGTCAGGCGGCCCAGTCGCGGCAGAATGGTCTCGAAGACTGCCGAGGGGAGGCTGAGGCACTTGTGGAACGAGAGCTTTGTAATGGAGAGCATCTCGGGCCACGGATTCGCCAAGACGGCGGTGAAGGAGTTCTTGAAAGAGGTGGACGAGCATCCGCAAAAGTCCAAAGCCTGCAGCTGGGGCATGTCAAAGAACAACTTCTTCAAAACCTCGGGCCCAAGATCGTCGTCGATGTACTCCTGGGCCAGGAATTCCTGGAGGTAAGGGGTAAGCTCTAGGCACTGCGCGAGCGTCTCGGAGGTCAGGTTCCGCGTCTGGGCCCGCTCGCTCGCCGTCGAGAAGATCATGGACGGATTGAAGTGGCTAAAGTCCAGGCGTCTCACAATAGTGGCGAGGGCCGGGTACTCGGTGACGGTGGTGAGGAACTTTCGGAAGATCCGCGAGTGGGGGATCGTGATGTGGCGGTAGAGAGTGGTGAGAGTCGTGGCGTGGACAGTCCGAGAGGTCAAGAGAAGAGCCATCAAGTCCGTGTTGCGCGTGGTCAGCCCATTTGGTGGTATTTCGACCACCAAAAGGTCAATAATGGCACCTGCGTACAATGTTAGCATTTCCCACGTCCCAAGTACCGTTTGAGCGGAGGGCAACATACCTAGAACTTCACTGGGGAGCATCTCCAAGGGAGACGATGCTCGAGCGTGGCTGCCGGCCTGCTTCTTCGGTGGCGGGGTGGGCGAGTCCTCCCAGGTGATGCGCATCCTGTGAAGGTCCTCGTAGCTCCGGCTCGCCAGCTTGCCCTTGATGGGAATCTCCCTCCAGCCCTTGAAGCTGTCAGGCGGGTACCAGAAGCCATGGAGCTTGCTGTGCGGCTGCGTCAAGGGGGGTTGGAAAGCGGGCTGCGGGAGCTCGCTGGTAGGCGACTCGTCAAAGACATCCTCGGGGGCCTCGATGTACGAGGAGACCTTGGAACGGGTGAAGGTCTGGGCGAGGCCATCGTCGTTCTCGCGGACAGAGGAAAAGGAAGAGCGTGAGCCAGAATCAGACGGGGAGAGAGCCCGGGCCATGCTGGATTTGATCAACATGGACGTATCGAAGTCAAGCACCCGGCGGGGCCCGGCTCCGTTGGGCACGGCCATGTAATGGGCAGGAGACGGGCTAGAAGTAGCGGTTGGCGCGTGAGGGTGTTTTCGGTTCTCTGTCAGGGTCCTCCGATCGAGGGCGGTCGCTTGACGTACGACCCGGTCGAGTGGGGGCGAGTGGCGATGGCTGGAGAGGATCGAGCAGGTGTAGAGGAAGCCGGTTGCAGTAGTACTTCACAAGAGGCGTATGGATGCCCTGTTCCGGTTCACACGGACGTGGAAGTGGCAGAAAAGGGTCAGGGTCGGGTTCGCAGGATCGTGTGCGAGAGGAGAGGAGAGGAGGCAGAGAGAGGGAAGAAGTACGGTGGTGGTTGTGGTTCGGTCGTTGGTCGAGAATTTGGGTTATAAGTCATCGCGCCTCATCAGCCAGCCAGCCCGCCAACCCACCCACGCGCAGCAATGCACGCTGCAATGCACCGTATTTTGGAAGCAAGACAAGGTTCTTTGGGGCCCGGGGGGGGTGGACGCCACTCTGGCCACCAGGACCCTGGCGGAAACGTGCTGGCACGCAACCTAGCGCGCCATTCACAATAATTTAGCCCCGAAAGAGGCGGGATTGGGTAATGGAAACAGAGGGACTGGCCTCGCTGGAGTCAGGTGAGCACCGCGAAAACGGGGCCCTGGCCAGATTTTGATCCTGGGTCCAGCCAGGCGCCCGCAAGCCCAAAGAAAATACACACTGGTCGATCGGACTTGGCGTCTGTTTCCGTTTGGGCTTCTGCAGGCCGCAGAGTTCGGGTGCCGTTGTTGACGCTTATGATGATGCCTCCAGGGTGTCGATGCCTGCTGCCGGGGCTCTGTGCCAACCAGGTAACGACCCTCCTGCCTGCACCTCGACATAACCTTCAGCAGAAAGCCAATTCTATTCTGTCCCCGTGGCGTCACGTCACGCCTAGGATATACATACATTGCCTGCACTCCTCCCGGGCAATGGCAGCTTCCAGGCAGAAGGAGAACCAAAGGGCCCTGCAGCGGCCAGTGGCCAAACGTTGCCGAATACCACTGTCCACTGTCCACTGTCGTGCCCCTCAGCGAGCCGCACAGCCGGCGGCCGAAGGACAAGCAGCACCACCACCACACCTCGCGCTGCTACGTTTGGTGTGGAAACCTCCCTACACACAAAAAAAAAACGGCGTCCCGTCGCCTTGCATGCACGAAGTAAGGATGTGGTAATGGAAATTCCGACTTGGGCAAAGGGTCGTCGCTTGCCTCTGAATCCTCTGCACGCCCGCCAAGCCCCCATCTCACGCTTCGTCTGCGAGTCGGACGTCGTCGCTGGTCCTCCCCCGTGTTACCTCGCAGTCGCCTTACGCAGCCCGCCGGCCCCGTGACCTCTAGGCTGAGCGCAGGCTGCTGGGAGAGCCGCGCCATGCCTGTAAGCAGCCGGGGGAGGCAAGTCGGCGATGCGATGCTGCAACGGCACTGCCGACTGCGATACCGCTCGCCCCGGCCTGTCGGGGACGGGGCGAGCAACGGCATGACATGGGTGAGGCCGGGTGGCTCTCAGTCTCAGTCTCTGGCTCAGTTCCCAGTGGTCCCATCCAACGGCGGACCGCCTCATTACCGCATGGACCCGGGAGCTCGTGTCGCATCGTGGCAGCGACATCGCACCGCATTCCCTGGTGCTACTCCGAGCACCACCGACGGAGCCGAGCCGCCCGTCAAAGGGGTGAACGACTTGAATGCGTCACACCACCGAAACTGGGGCTCCGGCCTGTGTCCACGATGCCAGCTGGTCTGCTGGTCTCGTGGCGGAGTGCCGTCGTGCAACAACTGCAGCGCCTGCGCAGCCCAGCGCCGCGGAGTCGCCGGGCGTCGATCCCGGCCGCCGGTGTGCTGTGCTTCCCAGGCCTTCCACGCGCGACGAGCAGAGGCCAGCAGTCGACCGACGTGTCCCCCAGGCCCCGAGACTGAAAGGAGCTTAGTGGCCGCGACGGGCGCCTCCGCTGGCAGACGTGAACCGAAGCCAGCCGCCGTGCTTTGGGCCGCTAGTCCTCCGGCTCTGTGGGGAAAGACAAACCCCTCTGTTGGAGCGGCCGAGCTTGGTGTTGAAGGCCTTTACTCGTACTTGTCCCACTGGGGAGACAGGAGCCATGTTGTTGGCGGGTTCTCGGTCGACATTGCACCATTATCCAATTTAATAGCGAGGGGTGATACTGCAGTCGAGTCGTGGCATCCGTCGTATTCGGTAGGTGCTCATGCCATTCTGTTTGCGGCAGCCGCTTGACCAGACACCGCATCCATCCTCCCATTGTCAGGAGATGGTCACGAGATCATCACAACACCTGAGGACCTGTCTAAGCCGCCAGCTGGCCCCTCAACAAAAACGTCCGTACCTACCTATGCAACCCCTACCCAGCTCCGCACTCGCTCCTCGCCTATTATACAGTAGTCCGTAGCAGCCTGTCCATAATAAGCTGTCCAGTCTGCGAGCCTCAAGCGTCGGAACATCTGGCCTCGGTGCATTCTCTTACCCCGGAATAAGCTAAGGCAATCAAATCGTCCGCAACGTCACGCAACGTCATTCCACGCACTGCGCATGCCGTGGCACCGCACCCTCCCACCCCCAAGGCATGCGGTTTCGTCCTGTCTCGCCCCCCTTTCCCCAGCTGTCTTTCTTCCAGGCGAATCTGGACCGCCGGCGTTTCCCCAGTCTTTCCTTCAGCCACCACCCCCTCGCGAGGACCCCGAGAACGCCCAGCCAATGCGCGTGCTGTCCATTACACATGCCTCGTTGGGCTGCATCGTGGGGGCTTCTGGGCTCTCTTTTTCCTTTCCCCGTGCCTGGTAGCCTCTCGATGCGTTTCTCGTGCGTAATGGCATGGGAAGTTGTTCCTACTGGTCAGGCGATTGTCTCTACATGGTCCTTGACGATCCACCTCGACTCGGCTGACCTTGTCTTGTCCGGGGGCGCACACTTCCTCTCGAACCATTGCACCGGTGAGGCGCTTTCCCTTACGACCGTTTTACATAATAATATTCATAGAATGCCTACGAGTATGTACGAGTAGTCCGTATGCGCCGTCGGCGGTCTGCAGCCCGTCAACCGTCCAACCCTCCTCCGAACCTCCCCAACAAGACTCACGACCTAAACTCGGAACCGTCACATCCAGGGACCAGGCTCAACCCCTCATCTTATCCATCACTTCCTGGCTATCTGCATCTATAGTCGGGGGGAAATGCCCCATGCATGCAGTCGACCTCTCCCACCATGCGTGTCCTCGGACACAGGCTTTATACAGGCCTTTATTGCACGAGCAACCAAACAAGCTTGAGCCTCCCTCCCGGCTCCGGATATCGACAGTGAAGGCAACGTCTGAGGAAAGAAAATCCCATGCCCAAAACAAAACGCCTTGTGAAGTTTCATATACATGGCAACCGCAGCCAGTTAGAACACCGTAACAGAATCCCAGGGCACGGCCGTAGATGGCTCCAGTTCCCCAATTTGACGTGTGGCATAAACGCCGGTTCTCAGGCACGAAAATGCCAGCCCAATCGTCTACCGGCTGCTGGCCTTTTTGCCTCCCATTTTGAGGCGTTCCTTGCAGTCCTCGCAGTACCATTTCGCTGTTGAGCACGTCGGTTAGCCTGTATCTCGCGGTCCGGCATGCGACCATGGAGCACTTACTTTTCGATCCTGGTGCGACCTTGAGGCCTACGCAGGCCAGATGGAACCACTCGCGTTCGCATCCGTCTGCATCGCACGCCACCATCTCGCCATAACTTACGCTATTGCAGTAACAATATGTCGGCTCGTCGGCGTCGATATCTCCGTCCTCGTCTTCGTCCCCCTGCAAGCTGCTGCTGTTGTTCGCATCTTCCTCCAAGACCTGAGGAGCAATTGCTTGTGCCACTGAGTTGGCCTTCTTATGGTTCTTCTTGCCGCCATTGCCGTTGCCGTTGCCGTGGCCATTGCCGTTGCCGTTGCCGTTGCCGTTGCCGTTGCCGTTGCCATTGCCGTTGTCGGTGTTTCGAGACGACCTTGGCCGAGCAGCATCTTGGAAAGTCGCCAGGGCAGGCGTCGAAGGTTTGCTTGCTCTACCACTCTTTGTCGTTACCGTTACGGCGCTCTGGGGCTGCTGCGGCGGCACGGATTCGCTCTTGCGGTCTGCCTCATCCGCCTTGCCCTCCTTCTTGGCGGCGGCGGATATCGGCCCGGCGATGCTCCCCTCTCGGTCCCCTTCTTTTGTGATGGGCTCTGTCTTCACAGGTGCACTGGGTTCCTTGGAGGCTTTCCTCTCGTTGCCAGATCGCGGGAAAGCGCTTGTCGAGGGCAAGTCTGGAGTACCAGGAGCGTTCCCATTGGGTTTAATCGACGCGGATGAAGGCCCCCTTACCCTGCCATTTTCCGCATTGGATTGTAAAGAGTTTTGTCGTGCTCGCGATGATGCCGGTCGAGGTACGCTGGCAGGAGCAGGTGAAGCGCGAACCTGGGTTTTCGGCTCGGGTAAAGCGCCCATCACGGGCGAGGATGCGATCGAGGGCGACATGCCAGATGCACCGTTCCTGTCGCAAGAAAGCTCTGTTAGTTCTCTGCATGGAAGACGGGCAAGGACGGGAGGGAGGAATGCGTACTTCTTCTTGGCTTGGCCACTACCGGAGGGGAGAGCCTTTCGTTTCTTTGGCCCACCATCTGGAGCCGGCGTTCCTCGCGGGCTGTTCGTCTTGGCCTTGGGCGCACTGTTCCCAAAGACGCTGCTCATGGCACGCTCCATGGGCTCTCCTCCGCTTATAGTCTTCTCAACCTTGCGTCTCTTCGGCGGAGGGTTACCGTTTGTAGACGATACTCCGGAAATGCCCAGTCCAACGCCATCAGCAGCAGCAACAGCAGCAGCAGCAGTCTTTCGAGCCTTGCTGCCTTGAGGTTTTTTGCTGCCCTCGCCTTTGTGTCGGCCGGTGTGTTCGTCGGCGTCGGAATCGTGGTGTTGGTTCTTTTGATTGCGCTTCGCCTGGACCGCTTGCTTCCTGGCGTCGCTCCTAGCAGCCGCCTCGTCCGCAAGAGCCTGGGCGGCAGCGGAGATGGCTGCAGCGCCGTCACGACGCGCTCGCTCCGTGTTCGATGCTTTGCCGTTTCGGTTCTCAGGGTATGCCCAGTGCGTAGTGCTCCCCCATTTCGCTTCGTCGCTGAATTCATTCTCGAGGTACGGCCAGACGTCCTCGACTCGAGCGAGCTGTCTCTGGAGAGCCTCGTTGGCCGTGGATATAACGTGGTTCTTCTCTTCGAGGGACACCAGCATCTCCTGGATTTTGAACGCCGTCTGTCGGAAAAGCTGGCGACGAGGGATATTGGAAGGATCGAAGACGCCGCTGGCGGTCGCATGGGGTTCGTCCGTCGACGGCGCCGACTGGGCGGCCGGGGCAATGCCGCTCGAGCTATTCTGCGCGCTCATGGGCGCGGATGTGGGCGCGGCGATGCTCGAGGCGTCATTGTTGGGTCGCGGCTCCGGCAAGGGAGCGTTGGTGGCCGCGGCGACGAGTTTGAAGAGCTGCTCCTCGGGAGCGAAGAGCTTGGCGTCCACCTCCTTGAGCAGTGTAAAGTGTCGGACGAGCTCCTTGGGGAGCGCGGTGATCGTGTCGGCGAGGTGAGTGATTGCTGGGAAGATGTCGATGGGCTGGTCGCCCAAGGGGCTGGCATTGGCAGCGTCTCTCCCGCCACCGGAGCGGGCAGGGTTGGCAGAACTTCGCGGCGGGTTCGTGCGCGTCTGCCGGACGGGCTGGGACCTGCGATGCGCCGGGGCGTCCACGGGCGATGGCTTGGCCGACTTCATCGTGGGCAGGGTGAGGAGACCGTCTGTCGCGACGCGGCGGTTCGTCGGGCTGGTCGCGGCCGTCGTGTCCAAGCCCGCGGGCCGTGTGTTCGTTGAAAGATGGAGTTTGCGGTGGGGGAGGGCGAAGAGTAAAGAGAACAGCAAAAAGGGAACTCAGATTGAGGATAATCTAGTCCATTTTGGCCCCGAGCCAACGATTAGACAACCAAATCACGCGTGATAGCGGGTGGGAGGAGGAGGGAGTGGTGGTGACCAGCAGGCGAAGACGCAGATCGCCCGCTCGTTCTGTCGTCCATTCGAATTTGGGGAGAGAGAGCACTGATCTGCTGCCGCTTCACGCAGTGGGCTGGGCGGGCTGGCTTGGCTCGGCCTAGGTTCGGCCTGAGGCGCCCGCTGTTCCCCATTCGTAGGCGCTGACGTGCACCAGCCACGATTGGTTAGGGGGGAACAACAAGCTGCCGGCTCCGGCCAGATGAAATCTCCGTACCACGTACGAAGTAGGCGGCCCTATCTGCTGACAAGGATTGCTGGCATTTCGTCATCGCTGCAGCTCAAACGAGATCGGTGCGCATGGCCTGCGCCAGATATTATAATTGCATACAACACATGTTTGGAGGCATTCTCTCAAGGCCTTCCCTCTGGAGTGGCAGTGACATCCATCGGCCGTAGTATGACCCACTTCAACGCCATTTACATACAGAATTGACACCACGACGCTATGAACCCCTTGCCCTGCTGCTGGCTACCAAGTACAAGATTACAGTCTGGACAATTACTACCCCTTGCAAAACAACCGTTGGGTATCGATGCGACAGCTTACTCCACCAATCGTCGCCCTTTGCCCTGCCCTGCCCTGTCCGAGTTGCTGTCTCTCTCCTGCTGTTTCCGTCTCCACTGCCACTCCAGCATGACCCATATGAAATGTTGGAGATCAAAGTCTGGCCAGTAACATTGCAGGAAGAACAGATGCGTGTCTTGGTGGCATTGCCAAAGCATGAAGTCGCTGAGTCGCTCGACGCCACTAGTCCTGACGAACAGCTCCAATGGCGGGTCCAGGGCCGTGTACATGTGCTTCTCAAGTGTCTCGACGGTGATGGTTTCGGGGTTGGGCAGCTCTGACGAGCTGTAGGATCCATTTCTCGCCCAGAGGTGTGGCTTGGGCGAGTCCGGGGGCAGCGTCGTCGACGATGAGTCTCCGCCATCTCCATCTGCTTCCCCGTCCTTCTCTCCCTCGTCGCCCTCGGACTTGGCTGCCTCGTCGGGGGAGTCGTCTGGGATGGTCGGCAGGGGTTCGCGTCCATCAAGCTGGGTAGACAAAATCTTTTGCCTTATGCGCGACGGCGAGAATGGAGTGTTCTTTGGAGGTGGCGGCGCAAGAAACTCTTGCACGGTGGATCGGATTGCCGTAGTTATCTCGGCTCTCGAAGTGTAAGGGAAGCAGATGTTCAAGACAGCTCTGCCGCCACGTCAGTCAATCGTTGCCTACAAGCCAGAGAATTTGGGCGCGCGTACTTGCTGTTGTGTCTCGTCCTTGCAACAGCCTTGTCCACGACTTGCAAGACGTCCTCGCGGATCATCTCGCGCTGTCCGAGAACGCGCACACACGCGCCGTACCGGTCGAGGATATCTCCGTAAGTCGTGAGCTGCTCGAGCTTGACCTTGGCCAGCTGCATGAGTCCCTCGACCTCGTGTTTCGGGCGGTTGTAGTTCTCGACACTAAAGGCGTAGACGGTGACAACCTTTACGCCGCACTTGTAGCAGATTTCCATAATCTAGTCGGCAAGCATTAGACTCGCGCATCCTCTGGGTGGGGGAATAGGCGACAGACTCTGGCCAGCGCTTCGAAACCGCGGTGGTGGCCCTCGACAGTCTCCATTCGGTGGCTTCGAGCGTAGCGTCGGTTGCCGTCCATCTCGAAAGCGACATGCTGGGGAATCGGGCCCTGCCTCAGGGCACCAATGAGCAAGCCGCGAAGCTGGTTCAGGGCCCATTCTCCCGGCGGCGACTCGAGGATCAACCGGCGCAACAGGGACACGGAATCGGACATGTTGGGCTGGGCTTCGGTAGGGGCAGTATGTACGGAGTGGATGGTCGGGGGATGGTCGAGGGAGGCACCAGAGAAACGAATGTCGAAATGAGCGGCTGGCGCAGGGCGTGCACGCGTTGGGACGATGAATCAATAAAAAGGCGATGCGCCGTTACGCATGATCGCTCCAGCGAAAGGCCGACGGAAGCGAAGGGGCGATGCACGCAGTAAGGCCACGAAAGCCAGTGGCGAAGTTGGAGGTGAGGTGGAAGATTTGGGGCCAGCTGACAAGAAGCTTGCTGGTGTCCCTTGGCGGCTGGAGGCTGGAGCTGGAGAGGATGGCAGGGGTAGACACGGAGCGCTGAAGAATGATTGGCAAGCGCAAACGAAGGGGGGTGCCAGTGCTTTTATTGCCCGATTAGGTGGCCTGTCGAGGCCGTTTGCGGCTGATGTATTCGCACGAAGTACCGAGGTAGCGATTATTCAGAGCAGAAACGATTGCCGACTTGATATCCAATCCAGCGTCTCTGCGAAACATATCCGTAGTCGATAAGTTAGATACTGGAGTGATTCGTACGGACTAGTGGGCCTAAAGTTGGGCAGATCAGCGTCCGAGATCCATCCAGTGCCAAGGTTGTGGCCATCCGCAGCTGTGGCTCAGATCTGTGGCACACTTCCCGCATCGCCACGCGGCCATGACGCTGAGGATGCGGCATGAAGTTGATGAGCGCCTGGTTCAATGCGCGATTCATGTTGCAGTGCTTTGATGGGAGCAATGTGGGCAGGCTTGAAGCCATTTTGGCGACGTTTTCCGATATCAATCATATTCGGCGCAAAGCGTTCTATAATTAGTTGGTCTCACCGTCTACCCTACAGACGTCATGGGCCGGTAAGTAGGCTCTCTCCAGGAGCATCGTCCAGGCACCAATCCAATCAAAGCTTCCTATTCCCGGGCACGCCTTGTAGCCCTCTCGAGCTACTGTGTGGGCTGCACAGGGCATGTACGGTGATGTAGTCAATGTTGCGCTGGTGGTGCAGTGGGGAGAGATATAGATGGGCCATCTGTGAGGTTCCTTGGCCGCTTCTGATGTCCCGGATTAGGTGCTCCGCGGATTGATGTAAGCCGCACGCCCCCAGCGGTGTACAACAGTCCCGATGACGATTGTTGATCCAAGATCTGCCCGTGCACGAAAAGACAGGTAATTTTTTTTAGTAGCTGCAATTGTTCTCTTAATATCAAAGGTTGGAAGAGAACGACTCGACAGGTGAGCATCTGGGCGGCTGTCATCATTCACTAGGTACCTCACGGACTACCCGTCAGTGTGTCAGTACCTGGCAGCCACCATCATCAGTGCCCCGCCAGCACAAGCGTGCCCCACGCTGGCGGAAGAGGTCCAGTGGTGGTGATGCGATTGCAGGAGCTGCTAACAACGCCATCGTCGATGACGGCCCCCCAGCTCGCAAGAACTTCGTAAAAACAAGCCCGCTGCTCCTGTAGAGTGCATTGGGCAAGGCATCCATCCTACCTATTCCGACGACCTCTGAAATCCTTGTGCGACCCAAATTCTTACCTCTTCTCCCTCTCGCCCCTTGGCTTCCAGGCCCTACGAATCGAGCTCGAGCTTGCCAGCTCTCCCGCTTCCTCGACCATGGTTGTCTTCGACGGCCACGAGTACCTCACCGAGGAGGAGAAGCGTCTCAAGGAGGATCGCGATCGCACGAAATACTGGAAGAAATGGGGACCGTATGTTGCTGAGCGGCAATGGGCCACAGGTAACGCAGCTGCCCATTCAGCTCCGCCTGGACCTCTGTGAGGCAAATAGCTAACCCGACCGCACACAGTGAGAGAGGACTACAGCCACGATGGAGACGCCTGGAGCCGTACGAGTATTCCCGACCGGCTGCCCCAGACATTGGCTGACCGTCGTTTCCAGACTTTCCGCACGACCATGCCCGATCCCGCGCGTTCCGATGGGGCGAAGACGGTATCGCTGGTGTATCCGATACGCACGGCTTCCAGAACATTGCCTTCAGCTTCTGGAACGAGGAAGAGTACGTTGTGGCCTGGGAATGTGCAGAAGCGACCATGTCTGACTTGACTTAGCGACTTTCTGAAAGAGCGCCTCTTTGGCCTGTCGAACCCGCAGGGCAATCACGGCGAGAGCGTCAAGGAGGCACACTTTCACCTCGACAACACCCCTGTGAGTGCATCGCCCATAATCACTTGCGCCATTCGCATACAACCATGCTGACTTGACTCAATAGACTGTATGTCTCCGCCCAAGCGTCCATCATGTCCGACACTAACGTGCCACAGCATTCATACATGAAGTTCCTGTACAAGTACCCGCAGAAAAAGTTCCCCTACGAAGACCTGCTGAAAGAGAACGCAAAACGATCCAAGGAGGACAAGGAATACCAGATCATCGACACGGGTATTTTCGACGAGGACAGATATTGGGACATCTTCATCGAGACTGCAAAGGAGACGGACGATTCCGACGAGCTTCTCTTCCGAGTGACCGCATGGAACAGAGGCCCCGATCCGGCACCTCTTCATATTGTGCCGCACGTCTGGTTCCGAAACACCTGGAGCTGGGGCAGGGAGGCCAAAGACAAGAAGCCGTCCATCGGAATCCACACCGAAACCACGGCCAAGTCCAAGCATCACAGCCTCGGCGACCGTTTCTTCGTCCTATCCCCCTCCCCCGGAGTGGGATCGAGCGGAGACGACGTCTTGCCCAAGCTCATGTTCACCGAGAATGACACCAACTTCAAGACCTTGTACGACCAGGAGAACAAGCAGCCCTATGTCAAGGACGCCTTTCACCGATTCATTGTCGACGGTGAGAAAGCAGCAGTCAACCCTGCGAGAACAGGAACCAAATGCGCCGCGTGGTTCAATTTTAACGAGGACGGGGGAGTCGATCCCGGGGAGTGTGCTGGTACGATCATCTCTGCCATGTCGGTTGACTCAAGAGACAACCGTGGCTGACCGGTTGTAGTTGTCCGCTTTCGGTTTTCCAAGAAAGACCTGGCCTTCTTGGACGAGGAAGAATTCGACGACATAATTGAGAAGCGCAGAGAGGAGGCAGACGAGTTCTACTACAGGATTAGCCCTCTCCCGATGACGGACGACCTTCGCAACATCCAGAGGCAGGCCTTTTCGGGCATGATGTGGACAAAACAGCACTACCATTTCATCTGGGATCATTGGGCGAATGGCGACCCTTCGATGCCTCCACCGCCTCCGGATCGGAAGGGGGTACGGAATTCGCAGTGGAAGCACATGCACTGCGACGATATTCTGTCCATGCCCGATTCGTGGGAATACCCCTTTTTCGCCGCTTGGGACAGCGCCTTTCACTGCATACCACTCGCCATGATCGACCCCGATTTCGCCAAGAAGCAGCTCGACTTATTCACGAGAGAGTGGTACTGCCATCCAAATGGACAGCTCCCAGCGTGAGTTCCTCGCGTCGTTTATGTGCGACGCTGGCTGACAAGCTGCATGACAGATACGAATGGAATTTTGGCGATGTCAATCCTCCTGTTCACGCCTGGGCAACCTTCAGGGTCTTCAAGATTGAGCGCAAGATGTACGGCCGCCAAGATCTCGACTTTCTCGAGCGCGTCTTCCAGAAACTGCTCCTGAACTTCACTTGGTGGGTGAACCGCAAGGACGCGGACGGCAAAAACGTCTTTGAGGGCGGGTTCCTCGGATTGGACAACATCGGCTTGTTCAACCGATCTGAGCCCTTGCCGACAGGGGGTGTGTTGGAGCAGGCAGACAGCACCGGATGGATGGCATTCTTCTGCCTGTCCATGCTCAACATTGCCCTCGAGCTGGCAAAGCACCGCCGCATCTATGAAGACATTGCTTCGAAGTTCTTCGAGCATTTCATCTTCATCAGCGATGCCATGACTTTCAGAGCAGGGCACAAGGAGGAGTCGTCCCTGTGGAACGACGACGACGGTTTCTACTACGACGCCATATCGTGGGGAGGCCCGTATATCCAGCAGCTTCCTGTGCGCTCGCTTGTTGGTCTCATTCCTCTTTACGCGACAGCTACCCTTGAGCCCGAGCTCATCAATAAGCTGCCCTCGTTCCGCAAGAGAGTGGAGTGGTTTGTGCATAACCGATGCGACCTGGCGGAGAGAAACATGGCCAGCATAAGGAAAAGAGGCAAGGGCGACCGCATCTTACTCTCGATTGTCAGCAAAGACAGGTTGGAGAAGATTCTCAAGAGGATGCTGGACGAGGATGAGTTTTTCAGCGACCACGGCATTCGATCGTTGTCCAAGTACCACAAGGACCACCCCTATTCCATGGACGTTAACGGCCAGGAGTTCAAAGTGGGATACGTCCCCGGCGACTCGGACAGCGGGCTGTTTGGCGGCAACAGTAACTGGAGAGGACCTATCTGGCTGTGCGTCAACTTTCTCCTGGTGGAGTCGCTCCAGCGATTTTACCTCTTCTACGGGCCCGAGTTCCAAGTCGAGTGCCCGACGGGAAGTGGCGATTACATGCACCTGGGCAAAGTATCGGAAGAGATCCAGCACCGCCTCCAGCACCTCTTCGTTCGCACAGATGATGGACGACGAAGCATCAACGCTGGCGACGATCGGCTCGACTTTGACGAACACTGGAAGGACAACCTCTGGTTCTACGAATTTTTCGACGGTGACTCGGGGCGGGGACTCGGTGCCAGCCACCAGTGCGGCTGGACGGGCCTGATTGCTCGCATGATCCACGACACAGGGTAAGTAGTGCCACTTCTGAGAACCATGTTCGTTGCTAACAAGCGATCCAGTACCACCTGTCGCCTCCCGCAAACCCCTCGCACTCCATCGGTCGCCATGGCGCACTACTTTGACGACATGTTCCAGCGTAGCATCGACCTCGGAACGCCTCGCTCCTCCGGCATGCGGCGCATCAGACGATCGTCCACCGCCCGATCCATCGGCGCCCGCAGCGACTTTGACGCGGCCGTCGACGACGAGGACGACGATTCGCGCTCCATTACGAACTCCATGTTCCCCGATGACCCGGCCCGCGTGCGAGAAAAGGCCGAGGCCGACTCGCACTTGCACCACTACATATCTGACCAGCTCGAGCGGTACAAGAGCCAGAACGGTGACTTTGAGCACGAGGATGAGTTTGAGGCTACGCCTTGATATGGGCCTGGGGCAAGATGGCTGCTCGATGCTAGTATTCTGCACTATCCAGCAAGAGGACGTTGTGGGGATGGGCGTTGGGGGCGAACGGGGCAACGGTACACGCTGGTGATGGATTGGTGTTCGGGGTTCGTAAACATTGGGCTAAGAAAAGTATTCATAAAAGCAAACATGATACGCTTCAACTTGCAACTTCCTTGCGGTGTTCAGATAGGGGGGTCGGTTCTTAATCCAAGTATGACTCCGGGGAGCCCTCGGATCCATCCCCGACATCGAACTCATCTGGGGATTGCGCTTCTCTACGGATTCACCACACAAACAGACGAGTCATGTGTCGAGTAATGCTTTCTATTCCACACACCACTATCGGCACCTCCTACACTGCGGGACAGGCGCCACGGCCCTCCCAGCAGACGCCGGCCGGTATTGTCATAATATCAGGCCCTCCTTCCCCCCTTTCCCGTGATCGGAAGGGGGGGGGGGTGAACGCAAGAAAACGGTAAGAGTAGTTATGCTGTGGGGTAAATTTACAGGGTGTCGTTGAGGAGCTTGTTCATCTTGGCGATGCGGGCGGAGACGCTGAGGTCGATGGTTCGGTCGCCGACCTCGACAACGAGTCCGCCGACGATGTCAGAATTGACCTGTATCGGGACGTGTTAAGAGTCATGTTTGGTGGTTGGATGGGAAGGCCGACTGCCAGTTGTTCCCGAGCGGTAATGGAGTGCGTACCTCGTTGGTGACCTTGAGCTTCTTGCCCTGGCCGACGTAGGAGGACTTGGCAACGGCAGTCTCCAGTCGCGACAGGGTCTTGTTGTCCAGAGGCTGTACGGACAAACGCATTAGCTTCCCGTCCTTTCCTCGGCTCTCCTCCCAAGTTTCCAGTAGAACGCACCTGAGCGCTCGTGACGGTCATCTCGACCTCGCCGCGAGAAGCAGACATCAACTGGCCGAACTTCTGGCAGATGCCGTTGAGGAGGCCCAGCCGGTTGTTCTCGGCGAGGGTGCTGAGGAAGTTCTTGACAGTCTCGTTGCTGCCGCCGGTGTGCTTGTTGAGCTCGGCGACGATGGCCGACTTGTCGTCGGCGGTCAGCGTCGGGGTAGACAGGACCTTGGACAGCTTGGGGTCCTTGTCGAAGACGTTGCCCAGGCTGGCGAGGGCCTTGGCCGTGGGATCGAGCGTCGACGACTTGGAGGCGGCCGTGTACTAAATTGACGCAAGTCAGCGCATGTTGTCGTCTCGGCGCCAGCGCAGCAGGCACATCGTCCTCCGCAGGGCCGACAGCGTGTCAATTGACCGCACAAGCATCCGCAAATCCTATTCCGGGGGCTCGGGGAAGTCGTGCGTACCAGGGCGGTGGCGTAGGTGCCATCGAGGCCGAAGACGGTGATCGGGGGCTGGCTCTCGCTGCCAGAGGCGGCCGCGGCAAAGGGCCGCACGGGGGCCGCTCGGAGGACCACGGCACGCTGGGGGGCAGCGGCCCGGACGGTGCGGAAGACGTGTCGGGAGAGCATGGCGGTTCGTGGGAGGAGGAATTGGGGGATGGGGATTCGACGTGGGTGATGTCGGCGTTCGTGGGAGCTCGTGGTTTGAGGTTCTCGCGGTCGGCAATTTTGGAAGTTGGTGCCTTGCCGATCGTGAGGCATCAACATTGCATTACATAAGCACCCGCCTTGGCGGCTTTAATAAATTGTTTAGCGCAATCACAGTGTTGTGCCTTGAGAGCGCCCTGTATTAACAGCGCAAATCACTACGGACTATCCGTATCAAAGTCCATGATCAATTGTGTCATGATTTAACATTTCGTACTCATGTGCATTTGTTCATCCTGTCAATGATCGGGCAAAAGCCAACCTCCAAAGGCCTATACTGCGAGAAAAAGACTTGATGCTACCGGGTGTCGTCGACGAAACCCGTTACCACCATGTGAAAGCAGTTCCTTTGTAGAATATCCCAACGCCGCAACTCCTGCTATCCGTACAGCGAGTACCATGCTCATCCCATGTCCACTCAATCGCTCCGCAACATGCTGTCCACGAGATCCCCCAGGGGCCCCCAGTAGTCCCGCCCGCTGGCCAGGCTGTGCTCGTCGATGAAGAGCACGTACTGCTTGAAGCTGGTGTTCAGGTGAGGCTCCAGGCCGAGCTCGCGAATGACTGGGTAGTGGTGGCAGTAGATGTGGGCGTAGACGCGGTACATGCGCTTGAAGATCTGGCGGACCAAGGCTGGGAACGATTTGGGGAACGGCACGCCTGTGCAAGTGTCAGTACGCAGGGCTCCCTATGCGACGGGATGGCAAACATACCAATCTTGCTTGGTAGGACGGATTCGTTGTCAATGTTGGCCTGGACCCACGTCATGAGCTGTTCGATGTAGGCCGGTGCCGGCATCTTGGTCGGCCGTTTGTAGTTCTCGGTATCCTGCCAGAGGTACTCGAACCTATCGTCGTCAGCACACCCTCTGCAACTCGTAGTATGGGGAGCGCTCGTACTCGTCTGTTGCCTTCATCTCGGGGCACGACTGCGGGGAGCAGAACTCGGTGATGGCGCCGTAGAGCAGGTTGATCTGGTTGTAAAAGTCGACCACTGAAGCAGTCAGCACTCCGTCCTCTCTTGAACCTTCTGCGTCGAGACTCACTGTTGACCGCAAGCCACTCGTTCTCGTCCTCGCCCTCGGGCAGCTTGACCACCTTCCTCAAGCTGCCGCCTCCCAGCGTAACCTCGGCATACTGCCGCAGCTGGTAGCTCGTCGCGCCGCCCTTGCCCACGCGCGGACGGAACTGATTCTTAGTCCGCTGGTTGCTGTCCGCCGCCGTCTGTACGTCAGCAAGTGTCGCTTCGGCAATGGACTCGACGGGCGGGTCTTCGTGGACGGGGATGATGGTGTTGTCCAGCCGCGACATGGTCACGACGGACTTGGGGCTCAGGTATCGAAACGCGGCGGCAGCCATTTTGATGTAGGATGGAGAGGATGGAGGACTAACACTGTGGTCAAGAACTGAGCCATGGCGATGGCGTTGGGCAGCGTCGGTGGTCGAGAGACTCGAGGCCTGCATTCCAGCGGTTAGCGGGGCAATGGGAGCGAGGTGAATGCGGGCGACAGTGACATACTACTCGTTCGCGCGAGCTTGTGCAGACTATGGAAATTGCCTGCGTCTCCTGGTTGGCTCCTCTAGCGGTTGGCTATGAAGTATCGTATGCGGTGCGGGCGCGGAGGCGGTTGAGAAGCGACGAAGAGTGCTTGTACGTACTCGTAATAGTAGATGATGGAGATGCTTTGGAGGCGCAGGGCGATGATGCGCGGTTGTTTACTGCATTTCCTGCTTGGTGTGGTTGCCAGGGGCGGGCTGCACTTGCCAGCGCTGGAGCAGACGGGAGCTGCCCCACTGTTGAGCACAGGGATGCCTCAGAGGCTCAGATCACAACCTCCCTCCAACTCGAACCTCTCCTCGTCCAAGTTGAACTCTCCTGCTACAACTGTACTTAGCATTGCCTCACGCTTCATGAATTTGTCTATTCGAGCGCCTGAAGATCGACCTGGGAGCGACAACAGACACCCTCACCTCCGCGAAGCCCTCACACAAGCTCAACCTCCCCCAGCACGGTGCTTCCACTCGCAGCCGCCTCACCGTGCATCAGTCCATGGACATAGCATGAACCCGCAAAGCGATAACGCGGTACCGTACCCTGCATCGCCGCTGGCCTCATCACCGCCGGCGCCCTCAGCCCCGGGAGGATCCAAACCTCGTCCCCGGCCTCGGCCGACAACGCCGCCATGCCGAGATACGTGTCGTCGACGGTGACGAGCTGCCGACCCCCGTAGACTTGGACGTACGTGCTCGCAAAGCCGTGGCATCGCTGGAACATACTGGAGCCGGCCACTACAAACCCATTGCCCACGATTCTCTCTTTGCCCTCCCGCACCTCCTGGGACACGTAAAAGTCGTTGGGGCCGCCGTCGGCATCGATCTTCGCGTTGCGGACCAGCGTACATTCGAGCTTGTCCCAAAAGTACAGGACCTCCTGTCGGAGCGGCGCATAGTTTAGCTCTCCGTCGTGCGCCGCAAGTGTATCGAGATCCGCAAGCGTCGACTCGATGTCTTCGTCCATGGGATTGTATGGAAGTCTGCTAATCGTAAACGTTTCGTTGGGGTTGGGCTCGACGCCGACTTTCTCCAAGACCATGCGGTCCGCCCCCGCGAGGATCATGAGCAGCATGAACATTCTGAACTGCGTGCCGAATTCGTCCGGCGCCCTCGACCCGTACTTTTTCGCATCAAATAGACTGCCAGGTGACATGTCCATGCACAGAGTGCGCCAGAGAATCTCGCTCAGGACTGGCTGTTCACCATATCCGCCCTGACCTCGAAGCGACAGCACCATTTTGAACCACGACGGATCGAATTGCAGCTTCCCTGAAGGACCCGTATTCGGTCGGCCCCCAGCCTGGGAGATGGTGCCAATCTTCAGCCCGCAGAGTCTCAGCACGGGGCTGTCGGCGGTGTCATTCTGCGGAGGCTGGTATTCCAGGCCCTTATCAGCGGAGAAGACTTCAGGGACGGCATTGATTCCCGGCAGGCTAAAGTCGGGAACCCAGCTGGGCAGGCCACCGCGCCTCTGGGCCTGGTAGACACACGCGGACAGAACCTCGAGACTCCCTGAAGCTAGGATGATCTGTCTCGCCGTCGCCGTGTACACGCTGCCCAGCGAGAGGCGGTAGTTGGTCGCCAGTCTGTCGCTCGCAAAGGCATTGAACATGCCGTAGAGCGCAAACACCTTGTCCCTCGGATCCGAGGCCAGGAAGGTCCAAAAGTTAAACACCAGGTCCTTCAAGACGAAGAGGGCCTTGTACTCGTGCGCATTGCCTATGTCCTTGCGCACCGCCATGTTCCTGTGCGTCCGGTACTTGTGCACTTCTGCCATGTTCCACTCGACGGGCACCGCTGCATCCGTCGCGGGCACAAAGGCCGTCGAGCCCGACTTGCCCAGCTTGGCCTCGTTGTGCCGCAGAGCGGTCGCGACCTCGCCCAGGTCGTACCACGAGACGCACGTCTCGCCCATGTACATGAGGATGTTGCGCGGCAGGATGGCCTCCTGCACGATCCACGCGCGCCTGAACCACTGGCGCTGGTAGATGCTCGCCAGCGCGGCCCACTCGGGCCAGGATATGAACGGGACACCGGCGGCTTCGTACCTGTCCCTGTCCGTGCCGCCAAACGGCTCGATCTGGCTGTCCTGGAACTGCTGGAGGTGCGCCTTCAGGGTGCGCAGCGTCGTGATGCCGAGCTCCGAGCGTTGGTCCGGGGGGCCCAGCCAGGCGATCACGTACGAGGCGTTGATGTAGATGCGGTCCATCATGTTGACCTGTGCGCTCTTCTCGTCGACGTCGGCCTGGTTGATGCAGATGGCGTCGGCCCAGATCAGCTGGTCAGCGCCCTCGGGGTTCCTGGCGCTCGTCGCGACCACGGGGTCGGGCTGCGAGGCGAAGGTTTCCAGCAGCGTCACGACGTCCTCGTGTCCGCCAGCCTTGGCCAGGTCCATCGGGCTCGTGCCCTCGTTGTCCCTGCGCGACCTCAGCGAGCCGGCTCGACACAAGATGTCGACGCACCGCGCATGTCCTCCCTCGGCCGCATAGTGCAACGCCGCTCTGCCCCCGTCGTCGAGGCGCTCCGCATCCGCGCCGTTCCACAGCCACGCATCCATGACATCCGCCTTTCCCTCGCCCGCCACGGCATGCAGATAGGTCCTCCCCTGCTCGCCCGCCAGCGGCCGGTCCATGTAGTCGACGTACGCACTTTGCGGCACCGTACGCAGCGCATCCCGCAGGTTACGCTGGATACGCAGCACACGCCTCTCCCCGCCGCCTTCTTCGAGAACCACGGGTACCGTGTGCGCCGCATCGTACTGCGCGCCCACGGCGTCAAAGTGCGCGTCGAAGTGGTTCCCGTGCGCAAACGGGTTGCCCCAGGTGTACGACATGCAGTGGTACTGCGGCCCCGCGGCGTCGTTGATGTCGCGCGTCGTCAGCGAGAAGACGAGGGTGCCGTCGGCTGTCTGCCCGCGCCGCCGGAGGAGCCTGACGTGCGCCGGGCTGGGGAGCTGGTCGTAGACGTAGGGGAGCAGGCCGTCTGTGTTTTGGTCCGCCATTGTGGCTTCATTGCTTCATTTCCTGGATAGCGAGAGCGAGGTGTGTTGGAGGCCAGACGGATCAACGTTGCCGTTGTCCTCGCTGCAGCCAGGGGTCATGTGTGCGGCTGAAATCAAGAAGCGGGTATGAGGAATTCACGACTGCACCGGAAGAAAGGAGCCGGTGTCTCATGGGTCTGCTCATTGCACCTTTCTTGAAACTGTCTCTGTGGTTGTTGGATGTAATATGATGGCTCCAGCGCTTGTCGATGTGTAGTGTGGGTGGGTGCCTATGTACGAGTTGTTGCAGCTTTGAGGGTCCAGTCCACAGAGCTGCCCTAGACCCTTGCCTGGCGCCCGTCAAACACGTTCGACGCTCACCACCTTCATATGTTCTTGTTTATGTATATCTGACTTGTCTCATCTCATGTCATTTGGAGTAGTTGCTGTCTAGCAGTAGCTTTCACCAACATAAAGGAACCAAGAACTCAACCACCACACATCCGGAGCAACCATCCTTTAACTTACGGTACAGTCATGTATAGCTACACTGATGCTTCACCAAGATTCCCGCGTCCCATCACTCACCACCGTCCTCTGTGTCCTCGCCCTCTGCCACCCCCTCTTCCCCTGCCCCTGCCGCCTCGACCACCTCTTCCACCCCCAAAGCCACCTCGGTTGCCGCCCCGGCCGCCTCGATACTCAGACGGCGCAGGCCCTCGCTCCCGTCTCTCCCGTCTCTCTTCCGCACTGGCGCCCCAAAGATTTACAAGGCCGACAAGGTCGCAGAATGCGGCAGTCTGCGGATTTGTGTATTCTTCAGGCTGGTCGTGGACAATCTCTGGAGTGCCAGGGACGTGTGGTGGTGCCGTGAGTTCAAAGTTTTCGGGGACGTCTAGCTTATCCTTGCTGACGATGTTCTCCTCGACCCACATCCGCTCAGCCTGGATGAGCGGCACGTAGTGTTCCTCGCCGAGATCCTCAGGAGTCTGCGCATTTCGGTCGCCGATGCTGAGAGACTTGTGGAATACTCGAGTGATGGAAAGCCACTCGGGGTCGTACTGGAGGCGGTATCGAGGGCTTGCGTCTTTGGGAGGGTGTGAGAAGAGCTCCTCTCTATTAAAGGGCTCAAGTTCGCATAGCTGGAGAAAGTGTCTTCCGGGGAGGCACTTGTCCAGAGCCAAGAATCGTACTTCCTTGTTTGCAATCCCCGGTGGCACGGGCTGACCTGGGGTGCGTTTGACTCTTGGTGGTGGCCGAGTGAAAGAGGCAGGCAGTTGTGCTCTCAGCTCATCCGGGACGTCGTTTGTCTCATCTGCGGTCTTTCCACCCTCCTTGTTGTCGTCTTGGACTTCTGCCGCAGGTGCATCATCATCGTCGTCATCCATGTCCAAGTCGATCTCGTCGGGATTGGCTTCCCTTTCTTTTGTGGGGACCTGCACGGTTTCCGTGTCGGTTGCTGGTGCAACTGTGGTCGGGGCTGGGTCGTCGTACTTTTTGACCGCCGCAAATTTGACGTGTAGATGGGCAGAGAACCAGTATGGAGGGCGCAGTCGGTCCATGACATACTCAGCTGCCACGCTTCCTAGAGTGCCGTCCATGGATTCTGCTCTGAAATCTCGCTTCTTCCTGAACAGCCATTCAGAGTCACCGTGCCTTTCAACCGCACGCGGCCAGTCGTGGCTCGCGCCAACATCCACCTGCGTCTGTACCAGGAGCAGCTTGCGAACATCGACTTCTCGCACGTGATAGAAGGACTTGACGTCGTCGGAGTTGAATGGAAGTCGTTCATGGTGCGGTTTGCGGTAGTCGAATCCCTTCCAGATGCCCGACAGGCCGGCGATACGGATAGGCCCAAATCGCAGGATGTTGGCGGCGCCGAGATAGTAGATATTGGGGGCGACCCATCCGCCGTAGAAAAGCTCCCAGAGATGCGAGCTGGCCTCGTGGTTTCCGGCAATGAAGATGGTGAGGTAGGGGGCGGTGCGAGTGCCAGCGTAGTAGTCAGGAAAGTCGCCTAGCTGGCGGAACTTGACAGGAACCGACATGACCGTCAGGTCGGCAGCATTGCGTACGGACTGAGGCAGGTGAGCCGATAGTATTTCCGGCCTGGGAGTCGAGGAGACGTACCTGGAAATCGCCTCCAATAATGAGGAGGTCGACGCTGTCCCATCCGCGGGCCTTGCAGGATTCGGCGACGGAGGCGTAGATGGCGTTGAGGGTGCCATGGCCCTAGACGCTGGTCAATTGCCGGCCTCAGGGAGTCTTTGGGAGGTTACTTACACAGCCCTCGACGGCGACCCGGACGCCTTGGGTCTCAAAGGCGTTGGCGGCCATGACTGCTGAGAATTGTCTGGCGATGCAGAGTCAAAGAATTGGAGACGAGGGGAGTGAGTTGCGCTGAGGTTTCGGTGGGAGAAGAATCTTAAGCGATCCTCGGAAGGCAGCTACGACGGGTGGTGACGCAAAAAAAGCAACCGTGGCCCAGCAGACATGCAATTTCGATCATGCAATGACCTCGATCGAATTCCTCAATACGAGTGTAAGGGGATTGAATTGTTCATCTGTCTTCAGCGTGGCCGTTGTTTTGGGTTGTCAGTCGAGGCTCCCGAGTCTCGGCCCCCATGGCCCACTGTAAGGCGCTGTGACTTAGCGACGTACTTCGTACATATCACACTGAACCCCTTTATACCTTGCAATGGGTACAGCCAACTACGAGTAGAAGCCGCGTTCGGAGAGGTGTATATATTACTACTTGATTTAATTGCTAGTAGAGGTACGGATAGAAGCACCTCGATGTAACTCTACGTAACGGCAAGGAAGTGCAATGAACAGCAAGGAATAGGGGAGATATACGGCGAGTACCAGATTAGAGGCTGTGGGCAAACACTTGACGGCAGAACATCGTCCAAGTCCTCACCCCTGCCTCAGCGCTCGACCATATCGGCGTCCCCTTCCGCGGCATCCATATCCCGCTCAAAGGCCATCTGAATCTCCATGACCTGCTTCAGCTGATCCAGGTCAAGCCTGCGCTTCTTATGCGAAGCCAAGCTCTTTGCCGTCCTCACCACGTTCTTGATCTGTCGCCCATTCAGGGGCGCCTCCGCCAGCGCTTCGTACCCGGCCTCGTCGATGCCCTCGGCCACGCCCTCGCCGGCCCCGCGGAGGAAGTTGCGCCAGATGCGCGCTCGCGACTCCGGTGGCAGGTCGCCGTACTTGAGCGGTACGTGGATGCGGGACTTGAACGCGTCGTCAAAGGTCCGCACGCGGTTCGTGGTCATGAACAGGATCCCCGAGTAGTACTCGAGCGTGCGCAGGAAGATGCTGACGAGCCCATTGCGCTGCAGGTCGTGCAGCGAGCGGCGCTCGAGAAAGACGTCTGCCTCGTCGATGAGAAGCACCGCCTTCCACGTGCTTGCCAAGTCGAGCGTGCGACCCAGCCGCTCGTCGAGCACCGACGGGTTGGTGTCCAAGTCGCCTGACGACACAATGTACAGCGGTCGCTTGCTGAACTCGGCCACGCACTCGGCCGTCAACGTCTTGCCAACCCCTGGCGGGCCGTGAAGCACGAGGATCAGGCCACGGGACTTGCCCTTGACAATGTCCTCGAAGCCGGCCGCGTTAGGGTCGGTAGAGCGCTTCGTGTGTTCGTCGACCAGGGCCTGCACGAGATCCTTTTGGCTCTGGGGCAACACGAGCTGCTCAAAGCATTGGGTGTTCCAGTCAATGTCGGAGACGTTGTCGATGAAGAAGTCGAGGAACTTCTTCTCCGTCATCGAGAAGCCGCGGACCATCGGGGTGGCGATCAAGCACTGCTCATCGGTCAGCGGAGCGAAGCCCTCGTTGCTGTCCGTCGGGATGAGCTCCGTCTCGGCGTCGTTGACGTCCAACCCCTCCTTCTCGTTCGTGTTCTTGGGCAACGGTGAAACTCCAAAGGCATGATCGGCTTCTAGGCGATGGAATGTGCGAACATCAATCATGATGCGCGAGTCGATGTTGAACCTGTTATCGTCGACGTCCAGCGCAATCCCATTGTACTGTCGAAACTGCTGCCCGGCATGCGCCTCCCATCGCCGTCCACGCTCAGTGAGACGCTTGTGGACAGCGCTTTCGACCGGGCAGAAGCTCAGAGGAAGCACATTCAATGCGCAGATCGATGCTGCTCCACTGAACTGAGGCACCTTGACCCACGAGCACCGAGTCCCGAATTGGTCGCCGTCAAAGTCTATGAAGTGCACGCAGAGTTGCAGTCCGGGACAGTTGCCGCCAACGTACTCGAACGACTTCATCCTGAACACCCGCGGCTGCGAGTGCCTGGTGCTGTACACAAGGCTTTCGGGCTTGAAAATCGTCCACAGATGCTCGTAAGACATGAGGCCCTGCTCGCGCAGGTTGTCGCCTTCGGTGATGACGTCGTGGAAGTGCTCATTGATGAACTCCAGCAGGATGGGCAGATGCCGAGCCTCATCTGAATCTGGGTCCTCGACGTCGAGCCTGGCCTTTTCGGTCTTGAGCTCGGGCAGGTAGTGGTAGAGGCACCTCGGCGGGAAGTCGAGCGAGATGGTGCCGGTGTGAAAGGAAACACCAGGGTAGCTGCCAATGACGTCCTTCAAGATCCTCTTCAAGGCAGGCGAGTTGACTTGCAGCGACGTGTTCTCGACATACTTGTTGCCCTGGTCATATCGGCGGGTGACGCAAAGGGCGAACTTGTCGTACCAGTTGTACTTTTGGTCGGGCAGGTCCTCGTCGTCCCTGGGCTCCGTGATGTACCCGCGGCCCTTCTTTGTCCAGCGCTTCTCGAGGTGCTTGAGCTCGGCCCGCATGGGCGCCTTCTCGAGCTCCTCGCGCCTGCGCTTGTCCTCCTCGGTCAGGTGGCCGTTCATCTCGAGCTGCTCCTCGTCGTCGGGCGGCTCCGAGTTTTCGTCTTCGTGACGGTAGGCGCGGGCTGTCTGCTTTGTTCTGGCCATGGCTGCGACAAGATGTGGAAGAGAGCACGACTGGATAGTCTGAGGCGTATATGCCGTGGACTTGGATTATTGACAAGATGAAAGAAGAGTGGCTTGGAGAGGACGGACTTGTGGGAAAGAATTCAGTCGTCTTTATAGATGTCAGTCCTCGTGATCAGTCCTCGTGGACCGCGTCGCGGCGAGGCAACCAGGCAATCGTTCTCCATTCACGTTTTGGGTGTGTTCGGCTGTTGCCATTGGCCGAAGCAGCTTGATATCGCCCTTGAAGCAGGCAGAAGCCCCTGTTGGTTCACCTGAAGCTCACGACCAACACTCTTGCAGTCATTCGATATTGGCGGAAACGGAAGTGCCCGAGTGAGTCACGTCTGATGCCTGGAGTGACGGGGGACAGGGCTGATTCGTGATCGGAGCGGAAGGCGGGCAGGCTGCAGCGGCCGCCTCCCCGTCGAGTGTGGTTCGCGGTGACCGGAGCCTGGAGCCGGGTGGGGTCCACATCCGGAAGGCCGCAGTGGTGGGGGCCGGATCGGATAGAACAAGGCGGCAGCAGCAAACCCACCGAGGCGATCTTGCTCCGCCTTCACATCACTTGGACCTAATACTCACCGCGTCGTTGGGCAAGAAATATGCTGCTACCAGTTAGACACGAGCAGGCACCATGTACTCAAACGACCAACTTACACCTCTGCTTGTATCCATGCCATGTCCTCCAGTCCTATTCCAACACAGCGTCTGGTGCCGTGACGGCATCTTTCCCGTGCGAGACGTACTATATATTAGCGTACGCGCCTTCAGCGACTCCTTTCAGTGGCGGCGTTCACTCACGTTGGCTCATTCAAGCTCTCACCATGGCTGTCGAAGGCCGGGTCCGGCTCCAGCACGGGCCCGTGGAACTCGAAGATAGTCTTTTGATGCGTCATGGCGGTGCATAGAATGTTCTTGAGAGTTGGTACGTAGAGGGAAACGCCGAAGATCCTCGGACGAACATGTATTTACGCTAGAAACAGTAACGCTGGCTGAGGACCAGGGCCTTAATGCCCGCGCCCCGACGACGTGACGGCCATTGCTTCGCCAATTCGCGCGGTCACAGCTACTGACTTACCTTTTGAGTTTGAGAGGGGCTCGGCATGAATGGCCCGCACGGTTGGGCGAGAGACAAGGCGAAGCAAAGGCTATTCCAAGGCAATGTTGGCATAGGATTCTGAACGAGGCATGGCCGCACAAGCCAAGCCGTTAGAACGGCATACGAAGTGCTAAAACCCCACCCCGCTTACCGTTACACCGGCGATCCAATGATGTAGTCTATGCTATGCCGAGGGTAATGCGAGCCGCCGTGAGGCGAATTATGCATCAAGTCGTATGCACGGTAGCAGACTCGCTTCCTAGGCGGGATCACGGGCCTGGAGATTGTAGAACAGCGGCAGACAACAACCGCGAGGGTACAGACACAAAGCCGAGAGAGAAAAAGACACGGACAAGGAAGCTCGGCCGATATCAAACAGCTAGCATGGCGGCGGTGGGGGAGGCGAAGCCGGAGCAGAGCTCCCCAGCACTCATGCTTCCTTTTTCGGTATTGTTGAGTCCAAGGATGCCGGTGCTGCACGATAGCGTCACCCGAAGTAATCCGCTAGTCCGCCGACGCGTCGGTGATACCGCCTTGGCTCTTCGATCGGCGCGATGCGGTGCGCCTCTTCCAGAAACACCAGCCTTGTAGCCCGTACGTATTTCCAGGTCTCTGGTGCATCCCCTCGCCGTGCATGGCGCTATGCAGCACGCGAACGAACATGTGTGTCTTGCCGAGGTGAGGTCGCAGACTTGTGCTTTGAGTAGCGTCGTATCTGTGGGTAAGAGTCATAGAGTCAAAGTTGGACACCCGTATGCATACGCAACGCCGAACTGGGGGCAAGCGGCGTTGAAATGTGTCCCTACAGAAAAAGCGAAAGCTCAATGCGTCAACTGAGCCACGCAGAGTGAGAGGGATGGCATCAATCTTCCATCTCTAATAGACGTTCGACCCACGGAGGAGTGATAGAGCAGAACGCATATGCTGAAATGGGGTTGCATTGAAAGGAGCCTTGCTCTGGGTGTAAAGAGGCTTGCTGGCTATTGCGTCGCAGTGGAAGCGAAGCGAGGTGAGCCCAACATAGGGCGTTGTGATAAAGTCATCATCATTCATGGTAACCGAGCTGGCCGGGATTGCTCGCGATGTCTACCGTTGTGCCCCCCGATGCCCACCATGACAACACCAAAACGCCGTAGTCCCAGGATCCAGGTTGTTGTACATGAAATCATCACTTCATGCTCATGTTGGCCCTGCCCGGCAGTGTCAGGATGGGTCCGCCAGGGGGAATCTCAGCGCGTAGAAGCTTACTGATCCAAGCCCAGGTAGTCCGCTGCGGCCAGCAGCTCGAGACAGAGCTCAACAGGAATGTCCATGTCGGGGACGTCCTCGCTGTTGCGATAGCGGTACCAGTAGTGGAAGTACTCGACCACTTTGTCGAGCACCATGCCACTGTCCAAGACGTCAGCTGCGAGCTCTCGCGGCACGTCGCAAAAAGCAAACAAGACAACGAACCGCGGGGTTCGTGCGGACGGCCAGGCCGAGTGTAGTTGGGACAATCAGCCAGGCCCAGCCAGCAGCAGGGGAGGGACCGGCGGTTCTTTCAATGAGACAGACATGTTGGAGTGCCCCACGGGGACGAGCGGAGCAAGACTGGGCGCTGTTGTAGGCATGTAGAGCTCACCTCATCTCTTGGAACACGCAGCGCGCGTCCCTGGCCTCGGAAAACTGACCTGCGGATGGTGTAAGCCGAGTTGGCCAGCAAGAGCAAATCACGCCGGGATCGGTGCCGTTCACACACTCCTCGGGTCCAGCATGCCCTTGATGATGGGGCTCACCATGGCCGCCTCGCGCAGCACGACAAAGTCGAAGCCGTCAGCCGAGACGAGGGTGACGTACTTGCTGGCGGCCGTCGTCGCCATGCTGGCGTCCGTCGTCGCCATGCTGCTGGCCATTGGCGACACGAGGCGCGGGTGATGAGGAGAAGCGAGGAGAGGAATGTCGAGTGAGAAAGGATGTGTGTGCGTGGATGCTCCATGCGCCGAATTTTGTTTTGTCGCAGAAATCCTCCGCCGTGCACGGGCCATCCTGGTTCCGTTCATTGCCTCAGGCCAATAGGCTGGAATAGCCGCCAGGGAGCCGCTGAAGCCTGAACCACTGGCCCCTGCTGGCAGTGCTGTAACTGGCTGCCCCCCCCCCTTGCAGGCGGCCCCGTTGCCTGGCCAACTTGTTTACTCCCGCTGTTTCGCCTCATCAACCCAGCCCAACGTCTCTGCCACCCACCGTTGCCCTGCGCAAAGAAGGGGAGCCAAGGAGATCACCTCACTTCCTCCATCCCGCCGCACGCACCCCAAACTCCATCTCCCTATCCGTACCCGTCGCCGCATCTCCACTATCCATCCCTCGACCCAACATCCAACATACCGTCTGCCGGCTCCCTCGTCTTCACCAAGCAACAAACGTTTGTTACGCCGCATTCTTCAGTCTCTGCACCTCGCGACGCACCGAGTTTCGTCAGAAAACCACGCGCGCCGCGCCCGCAATAAACAGGGTCAACATTCCTGGAGGAGATTGGAGCCCTGAGACACCCCCTTGAGGCCTTTCTTGCAACATCATCCTCCTCCGCCTCCTCCGCCTCCTCCTCCTCGGGTCTCCCTTGGCACGATCATGGCCTCGTACCAGTACCGCAACTCATACTATGCGCCCACGAGCTATGACCAGCCGCGGCGGGAGCAGCGCACTCGCTCCAGCGAAGGCACCGTTAGCACAACAATGAGCTCGTCGTCGGGCCGCGAATCCGCGGGGACACATGTGACGGAGGCGCCGACCTACTCCAAGAAAATTGTCGTCGTGGGCGACGGCGGCTGCGGCAAGACGTGCCTGCTCATCAGCTACAGCCAGGGCTACTTTCCAGAGGTGAGCGGGAGTTCCCTCCCTTGCCACGTCGTTGAAGAAGAAACCTTCAACCCCCAACCGTGGTCCATGCTGACTCGCGAGCGCTTTGATAGAAATACGTCCCGACCGTCTTCGAAAACTACATCACCTACCCGACCCATCCTCCCACTGGTAAGACCGTGGAGCTCGCTCTGTGGGATACCGCCGGCCAAGAAGAGTACGACCGCCTGCGGCCGCTGTCGTACCCGGAGACGGACCTCATCTTTGTCTGCTTTGCCATTGACTGCCCCAACTCAATAGACAATGTGCTCGACAAGGTACATACCCGCGCCTCTTTCTCCCAAGCAAGCCTTTGTCCGTCCGATCCCCATGCTGACCTGTGACACGCAAAGTGGTACCCTGAAGTTCTTCATTTCTGCCCGTACACGCCTCTCATCCTCGTCGGCCTGAAGTCGGACCTGCGGTACAAGAAGACGTGCATTGACATGCTGAAGACCCAGGGCCTCACGCCCGTCACCACGGATCAGGGCATGGCCGTGGCCAAGAAGATGGGCGCCCAGTACATGGAGTGCAGCAGCAAGGAGATGCGCGGCGTCGACGAGATCTTTGAGCGCGCCATCCTCACAGTCGTCTCCAACGACCGGAGAAACCAGGAAGCCTCAGTTCCTCCCTCGTCAGCCTCAGGAGGCAAGCGGACGCCGACCCCCGGGGTTGGCATTCCGAAGCGGAAGAAGAGAAAGTGTCAGTTTCTCTGAGCAGCTTTCGCGGTGCCACTAGTGCCGTCTCCTTCGGCCCTGTTCGGCTCGCAGGCCCTTTACAAAATTGTAATGACCATTGGATGAATCATTTGTCTTTTTACGATTGCACCTATTACGAACAACACGGACACAAACATCACAAGACGCACACCACGCACACATGTCCAAGGGGGGACGATGACACGATGGTATATGGGGAAACGGGTTATTCTTCCATGACTGTCGCGTGCTGCGTCTACCGAGGACCTGGTATATAACTGCTGCGCCGATTGCGGCGCAACAAAGCATCGAGCCTAGCCCTTCCTCCAGCATCCAGAGGGGCTCGGGCTCGAAGGGATACGATCGGGAGGGTATAGGACGGGGCACAACAGGATTGTACTCGATCGGGATGCGAGGTGAATATTTGCGAGCTTTGCCTTTTATCGTTTGCCTTTTGCTTGCGCGGTCTTTGTTTTCTTTTGTAACATGATACTGTTGAGTCATTGCGGGTTGGGATAGGACATAAAAATCATCTTCATAAAACATCGGCCGGTCTTTTGTTGCATTCGTGATTGTATCTTCGCCTCTTGGTCTTTCGTAGAGAATAGGTCGGCTCGGCGACGTATGCCCTGGGGTATCATGACTCGTCCTCGCGCTTCTCGCCCTCGTTCTGCTCGCCCTGCTTGGCGGCGCCGGCCTCGTCGTCCTTGGCCATGACGTTCTCGAACTGCGACCACAGCGCCTCGACCGACGAGAACTCGTTGCCGACCTGCAGACCACCGCCGACCAGCCAGCAATTAGCGTCCCCAATTCTTCTGCCGGGGACAAGGGATTACTTCGCGACGTACCGCAATGACGGCTTCCAGCGACCGGTTCAGCTTGTTGATGTTGGCGAGGACGTGCTCGAAGCTCTGCGGCGGCGGGTCGATTAGCTGCTGTCGTGACCACGGTAGGGACGCTGTAGGGCGGGGCGGACCATGGCGATTTCGCCGATGAGGGCTTCGCGCTGTTGCTCAAAGTACGTCTTTTCGCGGGTCGTGTCCATGGCGGACGTCGAGCGCTGGTGGGACGCCATGGTCATGGTGAGTCGGGGTGTGAAGTTGGTTGAAGCATGGGTGGATGTCTGGTCGCGTCGCGCCTGTTTTGGTGGCGGGGCTGCATGGATTCATGGTGGGGATCCCAGGATGGGCATGCTTGCACCCGCCCAAGAGCCAAGAACCACAGTGCCACAGTCACTCTTGACACGAACATGTCTTACAAACAGAATCACACAAGGCGCTTAGCCTCTGCTTTCGTATTCGACCAAGAAGATAACTTAAATCCCAACATCATAGATACACGTGGTACAACCACAAGTCCAAACAGTCATCCTCCAACGCCAGTGTAAACTCGGCTCCTCGCTTTGCCACACTTTGTACAATTCATAATCCCCTCCTGCAATCAAAAAATCTCCCTCATCGCCCATATCGATCTGGGTGACGCTCATACTCGTGTGGCCTGAGGCCTCTGCCCATCATGTCCCGCGGATCCCTCGGGTCTCGTCCATCTCGGAGCTGCAGGTCCCTTGGGTCTGGTCCAGGGTACCCAGGTCCTGGTTGCGGCGGCGGCCCACGTGCGTCGTAGACTCCGGGTGTATAGCTTCGGCCGGGCTCTCTCGGGTCTCTTGGGGGACCCGGGCCAGGTGTAGAGGCATAACGCGGATATGCCTGCGCTTGGGGAGGTACGGGGTCAGGGGCGCGCGACGACGGTGGTCCGTATCGATGCTGAGGCGGCTGGGAGTTTGATCCGTAGACCGAAGGCCCACGTTCATCTCGCATGCTCATGTGATGGGGTTGCTGTGGCGGAGGCGCCGACGCCCAAGCTTGCGCTGGCGTAGACGGCTTCGGGGTTGACGAAGGATGCTGAGGTGTCCAAGATTGCTGAGGCGGAGGCGCCTGCGTCTTGGGTGGCTGGGTCGGCCATCCGCTGGCTTGTTGCATGTTGGGCGGAGGTTGCTGATGGCCCTGATGCGGCCAGGTGTTGTCTCGGCCACCTTGAGGCACTTCGCGAGTCCGTGACGCAGATCCGTGTACAGCGTATTGTGGTGGCGGCGACGCGCCATGTGGCGCTTGAGAGCCACCGCCGTATGCCGCTGGGTAGCCGCCTTGCGACTGATACTGAGCCTGTGTCTGCTGCCCTGGAGGTGGGTAGCGATGAGAAGCTTGAGGCGAGTTGGTTACACTGTGGTGTCCAGCCTGATACGCACTGTGTCTGTAGTATTCTCTTTCTGCTGACGCAGAGCCCATGTGCTGGGCTGGGTTAGGTGAGCCCGAATAGGTTGGCTTCAGGGGCGGCATAGCAGAAGCACCGGCCGAAGGAGTTCGTCCGTAGGGGGAGTACTGGGACTCTGGTTCGCGGCGCAACTGAGATGGCGGCGCAGGGCCAGGCGGCGTGCGGCCCATGCCTTGCGGTGGAGGCGTTGCTGAGGGCCCAGCGGGATTGCCCGAAACGTCACTGACACGTTTCGAGGTTGGCGGCGGATCGTCGTTGAGCAAGGACATGATGTTGGATGTCTTCCGAGGCTCTGGCGGACGACTTGGCGGAGCAGCTGGTCCCGAGGCGGCTTGCACGGGCGGAGTGACGCCGTAAGGTTCTTGTACCGGTCCAGAGGACTGCCTCTGCTGCAGAGATGATATCGGCCGGGATGCCAGGTGACCCAGTGGTGGTGACTGCGCCGCGCCGGGGTCGCCCATCAAGTTTCGCACAGCGTGAGGGGCTTGCTGCTGGACGGGAGGAGGATACGGCTGCGGGGCGCCGGATCGGGAAGGGTCCTGAGATGACGGCCTGCCGAGCGACAAGGGCTCTCTTGGACCTCCGCCATGGCTTGGCTGTTGGCGGTGGCCGTAGTGCTCGTAGTGGCGCTGGGGTGCCAGCTCAGCCTCCTGGTTCATCCTCATGGCCTGTCGTTCCGACTGGCGTGCGAGTTCTCTCTCCCTCTCCCTCTCCCGCTCCCGCTGCTGCTGCTGCTGCTGCTGCTGCTCCCGCTGATGTTGCTGTTGTTGCTGTTGTTGCTGCTGCTGTGCCTGCTGCATTTCCATCTTTTGGCGTTCCATCATCGAGTCAGGGTGGGCCGGCTGATGCGGCTGGGCAGCAGCCAACGGCCGTTGCTCACGGAGCTCTGGCACTGAGCTGCCACCAGCCTTCTGAGGCAGCGGTACTCGTTGCTGCTGAGCTCGCGATGCAGAGTCGCGCTCACGATCAGGGAACCCGAATGGCTGCAGCGGGGCTCGCAATGGGCGCGCGCTGGGCGACATTGCTTGAGACACCGGCTGTGGCACACCATGCTGTTGCATGGCGATGGGCTGTTGTCCAGGCTGAGCAAGGGGTTGTTGAACCGGCGCCTGTGCAATTGGGACGCCGTAGCTTGAGAACGGCTGCGGCCGAGCTTGCTGAGGAGGCACCTCCATCTTGGTCTGCGACGGCTCGCTTTGAAGATCCATCCCTGGCGCAACGGCGAGGGGTCTCGACGACCCAACTGCAGCATTGTCGTATCTTCTGCCTCGGCCGCCCGTCGTTGGTTGCGGCGGATCTGGTCGTTTTTCGCCCCTCACCCGCTTTGCATCCGCTTCTTGCACGAGGGCCTCCCATTCCGCCTTGCCCTGGTCCTTTTGCCGTACGAAATAGTTCTTGACCTGCAAGAAATTGTTAGTTAGCACGCGTACGAATATCGGGCTGGTGAACAAGCTTACCATTACGGCGGTCTTAGAGCCCATGTGGGCGGCAATGGATGTCCAGTCAGACCCAAAAGCCCTCAACAGGTGTGGGAAGTCGTTCGCTTCGGACACACTCCAGTAGCTCGAGGCCTGTGTGGGCGCTTTCCGTTCAGTCTGCGGTTGTGCCAGGTTGAAGGTGGTCATCGAGGGTTGTGGCGGTGGAGGCGGCTCTGGCCTGAGTGATGGTGCTGCCATGACGTCTGAGATGGACGATGAAGCTAGAGCCTTCGGCCGCTCAACTCCAGGGAGAGGTTGTTGCTGCACAGGAAATGGTGGGTGTATGCCAGAGTGCGTTGCTGGCTGCTCAAAGGCAGCAGGCATGCGGCTGGGATCCGAGGGCATCGGCGTTTGAAACTCGACATTCGGCGGCACTCGTGAGCTGGACCGCGAGCGCCCTCTCGAGGCAGATGGGGTCGGCGCAGCCGCCAGAGTCTGGTTTGCCTTCGCCCCCTTTGCGTCCTTGTCCCTGGCATTCTTTCTCCTGCCCTTTCTGCCGTCCACCTTCTCGCCAGGCTCCCCTCTTGCTGAGGCGGCAGCGCTTCGGCGACCAGGGGTTCCGGCTGGGGTCGCATTCTCGCTGTCTGTCGCCGGCTGTTCGAAGCCCCAGGTTGGGGCGGCAGCACGGCGCGGCCGTCTCCTTTCTCCATTCTCTCCGGTGTCCTGAGTTTCTTCGCCTTCCTGCTCGCCATTCCCAAGTTCCGATACCAAAGCGCTGGATCTCTGCTTGCCTCTTCCACCCTTCTTGCGCCGCTTGGGTTGCTTCTTGAGCTTCTCCTTGAGATTAAGGTCCTTTTTCATCAAGTAGTAGTACTGTATGCAGGTGCCGAAGTCGCGATTTGGAATAACTTCTGCCACCTTGCCCCACTGCTTGGGTAGCTCCAAGTATCTCTTCTCGAAGAGTTCGGACTCCGCTTCGGTGAAGTTGTTTACCGGAGGCAATACGCGCCATGCGGCGACGAGCTTGTCCTGCGGCGTGTACCCCGATCGATCGGTGTACTGTGCCTTTGCCCGCTGCTCCGCGTCCCAGTACATGTCGGGTATCACAGCCTCCTTATCGCTGCGATACTTTTCTTTCTGGGCTCTCTGCTCGCGCTCCTTTCTCTCCTCGTCCTCGCGCATGGAGGCCTGCAGGACCCGCTCCAGGTCACGTTCTGTGGCGAACCTTCTTCCCGTGCCGCGTCCTTCAGGTTTAGGTTCTGGCGTCACAGTGCCAGTAGCCTCCACGACCGGGGCGGCAACGGAAAATTTCTCCCTACTCTTCACAGCCACCGGGTCGTTCGACAGAGTGAAGTCCAGATAATTGATGTAGTTGTCAGCATACGCCTTTCGACTGCGACTCTGCTCTTCAGTTTCCTGGATATGAATCTTGTCCAGATGCTCCGTCACAAAGTTGTCGATGACAGGGTCCGACTCCAGCATTGCAAGGAATTCCTTGTCCTTGGTCCAGTCTTGACTACTGTAGTCTGGGAGGCTGTCAAGGGGTGGCGTTGCCATGAATTGGCGGACCGTCTCGATATTCATGTAAGCCTCGTCCTCAGATTCCGTCTCATCATCATCCTCGTCTGGTACCTGTGAGGGCGTGCTGGGAGGCTTCGAGCCACCCTTGCCTGGCTCAGACAAGACAGGTTGGCGCATGCCCTCGTTGGCCACAGCGTCGTCCTCATTTGCGCGCGCGATGATATCAGGGCTGACCCCCTTGGCATCACTACTAACGTTGACGGTGGCCGACGGAGCATCAGGCGGTGGTGGTATGATCGAACTCGGTGCGTCAATTTCCATCTCCTCAGTCTTCGCCTGCGACTCTGATGTTGCAGCAGGCTCCGGCTCGTCCACCCGGGCATCGGCGTCCCTGGTCTCTTTCGGAATAGAGGCTCCATCTGCCGTCTCCAATTGCGTTGGCTTTCCTGACAATTGCTCGCTTATCTTGTCGCTGCCCAGATCGACATCGTCGGGGATGGGTCCCAGCATTTCCGTCAGGCCTTCGCGCTCATTCAGAACTTGGGCGATCGACCCATGAGACATGGCTGCAAATCGCGCGACTACATCGCGAGGGAGGCTTGGTTTCGGGAGCTTGCTCAGTTCTGCCTGGGTCTTTTGGATTTCCATGTCGAAGTAATCGGCCATGTCGTCATCGTCGGACTCAGAGTCTTGCTCCGGCGCAGGCCTCTTGGGAGGCAAAGCGAATCGTACAACCGGGACTGTTGGTCGTCTCCGCTTCCGTTTCGCTTCCTGGACTGACTGTTCGCCAGACTTTGTGGCTCCGAGACCCTGACCATGAGGGAACTTTGCCACGGCCTGGGATGTTGGGGATAGGCCAGATGAGCTGACGGATCTGGCACTTCGATCTCTAAATTCGCCGTGGGAACGAGAATCCAGCTCGGACTTGACGGTGATCTCTCCTGGCTCGGCACTGTGGTGAGATCGGTCCCTGCCCTCGAACCCCGACGCCCGCGGATCCGACTTCGCATCGCTACTGCGAGGCCGTTGCTCGAACTGGGAGCTTCCGCGTCGCAATGGAGCCTGGCTGGACTGCGCAAACGTCTGGGCTCTCAGCATCTTCGGTGAGTCCGGTGCCTTTTTCAAGTTAGGGTTAATCCACTGCTTGCTCGATGGGCGTTGCTGCTGCGCTCGAGGTCCTACAGGAATTGGGGGGCTGTCATGAATCGAGCCTCTGGACGGCCCTGTCGGAGGGACGGCGGAGTCGTGACCAGCCGAGACTGGACGGTCGCTAAAGGCCCTCGGGGCTGTTGGAGGAGGCTTTCCCGTGCCACCCGAGGCACCACCATCGCCACCACCCACAGTACGACTCGGAATGGATCCAAATGCCGGCGCTGAGGGAGCAACAGGAGGAGGCGAGACTTCCTTGGACTGCGATGAGACATCTTGAGAGATGGACGGACGGGGTTCCTTTTTCGGCCGTATCAGGTCGCGTTCACCACGATCGCGCTCGTCACGAGGCTCGCGTCGGATGTCGGTGTCGGGGTATCGATCGCCGCGGTCACGCTCGTCTCGTTCACGACCCCAGCGCCCTTCTTGAGACCGGCTTCGAGGGTAGCGGTCGCCGCGATCGTCGTAAGGAGTCCGCCCTCGACCCCTGTCTGACGACCAATCTCCTCTACCGCCTCTTCCACGGCCACGCATGAACCCCCCTCCGCGTCCAAAGGGAGGCAATCCAAACTGTGGATCTGACGAGGCTGAACCAGCGGAAGGGGGACCTCCATCTCGGGATCCACGCCGCGATCTGTCTGCGTCAACTCCAGGGGGTCCGTCTCGATCTCGTTCTCGAAAATCTCGCGTTGGCGACCGTGCTCTTCCGACCGGGGAGCGGCGGGATCTGAAGTCTCTCGACTCCCTCCAGTCTCGATCACGGTCACGGTCGCGCTCTCGGCTTCTGTCGTCGCGATATCTGTCCCGGTAGTCCATGTCTCTGTCCCTACCGCGATCCCTGGATTCGTCTCTGGCGGGCCAGCCTCGACCTCGACCCCTTCCTCTGCCGCCTCTGAAGTCGCCTGCAAATCCACCGCCTCTCGGGCCACTTGGTGCGTCGACAAGAGCCTTGGGTCCGCGTGGCGGCTCTCTTCGCAGGGGATCACCGAAGGATTCGCGATTTGTCTGGAAACCGGAAGAGTTGGACCTGGCCTCGGCCGATGAGCGTCGCCTATCGCCATCGCCAAACTGGGAGTTCCTTTCGAATCGGTCTGGCGACCGATCCCTAGGCGACCTTGACCGGCGGTCCGGGTCGTACCTAGAGTACCTGGAGGCCCTGAACGGGGGGGCAAAGTGAGCAGGAGGCACGTTTTGGGTGGGCGGTCGGTCGGTTCCACCGTTTCTTGCCAGCGCCGTGTCGCCGCGGTGCGTCTGCGCCAGCGTGGCATGTTCACGGATGAAATCCAAGCTGGGTAGTACGTACATGAGGGATGGCGGGCAGCTGCCCAACACTCGACGTGCAGGCGACTATGGTCCCATCCGGGAGCAGAACAGGGGCAGCTGGGAGCAGGTTAGGTCAACTCTGGGTGGGATTTCGACCCTCGGTTATGTGGATATGGTTCGATGTTGAATGCTCGGTGACGGGCGCGCCTGGGGGGAGTCGTTGATGTCGGTCGCGTGGAAACGCGGAGGGTTGCAAACACTGGGCAGTGGTTCCACCGCCAGATGCCAGCTGCACGACGAGGGATAGAGGCACAAAGGTCGCACGGGGAGACGGAGCGAGGATGGTTTGTAGGAACCAAGAGGTCGTCAGCCCTTCAAAATACGCCCGGATCGCGTGGCGCTTGTGTTGGTTGGCTTAGGCTTGCTCAAACTGCCGCCGCACGCTAGGCTGTTTTTGGGAGACGAAGCGCTCGCTGCCCAGTGCCACGGCAGGTGCGATGAGGTTGGTTCAGATGTGGGGCAAACATTGGATTGGATCCTCCCTGGCCAGTGGCAGGTGCTCGTTGCCGGTGCATGGGTCCACTCCTGGCAGGTACGAGTACGGCAGGTAGGCCTACGGAGCTGCATGTCGGAAAAATTCAGGGTCCAGACGGAGGTGACTTGTTGAAACTGAGTTGTCCAACATCTAACGTCCCGCGGCGCCTCATGCGGGGACCAGAACTCTGAGAGAGAAAAACAGAGACGCAAGGTTTCAAAAAGCAAATCTTCAAGGCCCTCATTTGCGCCTCAATTCCCTTGGTTGGTCGCTGTCATCTTGAGCCATGGCGGCAAACGACGGCGGGGGCGCCGCACCGTCCGGCGCAAAGGATGCCGTCCTCATGAAGTCCGAGGAGATGCCTGCAGGCGCGCAGCAGGTGGAGGAGCTCGATTTCAACAAGCTAAAGGGCCCGGTGACCGCAGAGGATCTCTTGTTGGGAATGCGCAACATGGGCTTCCAGGCCTCCTCGATGGCCGAGGCAGTCCGCATCATCAACGACATGGTTCGTGCAACATGGCCCATCTCTTCCCCCTGTGCTGTGGCATGACCCCACGCTGACACCTTCTCAAAGCGCGCTTGGCGAGATCCGGAAACTGGCGACAAGACCACCATTTTCCTGGGCTATACGTCAAACTTGATCTCGTCTGGGCTGCGAGGAGTCTTTCGGTGGTTGGTCGAGCATAACCATGTCTCCTGCATTGTCACAACTGCAGGCGGTATCGAAGAGGACTTCATCAAGTGCCTCGGCGAAACTTACATGAGCTCCTTTAGCGCCGTCGGTGCCGATCTGCGCAAGAAGGGACTCAACAGAATAGGCAACCTCGTCGTCCCCAACGCCAACTACTGCGCCTTTGAGGACTGGGTGGTGCCGATTCTGGACAAGATGCTCGAAGAGCAAGAGGCCAGCAAGGGAACCGAAGACGAGATCAACTGGACGCCCTCGAAAGTCATCCACCGGCTGGGCAAAGAGATCAACGACGAGCGATCCGTCTACTACTGGGCGTACAAGAATAACATCCCCGTCTTTTGCCCGGCCCTGACCGACGGCAGCCTCGGCGACATGCTCTACTTTCACACATTCAAGACGTCGCCGCTGCAATTGAAAGTCGACATCGTCGAGGATATTCGCCGCATCAACACCATCTCCGTACGGGCCAAGCGGGCGGGGATGATCATCCTCGGTGGCGGCTTGGTCAAGCACCACATTGCGAACGCCTGCTTGATGCGCAACGGCGCCGAGTCGGCCGTCTATATCAACACGGCCCAAGAGTTTGACGGAAGCGATGCTGGGGCCAGACCCGACGAAGCAGTCTCGTGGGGAAAGATCAAGATTGGTGCTGATAGCGTAAAGGTAAGCTCGTGCCTTGCAGCCGGAACCTTATGAGAAGCAAAAGACTAACAATATGCCAAAGGTGTATCTCGAAGCCACGGCCTGCTTCCCGTTCATCGTCGCCAACACCTTTGCAAAGGACTTGTGAGGGGACGGCCCTTCCAGAGGTGGTCGGCCCGCCACTGCCCCCAGCAACCACCTGTTCAGTGCTGTTCAGAGGCTGTTCAGCGCCAACCACAGCTGTTCAGCACCACCCGCAGCCGCCGAGCACCCACGAAAGCTGTTCAATACCTTATAATAGAAAATAACTGTTCAACCTTCAACAGCGGTGGAAGAGGGAAGGTGGTCTAGTGGTTAACGGCAACGTTAAACCTAGAGCATCCAAACTCGGCCATCTCAGAAACGTCGCCGGCCCTGCATAGCGAGCTGGAGAACGACGCAAAGGGAGAAAATACCCCACAGTGCACTGTGTGTAGTCACGAAAGTGAGGCGAAAGCCCTGGGGCGCGCTGTAGTACCTCCGCTGAGAGAGAGGTAGCAGGGCGGTGAACGGACATCCTGGGATGTTTTTTTTTGTTGGTGTTTTGGTTTTGTCTCCATCACGCAGGCGGTCGTGTGTTCGAACCCGCGTGGTGTTTTACTTTTTTTGGCGCTGTGTTCAGGTTGGTCCGCAACTCGTAGGGGGTCGTGGGTTTGTACCTCCTTGCTGCTCGCAGCCTTTTTGGGCAACCAGGGGAAGGCCAAGCAGGAGACGACACTGCCTGGACACCGGCCCAGAACCGAAGCCCGCCAAGTCGTATGCTTTGAGCCATCGACTTTTCCCTATGGGCCAACAAGTACAGGCTGATCTCGTCCAACTGGCCAGGCGTTGGAGCAGTCGCTGTCGACCATGGCGAAGGGATGGACATCGGGTAGCGAAACCCGTACTTGAACGAGGCGGCGGCGGTGACGACGGAATGATAAACGAGCAAAAATGAAGTTGGTGAACGGGCACGGAAATGGATAACTTGGAGGATAGCATCTAGAGCTTGCGGTATACGCACCACCAGCCAGCGGATAGAGTCACGAAGCAGTAGTCCTCGGCCAAGTAACTTCGGGATTGTGAGTTGTTTTAGAGCAGTTTCGATGTTCTTTATGTAGGCTTGATTCCTCTGATCAAGCTCGACATGTACCCTTGGGTTGATACAACAAGCCTTCAACTCCAAACAACAACCACCTGCCTTCAAACATCGCCAATCATCGCCTTGAAGCTCTTCAGCGCACCCTCCCAGTCCGCCGCTCCCTCGCCCTCCGCCCACAGGCCCACCTTCTCAACGCCCTCCAAGTCCTCCTTCATGTGCGCCTCATCCGTCGTCCCATCCAGAATCGTCAGCTCCCCGAGCCCCAGCACGAGCGCGTAGTACGCCGCCACGGCCTCCACGCCCGCGCCCCGCGCCACCCGCCCGACAGGCTCGCTCTTCGCCAGCCGCGGGTTCGTCGTGAGCGTCCAAAAGGACTGGAACACGATGCCCTTGTCGCGGCAGAAGGCGCGCAGCGGGCCCTCGTAGCGCGTGGCCGCGTGGAAGCGGTTCTGCACGACGGCGGGCGTGCGGGCCGCGTGCGCGTGCAGGGCCTCGACGTCGGGGAGCGTGGCGTTGGAGATGCCCAGGTTGCGGAGCGTGTGCGGCGCGTACGACTCGAGCGTCTGCCAGGCCGTCATGGTGTCTCGCATGGTGTCCAGGGGCGAGTGGAGGACGATGCTGTCCAGGTAGGGCTCCTGGCCGTCGATGGTGAAGTTCTTGAGGGACGACTGCACGGACTGATGGACCTTTTCTACCAGCGGCGCGTCTAGGTCGTAGGGAGTGATATGGTTCTGGCCGTCGGGAGCCGTGAACTTGGTCTGGATCTGCGAGGTCATCGTCAGTCGCCAGCACGCCACGGTTTCTCGCCTAGAGGATCGCCTACGAATAGATCCTGCCGCTTCACAATGCCCTCTGCAACAGCCCGCCTGACGCCCTCGCCAACGCCACGCTCATCGTAGTGCTTGGGCTGCGCCGCCGTGTCGACGCCCCGGAAGCCGGCCCTCAGCGCCGTGTACACCAGGTCCGCCGTCTGGTCCTTCTTCCATGCCGTGCCGTAGACGAGCCGCGGGATCTTGGACGGCGATGACGGATTCCCCCCGAGGGCGAGGTCTCTCGCCAGCCGAGACGCCTGCGCTCCGATGGCGGCCATGCTCATTCAATGGTTTATCGCCGTGAAGTCCGGCGCCGTTGAGCCGAGTTACGGACGGCGCGATGGTGCAGGAGGTGAGGTCGGTTGGTTTACATCTGCCGGGCTGAAAGAGGTAGCTCCGTCGAGGTCAAGTGAGCTCCCACACGGACGCGATGGGGCAATGTCGCGCATTTGTCAGACGCAGGACAGCTGCGGGCACGGCGTCCGAGACCTGATGTTGAGGCCATTCCATTGCACAACCCTCAAGAGGCAATCGACTAGCTGGCGTCCATTTTCCACATTTGGATATCGCTCGAAGAAGCTTTAAACAGGACTAGGCTAGCGAGGCCCGATGTCAGCCTCATCCGAAGCGGAACGTATCTTCCTTCTTGCCCCACGATCAAAGCAAATATGTAATAACTACGGAGTACGGAGTAGGTACATACGTACATGCCCCTCGAGGTAACGTTAAAATCGGCCGTGTCTGAATGACGTTGACGCCCCGTCAACCCCGCCGTTGCCCCTCATCATCCATCCCACCACCGGCTCCAGGTCCAGCTTGCCAACATGCCCTTTTCCGCTCGATTGATATTAACCATGGGCTCGCTTTGCTTGATTGGAATTCTCCAAATCCGTGGTTGGAATGGACTCAAATGAGTCATACCGAAGGAAAGATGATTTATAATCCAACCCCGAAGATGCTTCGTAGTTTGTGCACACTCAACTCGTCCAACTCCATAGCCAGACGGGAGGATAATATGCGCACCAATGACGGCGCTTCTCTTCCGACTATTGAGGGTTGTGTTCGAGAGCCACTCTGCGGATCGGGTCACCCTCAGCTTAGCCGATATTTGCCCCTTTAGGAGAACTCAACTGGTGGGTGACTATCCGTACCTACGTAGCAGTCTCGCGGTCCCGCTCCATACAACTCGCGCCGCCCCTGCACTCTTATAAGGCCGCGGGACAGCAGCACTGAAAGCATCCCCCCCCCCCCCCCCCCCCACGGTCGTTCCCTACGGGCCAAGCGCGGCGCGCCGGATTGGAGATGCCGCACGACGAGGCCGCGAACCAGGACGAGACGTCCACCAACCCCGGCGGCGATGTCGAGATGGCCGAGGAGATGGGCGGCGCAGAGGTTGAGCGGATCGCGGATGGAAACGAGCTGCCCTATGCCGGCGAAGATGCGCTCCCGCCGCGTATCAGCTTCATGAGCTACCTGTCGAGTCCCGTTGTCAACCTGTTGGTCGGGCAGGGCGAGGACCAGACTGTCCTCTCGGCGCATCAGGCGCTCCTGGTCAAGAGCCCATTCTTCGAAGCCAGCTGCCAGGGCTTCGTTGACGACGTCAGCGTGAGTCTTTGCCCCCAATTGGCGTCACTCCCGATATCGCACCCCCGAGAATCACTGCGCGACGCCAGCTAACGTACCTATTCTGCACGCGTCCAGCCCCGCCAAATCGAGCTCCTGGACGAGGACACCGCTGCCGTCGGCTGCTTCCTCGAGTTCCTATACACCGGAGAGTACTTCCCTAAGAAGCTCCCCGGCCAACGAGTCCTCGAGTCGGACCCCAGCCTGCCCGCCGTCGACGACTCCGGCACCCAGCTGCTCAAGCACGCGCGGCTGTACACGCTGGCCGAGAAGTTCGGCATGAGCGCGCTCAAGTCGCTGGCCAGCTCCAAGATCCACTGCGTCAACTCGACGGCCAAGGGCGAGATCACCTACGCCCGCTACGTCTACGCCCACACCAGCAACGAGGACACGACGGTCCGCGCGCCCATCGCGAGCTTCTGGGCGACGCGCTCGCACACCCTGCGGTCCGAGGCCGAGGCCGAGTTCAAGTCCCTGTGCTTGGAGTACCCGCAATTCGGATACGACGTGCTCAGTAAGCCACTCCCGTGTTGTGCTGTTGCGACGAGCGACGGCCTTGCTAACTCTCTGCAGCGCGCGTCTTGGACGACAAGCTCAAGCGGGAGCGCAACGAGAAGATGCACCCCGCTACGCACAGCGGGCGCAAGCGGGCGCGTCACAGCAGTGGCGGTACCCAGTGAACGCAATCTTTCTCGTTTTTGTGTACATTATTCGGCGAACCCGGGGGGGCCTGCTTGGATGATCAGGGTTGTATAATACACTAAACACTGCTGTCTGCGCCGCGACATGAAGACTTGCTATGCCGGGCTATCACTGTAAGAAGCCCTCTCCACTCTCTCCACTTGAGAGATACTGTATAGTCGCAGTTTACGTAAGGGGTTTAAGTACAAATATGCTCAATAGCCAATGGAACATACCAAGCTGCTGTTGGGGGGTTCAATGTGGTCCAAGAAGGCACCCCTGGTTTATTGGAAATCAAAGGCAATGAGGCAGGAAGCCCCAAGGCCCTGATATATCAGAGATCTCCTCGATTCCAGGATATAGAGAAACAAGGACATGAAGCCCCTATATGACGAGAGGAATGATATATAAAGACGAAGAAGTATGTCATCCTCGGATGCAATATACGCGAGATTCTTCTGCTTTTGCACTGGTATAGGACAACCCCTTAGCCAAGGCCTGGAAGGAAAACCCATGTAAACTCTATTTATCATGCGTTCGACTCCATTGATAAGTAGGTACCCGCCTACCTATATTCCTACCGAGTCCCGTTCTCTCATCCGTATTAGTTACTAGGCCTAGTCTTAACCATCCCTTGCTAGCTAAGAGGACCTAGTGCCCCTTAAAGCATAGGCAGATGGCATGGAAATTATCCACCGGAATACGTGGTCGTTACCTCCTGATCTCGCTCAGGGGAAGGGGCAACCATGCTTAACGGGCGAACCCACCAAAGAGACCAAGCTCTGGATTTTGCTCTACTTGTTGACCATTTGGTAAGGCAGGATGGCTCAGTCTTGCCTGTAACCGTGCGGCGCGCCGCTCGCAACTAGTTACGCCCCAGTTGATATGCGGCTGCGCGGGAAAGATATAGCCGTTGGTTTTCGCTAAGTTGATTGAGTGCTTTCTTATACCGACGGCTATGGTCTGTACGCAGACCCGATACCCCTCTAGAGTCCTATTGTGGACGCTTTTGGAGGTCCGGGCTCTGATTTATTTTGCAGCCCTCAATGTTCGTACAGCCCGAGGAACTCACCACACTTCCAAGAGCTGCTTCCAAAGGAAGTTTTGCTCAAGCGCCCCAGGCATACTACGACCCTTCTTGGGACTTCGAGGAGGGCGTAGACACGGAGACTATGCCGTGTTACAGTGGCGTTCCAGGCGATCCGCTATTCAAGAGTGATGCATTCGCAGGCAGGGAGGTCAGTCGATAGGTACTGCGATGTCTGCTTGCGCAGAACGTCCATATTGGGTGGGACAAAACACCGACCCATCTATCGTCGACTGGCAATGGAACAAGACGGGAGTTTGCAGGGGGAGACTTTGGATGCTGACAATGTCTTCGGGACTGACGGCTGCGCGCCCAAGGCGCGGGAGTTTTTACTAGACGACATCGAGGAAGCGCCGGTTCGAAGATCCGGGTTCGATTGCGACAGGCATTACCAAATATGGCGACCGGTTAAGACCAATGTGATCATGACATTGTTGTCCGTGATGACCCCGTCCATGGCAGTTAGTCGTCGTGTATATAAAGATGTTGGAGGGCCAATATTCCCACCCAATGCCGCCACTCACCAGTCAACTCCGGACAACACCAGGAGACCGGAGTCCGGATAGTTCCGTGTTTCCCAGCTTTTCATGTTGGGCCTCGTCTGACATGTCATTTCCCCTCGTGCAACCACACAGTGCACCCAAGCTCCAACACTCCGCGGACCAGCTTAGCAAGTTTGCACGCGGCAGCCGGCCGTCATGGCCAATGCCCCACGGCGCACCCCGTGGCACAAGCGAGCTGCAAGAGGGATTCGCCAAAGCCAGGGCTGGGTGTGTATACATGTACATGCCCCGTACGCGTTGTTTCGGAAAAGGAAGAAGTCCTGCCGCCCGGAGTGCAATGCATATTGCATGGCATGGCATGGCACCACCGTCGAGCGTCAGAAAGCCTGGCCTATTCCTCCTCATCCCCACCTCGCTTGGTCCATGTGCGATTCAGAAGCTGCGTCGACCTGTTGTTGGTTCGCGAACCCCGTTGCCGCGTCACGTTTCCCGTTGTCAAACCTCGATGAGACTGTGGCAGGTGCCGTCGAGTGCGCGGTCGTATCTTCGCGTATCCCGGGGTCATCGCGGCCCTTCCCCATCCTCCAAGACTCTCGCTCCCTCCCCCTGTGCGCGATGCCTTCGTCTCACGTTCGCCACAGTTGCACAGACGCCAGGTGTGCTGGCGCCGAAAACAAGCCAGCGCCGGAGGCGCCCAGGCGCCCTTTGACGACGCCCGCGGCGGACGCCATCGAGGTGGCTAGCCAGTCGGGGGACGACGACGAGTTTGACCTGACCGATCAGTCGTTCAACGCCAACGACGGCTCGACGAGCGTCACCTCGAGCGTCTACGCGTACACGTTTGAGCGCGGCCGCCGTTACCACTGCTTCAAGAATGCGCGGTACCCGACCCCCAACGATGACCAGGAGCAGGACCGGGAGGACATGAAGCATGCCATGTTGATGGAGCTGACGGACGGCAATCTCTTCTATTCACCGATCGGGGGGCATCCACAGTCTATTCTCGACATTGGGACCGGCACCGGTGAGCTCACGGCAGTCGCGTGTTGTGGCGTGTTGTTGGCTGGATCTCACTGACGTTGGCACAGGCATATGGGCGATCGAAGGTTTGTCCACACACCAAATGACCCTCGAATGAGCGCCATAGCTGGCTTTCATAACACTCACTTAGTCGGGGATAAGTTCCCCAGCGCTCGCGTGTGCGGCATCGACCTGACGCCGATACAACCGCTTTGGGTGCCGCCAAATGTCGAGTTCCTCGTCGACGACTGCGAGCAGGACTGGCTCACACGGGATGTCGACCTGGTCCACTTTCGCTTCATGGCGGTGATACTCAAGGACATTTCGGGAGTTCTGGAACACGCGTACGAGTATGCTCCTTGTTCCCTTGCATTTGTATATCGGCTTTTCGCGCCCCGGCATCGCCGAAATGATCTTTTCTAACCGGAGCCTTTAACCTCCTTTAGGAGTCTGCGCCCCGGCGGATGGGTCGAATTACACGAGCTGGACGGCTTGCCCTACTGTGATGATGGCTCTATGGGTGATGATGATCCGTTCAAGAGGCTGTACCTGCTGGCAGCGCAGGCGTACAAAAAGTTTGGGATGAGCACCACCATCGCGACGAGGCTTGAGCCCGTCCTCCGCGACGTCGGGTTTACGGATATTCGCTGCAGAGTCTTAAAGGTCCCCATCGGCGTCTGGGCCAAGGACAAGACCATGCGGCTCATCGGCCTGTACCAGAAGACGGCCATCCTCGAGTTCATCTCCACCCTTGCTGGGCGCCCGTTTGAGGCCCTGGGGTTATCGGCCGCGGAGGCTCAGATGACCGTGGCCCAGGCACGAGCGGCGCTGCATGATACGAGCGTTCACCGGCACTTTAACTACTACTTTTGGTATGCGCAGAAGCCACCGTACTCCTGAGGCAAGGCACGATACCGAAACGCCTGCAAAGTACGACACCCACTTGACTTGATTTGGACTTGGAGCTTGGAAGACTGGAAACTGCTGAATCGGAGACATTTGACGGAGCTTGCCTGTGACGGGAGACTACTACGGCCCTCTGTACATACGCGCGTTGGAGCATTATGACGAGGGATCAGGCGAACATTGGGGCGGCATCTGTGTGTGGATTTACTTATACCTAAACAAACGATGCGAGGTAACACTGACTTTTAGAATACGAAACGGAAGTTTAGTACTACAATCTCAACTGGGAACAAAGTGGCCAGCATGACGTCTATTCTCACCCAGTCGTGCCGCAGGGCGTCTCACAGTATCCTGCTTGCTGATCGTCCTGTATACGCCCCAAACCCCGAAAGTCGTGCGTTGAGTTGTCATTCACTGTAAGCCTACTTTTAGTCACATGAAGGCACACTAAGCCGTCTGTTTTCTCATGTAGTTGTGATTCAAACAGACTTCGTCTCGCGAGTCTTGAATCAGTGTTGCTTCAACGCCGATGCACAGCTATCGGTGCGCCTGCCAGAGCCCAGTGAATGTCATGGTTTCCTATGTTTAAGGCGCCCTGGAGACCCCATCCTGCATTTCCAGCAGCAAAGCCCCTCTTTACCAACAATATTGATCCAACCCACGGTCTCGAAACCATATCCAACACTCCGGGGACTCGGAGGTTATCCTTTTGGTAAGACATCCACCAAGACTTTGACATGTGGGCAGTTGCGCGAGGCCTGGGGAAGGGATCGCCAATGGAGGTGACTTGCGTTTCTTGCCACGTTGTCTTGCAAGTGTACAATCCCGCCAAGCTTCCTGCAGCCGGCTCCGAGGCCAAACTTTGCCCTTGTGGCCATGTGACTTGCACGAGGTGCACACCAGCTGTAATGAATGTGTCCCGAACCTACATCTTGGAAAAAAGCTTTTTGTGTCAGATGAAGCTTACGTGCAGGAATTGCAAGCCTCAGTGTCGTATAATCGCGCTGCCTGGCACACGCCGCCCCGACGACGACAATTGGTGGGCCCGAGTTCCCAGGACGGTGCCCGAAGGCGAGATATTACGACCGGCATAGATGCCATCGCTGCCGAAACGCAGACTGCTGGTTGTTCTCACTCTGGCAGAAATATGTTGTGGTTGGGCAAACCACAAACGAACAGTGTTTTGCGAGGCTATTGGCCGAGGTCATCATGCGGGACGGAGGCATCGCGCGTGAGAGCCAACTCGGTACTCTGCAAGAAGTGCTTGAGATTCTCGGCACACACGTAGCAGCGGTGCAGAATGTGTGCCAGACGAGAGCCAGCCTTGACGTAACCCAGACCTCTTGGGCGGTTCGACAGCTGGGAGCCGCCGCGCTCAGTGTACATAGTCGCTTTACCGCCTGTCGCTATCGCTGCCAAGTTGCCAGGCAGTTTGTCGATGCGGTCAGGACTGGGGAGGAGACCGCAGGGAATGGTCAACGGGGATGGCTTACTCAAGGTTCATGGCAGAGGCAGCTCGCCATTACACTCGACATGCGCTGGCGTTTGGACAAGGAGGGGCGGACCTCAAAGGATCGGTGAGACGGTGGACGGCTTCACATGATCGGCAAGTGAGGCAGGCCCTACGGGACGGGATAGGGTTAGTGAGCACTCACGATAGGAGGTTGGCGCTGTTGGGGGATGTCCTGCAAACGATGCGTCGGTAGGAACACGTTCCGGGTATGGCGAGCGCTTCGGATATGGATCGGAGGATGGACCGGCTGCATTCCTTGCCGGACACACTGCTCACCGTTGCTCGAGAAGAATGGAGGCTATTCATTGAGAATCAAACTGTATCAAAGAGCTGTGGTGAGGCAGATTCTGTGGTGAGGCAGATTGGACTCGCCGTTTCTGGAGCGGCTCGCAAATGGGCACTGGAGTGGCTTGCCAACCGAGTTTGGGCGTTCGAAACATAGGAGGTAGATGAAGTTGAGTAATGTAGACATTTGATTTTGAACCATTTTGAACTGCGATTGGCGCATTGCATGGGGACGCCACTGAGGCCCCTGATCTCGGGATTGGACTTCAGAGTACGGATACGGAGTAGTTGAGTTCCTCGACAGGTGTGGCGTTGACTTGGTTGAGCTGCGCAGCCGGGTCGAGGACGTATGGGGAACTCTGAGCTGCGGGCCAGACGCGAATGGGTACGTGTTTGGAGCATGTACGATATAGGGATAGCCGTATAGAGTTGCAGTTGCCTTTCAGTCAAACAGCCAACAGCAGGCGTCGCTTGTCATCTGGTGTCAGCCGTCACAACTCGCACGTCTCACCTCCCAATCGATTTGCAGACGACTTGTCTGTGCTTACGTGATGAGTAAAGGCGCAAAAGCATTGGCAAGACGAAAACGCCATGGCGGTGCCGATTTCCGGTGGCCTGTCCACTGTCGTCCGAGTGAGTGGAGAAGTGGCCGTTGCTGGCGCGTCTCGTTGCCAATTTTAGTTGCCGAGTTTGCCTGGCTGGCAGCCCAAAGCCTGCCGAGGGTCAAAGTGTGTGTGAGCGAGCGCAAGGTGTGGGAGCCCGTCGTGTCTGTGGAACAGAGGTGTTTCAATCTCCGTCGAGGCGACGGGACTTTAGGGGGCAGCAAGGGTGCGGCTCAGTCTGTCCCGCGATGGTGATGCAGTCTGGTGTTTGAATCGGGGATATTTGCGTCTCTGTGGGCTCCGTCAGACGCGAGGGGACGGGGCCGAAGCATTGGATCGATCAAATAGCGGGCGGTCGCCACCGGCAGCAGCTTCCGAGAGGGCTGGCGAGACAAGGGAGAGAGAGCTGAGGAGCTGGGCCAGCAATACGGACAAGATGCCACCAGCAGAGGCAATGATGAACAAGACTCGGCAACGGCATCTCGCTGGGCCCCTTTAAACCCTGTGTCGCGTGCTCTCTTTACGAGGAGCTTGATAATAGCTGGCGCCAGCTATTATTGCTGCCTTGTCCGGGGAGTTGCTGGTGGACAGGCTGGGTGTCTGGTGATTGATTGGGACTGAGCGACGGCTCCTCTGGCTCCATGCTCGGATGCTCGGCACATCCCGCCACGACAGGGCCCAACAGCCTTGCACCGCTGGATTTGCCGAATTAGCCGTCCGCTTGACCTGACCTGTTAGACATTGAATTCCTTTTACTGCGTGCGCGTTGCGAGCTGCCCCATGCGGGGCTTCGGATCGATATGCCGTCGTTCGTCTTCTTTGCTGTTTGACGCTGCCAGACGGGGTTTTGTTTCCTTCATCATTCTCGCGACGACTCCGGGGGCATCGACAGGCATCGAGGCGCATCGTTCTTAGACACAGACGACGTGCGCTGTTGGTGATGACAGGGATCGCTCCGAGCCATTGACACGACGACACCACCCACACGAACGACCGAAGAGCGGGCCGAGTCGAATCGCAAATCGAACGCAGTATAACACGGACACGGGGGACCTGGGGACGACATCGACGCCGGCGTCTGACGAGAGGCGCGGCACCAGCGACCACCACGACAGCAACTCCAACCAGCCTGGGGCGGTGGCGGCACCCATCATGAGCATCACCACCACCGCCGCAGCCATGGGAGAGAAGCTCTCCGTCACGACGGCCATCATCGGCCTCCTCGCCGTCGGCGGCAGGACCATCGACACCATCTGGGACCTCAACCTGCCCGCCACCAAGAGCACGCCCATCCTCATCCAGGCGCTGCAGGAGGTCAAGCAATGCCGCTCCACCGTCCACATCCTCTACAAGACCTTTTCCCTCCTCGAGTCGGCCCGGCTGCCCTTTCCCGAGCGCGGCACCTGGATCGAGGTCGACGACCTCATCGCGACGCTGACGGACACGGTGCTCGCCTTCTCCGACCTGCAGAGCCTGTGCGCGGCGCTCGACCTGCAGCGGCGGGGGCTGGCGACGGCCGACGCGCTGCGGACGTGCGATTACGACCAGCGCATAGGCGGCCTGTGCGCGCGGATTCGGTGGCACAATCTGTCCATGACGATGATGACGACGATTCTGAAGTGGTGAGTTGTCCTCTTCCCAGTTGGGGGGGGCGGTTTATGTCTCGGGGAAGCGTCGAGGCACAAGAGAGAAAGCGTCGAGGCACGAGAGAGAAAGCGTCGAGGCACGAGAGAGAGGAGAACTTGGGGAAGACGCCCAGAAATTTAGAGGGGAATCATCCTCAATTTATCCCAAGAGCCAAGACTGACTGTTATCCAACCACCAGCCCAGGCGAAGCCGATGCCCAGAACGCCAGGGTGGGGCTTGAACGGCGAATGACACGGTTGTTGACCTCCAACGCCGTGCTCGCCTCGCGGATGCGCCAGCTCGACGACGTCTTTGACGGCAGAGCCCCCGACCGAGAGTCGCTGCCGCATTACACCCGGCGGCCGGTCCCGTCTGCGTCTTCCTTCTCCTCTGGCGGCTCGCCGGAAATCGCCCCGGCCTCCGCCGATGAAATGGGTCCCGAGGGCCGGACCCGGGTCCGCTCACCTCTTTCGGGATACACCCTCGCCGGCATCCCTGTCTTATCCATTATCCCCCTCCCCGTCGCCACGAACGAGCTCTTCGAAGGGAACGAATTTTACACGTTTGCCTATGCACGACGGGTCGGCCGCGACCTGGGCGAGCTGATGCAGTGCCAGGCCAGCCAGGGAACCAGCCGAGCGCTGAGCATTTTGCTTGGACGGAACACCACCACGGACGGTAGCACAAGCAGCACAGGCAGTAGCAATGAAGAGTGTGCGCCTATCCCTGTAGACACCCCCCCGACGACGAAGAAGGCGAGGTTTCGGAGGATACGGGTCAAGAACAGATGGCGAGCAACACGCTAAACAATACGACTTTTACGGGACGTGGTTTACGGCACAGATATTTGAGCACAAGCAACGCGACATACGGACTTTAAGGGAGCAGGCGCACTCGAGGGAAATTGGCAGGTAGCATTCCGTCATTCCCGGGAACTAGATATTGGCAAAGGCGTTATATATGTACACTTTCTATAGTTCCATTATTGCTTTGGGCTTGCAGAATGATAGGTGCTCAATTTGACAATGGTTTCTGGGATTATTTCTGGCCTTTTCGGTGCTGTTCGAGTTGATGTGACTTTCCCTTCTGTTGCCGAGACTCAACTACTCGTCAACAAGCCGGGTTGACGAAACCGACTCAACGAAACCTCACTCCACTAGCCGCTGCGACTGAGGGCGACACAGTCGTACATTCAATGAAACCCCATTAAACCAACCGCTCCCACCGAATACAACGCGGTCGTAAAGCCGAGAGTTTCATTTACAGAATAAAGGCAAGGACACCAGCAACGACGCCGGCGAAGCTGACGCCGTTGGCGCTGGCAGCGCCGGTGGAAACGGGAGTGGCGCTTCCAGAGGCCTTGGTGGTTCCAGACGCTGTCATAGATCCAGTCATCGTCATAGAGCCAGACATGGAGCCAGACATGGTGCCAGTGGGCATCATAGTTCCAGTCATGGAAGCCACGGAGCTGGCCTTGGAGGGCATCGATGCTTTGTCGTACTTGTCGCAGGTGGCGTTCTTGGCCTGCATGCAGTCGTCGGCAATGCAGATGCTCTGGAGCTCGGCCTTGGTGTCCTTGAGAACGGGCATGGCCGCGGCGCACTTGACGTTGAAGATGGAGTTGATGGCATCGGCGGCGGCGGTAATGTCCTCCTTGGCAACACCGAACGAGGCCGCAGCAAGGCCAACCTGGGTGACAAAGTACGTCACCTGCGCACTGTTGAGGTCCATGAACTTGTGAACCTGTAGTTGCGTGTTAAAGTCTGTACAATGTAGCGGGAACGATTGAATATATAATTTACCTCATACATAGACGTACGTCCGCCATAGGCATCAAAGCCGGTCATTCCCTGCATGGAGCAACCAAGCAACCCGCCGAAGAACTCGTAGAGATGTGTAAGGAGGAAGCTGAGATAATAATAATCGTTAGCAATGACTCTGATGCGTGAGTGGACTTGCCATGTTGGCTCTGCGAGACGTGGATGGAGGGGCCAATTGAAACAACAGCGCAGAATATTGGAATGCCCCACTTTGGTTCTTCATCAGAAGCAACTGGGGATGCATGAGGTGTTTCCACTGTTGTGCAATTCAACTCTTCACGCCTCGTGTCTGGAACCACCCACGACGTCACCCGGCGCGAGCAGCCAGGCGGTGCCATTGACCACCAGCCAGGGATTTTGTAGAGGCGTCGTTTTCGTGATAAAGACCGTTATCATGATAAATTCAAAAGGTACTCACTATTGCTTCGACGTCTTGTCGTTGGCGGGCATGTTATTCTTCAGGGGCTCGGCACCGCCACCATCCAAGAAGTTGACCGCTTGGGCCTTGCCGCCGACGTTCGTGGACGCCAGCCCGCCACTGAAGTAAGGGGCAAGGTCGACCTTGACTCCATTGACTTCGCCGGGCGCCAGAATACCGGGCACTGCGTTCTTGTTGGGCATCGTGTCTAAGAGACCCCGTGTAAGTCAGCGGTATCGAATACGGGAGAGCACTAGACTTACAGTTACCAATGACAACGGTGTTGACCAGCAGGGTCAGGAGGGTAGCCTGGTTCTTGGCCGTGTTCTCCTTGAGCAGCGCCTTGGTGTAGTAGTCGCAGATGGGAGTGTCACTGGGACGCTGGGCGTTGGTGACAGCGGCCGCGGCAACGGCGAGGGTGGTCGAGAAACGCATCTCGGTGAACTTGAGCTAGCTGACTTTTGGATTGTTCGTGTGATGTGGGATCGGGTTTCGTAGTCTATGGATATCCTCACAATGTGGCTGTTCGACGAGAGAGATCAAGAAGAAAGAGGCGGTAATAGGGAGCACACTCGGGCAGATGCACCTTATGAAGGGCTCCCCGTCGCCTCGCGGCCTTTCCCCCCACATTAGCCCTGTCTTGGATCTTAATGAGCGTCCGGATCACCAAGCCTCCGGACGAGGCGACGACTAGGATCCACGAGAGCGCAGTGCTACGCGAGAGGTGGCACGTCACGCGCGCACGGTACTCGCAGTGCGGCCGTTGCAGGCCCGACGACCAACGCTAACATGGAAGGCAACGTATACGGAATGAGTACCTCACAGGGCCGGCATAGCTAGGACCGAGATCGAGAAGTGGCCAAGCGCGGGTTTAATTTGGTTTGCCGGCGTTGGTGGGACGTAGTCGGGTAGACTTGCGGGGGAGGAGACCTGATTCGGAGCGTCCCAAGGCCTTGGGTTTAGCACTGGGGGAGCAGGTCCTGATACCTACCGTTCTAGGATGAGCTCGGATACCTGCGTGAGCACTGTTCAAGCCTCGACTCCGTGCGACGGCCAAGCGCAAGTGTCTCCAGCCGTTGGGTGGCCAATATGAATCCTGGGCTGTCTAACAAACGTGGGCGAACGGTTTCTGGATCAACCCATTTCAACTCATCTTCGAATAGAGTTCTTCCAGAATAACTTTCTGCTTTTTGATAATTGATCCCCGTTGTTCAGTTTACGAAACTCAGATCGTTGAAGACGTGTACATGTCCACATCGGGCAGTCGGGCAGAGCCGACAGCGTATGTACTGCGACATGCAGATGGACCTCGGACGGCCAAGACGGGTCGTTCCTTAGCGCGAGCCACTCGAGGCAAATTGATTCCAAAGCAGAGGACTCACCCCGGCAGCTAGAGCTGCACGGCTAGAGGGACTGCCCGCAGCTCCAGGTCGATCCTCGCGTGGGAGCTTGGGCCCTGGAGGAGCCACGATGTCTCGAACACGCAGCCGAGCTCCCAAGAGTTGAAGCCCATCTGCGTCTTGTTGCAATTGTTTCGCCAATCCTGCTCGTACACATATTCCCTCTTTCTCTCCGCATCCCTATGCCCCTGTCGTGGCTCTTGTTTGCCCCGTCATACTTTGTACACGCGACTTACAAACGACGTATAATTAAGCCAAGCCCCCGATCGAGACCCATGCAATTGGTCCAGCGTCCGGACCCCAGCCCAGATCCCGCTTCCCCACATCAAATGTCCTCGCCGACAGGGGACGCAGCTTGACGACGCTGCGCAGCCAATGGCCTCGAGCGAGTTGGCAATCACCACGGCCCTGGATGACATCAAAGACTCTGAGCGTGGCCGCCAGAGACACCGACCACCCGCTAGCCGCTCGGATGGGTCGCTCGCCGCCCGCCCTGCAGCTAGCCCAGCCTCCCCGGATGGTGTAGCTTCCGGCGGCTTCTGGCGTTCCCGCGAAAGCTAGCGCTGGCTTGTTCTCTTTTTGCCCGAGCCCAATGGCCGCCTGCGAATTGGATTGACCGCGACGCGGTTCGTCGAGATGGGAGCTTTGAATGGGTGACAGCGTCGGGAAGATCCTCTTTTTATTTACCGACGATGTCATCGGGGCCTAGAACGACGACGTTTCTTCGGGTGTCGCTCGTGTTTCCTCCCCGAGCGTTCTGGCGGAGATGTTGGAGGCCAGAGCTCAACTTGCATGCTTATTGTGGAAACACCACAAGTGAAGAGTCTGTATGAAGTAGTCATCAAGTACCAAGAAAAGGGGCAAATAGGCAACCAAACTAGCAATCTGGTTGCTTTTGTCCGAACTTTTTCAGGGGCGAAATGCTGAATTGCATCCTAGTCAAACGCCGTTTGTCAGCGCGCCGTTTGATGCCATAGACCAACAGCTACCCTCATGCGGAAGAAGCTTCGACAAACGAAATCTATCGAAAACACACGAATGTGGGAGTTCGCAGACTGGAATCCATGAATCGCCAGACAAGGTACCGTCATCTTGCCGGCAATGGTACGTGTCCCCAGAGGACGTCGCCTCCTGATAATATAGATCAAAACATGCCTCGTCCGAGGCACACGATTGTCCATCCGAAAAGAGCGCACCCACGAATTCAACATCATACACCGCATATTCGAGCCGCACGGTACGACGCCAAAGATGACTTTTCTGTCTTCCTGTTGCCATATCCGAGAATATGAATCGAGCAAGTCGTACACAATGTCCAGAAGAGCCCACCTTTTCGATTTGAAAAGCCCTACCCGAAACGAGCATTCGTTTCAAAGGTCGAGAAACCATCGGCAAACCCCTCGCACCGAAACATCTATTGCTCGGGGATGCTCCCGACCGGGTCGGCCCTTCTCCTGCCGGCCCATCGCTCGTGGATAGTGTCGTTGAGGGGCTTCAAGGTTTCTCCAACGCAGCCCCATCCTCGACGTCCTGCATCACGAAGCCTCCCATAACCCCAGCAACCTCGTCGGGCTCTCCCTCGCCGGGCACTGGGTTAGGCGACATGCTTGCTAGATAATGATAGCCAGAGACTCATTTGTCCATCAGTTCGGAGAACTGAGAAAGAACATATGCAACGGTCTCAAATGCAGGGTCGCAAACCACATGGCAAAGGCTATCTTGGGGGGACGGGTGAGTCTTCTGCGTAATGGAGGTGATGACTCCAAATGTCAGGCCGCCTCCCTGGTGCTCGTTAGTTGTGTTGACAGGTCTGAAGTATGTAGGATAAGACTTACTCCATGCATGGCCAGAAGAGGTCGGCGTGCTGGTCCTCGTTGATCGCGATAATGTCCCCGCCAGGAGTTACAATCTCCATTTCGAGGACATTGGCCGCTACCAGTCCATATCTCGAAGCAATAACGCGATGGCCACCACCCGTCAGGTAGCCGGAAATGCCGACACTCTTTCCTCCACCACCAACAATCGTCTGGCCATGCTTTGCGGTTGCGGCGTAAATATCGTACATTTGAGTACCACCGCCGACGGTGACTGCGTTGCCGGCAAATATCTTGCCTGATCCTGCAAGCTTATACTCGTCGGCATGGTACACAATCTTATTCATGTGATGAGTCCAGATGGAGAGGGCGCCTAGGGCAATCGAGCGGCCAAGATCACCATGCCCCGTGCTTTTGACGACGACCCTGACATTATGCTCGCGGGCTTTCGTACAATGGTTAGTTCTTCAGTATTCTACTTGAAGCAACTGGAGGGGGAGCTTACCAAATTTAAGGGCTGTTTGAACATGTTCAGGCGTCGTGCTATTCACCACCAACGGCAGGTAGGGTAACCTGAGGACGTGCAGGGAAACTGAGGATCAGGGAGGCAAGTGCCGTTGGTGAATTGCTCCCACATAACGGATACAGGATTTGACGCATGGTACTCAAACGAGCTCCAATCTGCGCTCAGCTTCGTGCATTTCTCGGCGTCAAAAGTCAGCTGTCCCTGGTGACAGACTGCTGCCGGCGGCGCTGGACTCAACAGCTGCCCGCCAAGAATTGAGTTGAGGTGGTTCCAAGTGTCTGTGGAAGGCCAGCCCTCTGATCCCGGATACGCCTTGCAGCTCTGGCTTGAGGCAGGGCCGCCTATCGCCGTCAGCGATGCGAGGAGGAAGGCCTCTCATCGACAAAAGTTACGGCATTTCTAAATTGGAGTCAAAGTCCATGGCTACATCAAATATTCTGTCCATTTCAAAAGGAAAAGACGCTCGGGATGTGACAGTCGTTTTATTGTGAGCGTCAAAGGTACAGTCATTCAGGGCGTGCTGGCCAGGTTGTGGTCCTTGCGAGGTCGTGGCTTACTGTCCGCCAAACAACGAGCCCAACGTGATCTCGGATACATCACATTATGACAACACTCGCCTGATCGCATTTATTTACTGGCTGCCTCGGCAAGTTGTTTGAATTCATTCGTGGCGTATCGATACTGCAGACGCAGGGGTGGACGGAGCGACACCGAGCTCGAGAGGAAAGCAAGGCATGCAAGAAAGACTCAGCTTGACACGACACACCTCCAGAAGCGGACGCATTGGATAGAATTCCTGTCAGACAATAGCAACATATGTAAAGCAGCGAAATTCCTGGACCCAAGAGCCGCGTCGGCGTTTGGCAAATCTCAGAATTGGAACAAGTGGCCCAGAAGAACGAGAGGTTTCCCATCTTTGTTGGTGAGCATTTCAGCATGCCTTCCCCTTGCGTTGTCCACCTTGCGCATATAAATAGGAAATGCTTAACCGTCTCAGGTGCTTGACCTTGCCAATTGGCACGCACATTGTCACGATGACTTCCGCTCAGTGCCGGCAACGGCAGCTGTAAAACCCACCAAAGTCTCGTCCTGAGCTTCGTTCCCCTTTTCAGCGCAAGATCGACCCAGCTGTTCTGTCTGTGTCCTGAGACCTTTGATCTTAGCCAGCGCTTCACGCACTTGAACTTGCCGTCTTGCATCCGCCACCGGATCTGCGTGTGGCCTATGAGTGTTTTCGGGGCCAAGAGCAGAGTCCACATCCGTTTTTATGAGTCTAATAACGTGGCTAAACATGTCCAAAAGTCCTCTCTCTGTTTGCTGAAGAATAGTGTGGATGCGATCCGAGATCAAAGCGCACAGGGTTGGAAACAAGATGCCGTCGGTTATGCGACCCTGGACAATGTCTCTTTGGCGTTGGGCTTTTCCTGGCCCTATTTGAGGCGAGATTAATTATCGAGGATCAAGGTCACACTTAAGCGTGAAACACGTCATGGAATACTCAACTTACCCCATTGGTTCACAGCATGCCGATAGGTTGGTACCATCTGATCGAGAATGAAGGACGTGTAGTTCGACTCAGACGCATACCGACGAGTGAGACTAATGCGAAAGTATCAGTTACGCAACGACAGAAAGTTGGCCGGTGCTGGCAATATCGTTGTAGCCCGTACCTCACTTCACGTGCGAAGTCTTCCTTCGACAGATTTAGTTTATACTCGACGTCTTTGATTCTGGAGTTTACTCCATCTTCAAGCGAAGTATAAAACTCTGGGGGAGCTGAAGCTAAATGAAAGGTCAACCGACTGTCATGAAGACTAAAGGTAGACATGGGAGCCTTACAGGTGAGTGTAGTTCTCAGGCCTGTCAGATGGCGCTCAAGAGACTCAAGTAAGCACCCGAAAACTGCTGGGAGCTCTTGTTCTTCGACGATGTCCCATTGCATGTCCAGTTCAGTGCGCATCTTCCAAATGATTTTGGCGTTCCAGTTTTGGCGCCCTTGTTTGACAGTCTCGTGATCGCCGTCGTTGTGGCACCACGCATCAAACTGACCTAGTGGCAGAAAGGTCAGTAAGCAAAGAACGTGGTGTTTGAAGGTTCGTCTAAGCGTACTCCAATGCCACTGAAATAAATTTTGTCAGTAATTGAAAGATGAAATGCTCAGGGTCGACACCGTCAGCTTACATCTTTTCTATCGTGCCATTTTAACCCTTCAGCCGCCGCAGCATCCTGCCAGAATGGATGTCTTTCTACAACATGATGTCAGAGGTGTGACTCTCGTAACTTCATCACAATTTAGCTTACCTGAAAACTTAAGTATCTGTTCGTCGAAACACAAATGGATGTTCTTCGTTAGCTTCCTTATTGCCTCAGCCGCACCATCAGCCTATTAGTACGAGCTTGGTTAGTTGTCAGAGGTTCAAACCCTCGGAACCACGAGAAGCTAACCGTTTCTTCTAGTCTCACACGGATTGTGTGCCGCGATTCCTGCGAAACAGTACGCTCCTCCTGTTCGGTGCATAGGCTGCTGATTCGTAAATCGAGAGAATTCAAGAGGCTAAAGAGTGACGATTGCAGAAAATGCCTAGCCTCTCGGAATTGCGCGTCTGCCGTGATTGTGTGACAGAATTTACGAAGTTCCGGGATGCCGCTCGACAAGACGGAATCGGTATTGCCTTTTCGCGAATGTTCTTGGTACATTCTATTTGAGACGCAGAAAACATCCAATCTGCCGTTGGGGACTTTGGCGGCATATGCATTCCGCAGACCTTGCTTGACATGGTCGTTTCGAGCTTCGATTAGCAAAAGTTTTCGCCTGTACCACTTTCTGTTAGACTCCGTATTGTTTGGACCGTGCGGAAAATTCATGGTACTTCAGCTTCAGGCTCTTCTTTTGTGCCCTGTCCCCGGTATGCTTTGCATCTGCAATGTCCCTCTCGATCTGGTCAATGACAGAAGGGTTCAGTCGCTTGTCAGGACCGCAAAACTCCTGTCTGGCACTTTCCAGATCAATATCCTGAAACTTTTAGCGCTGTCTTATATTTGAAGTGTGTGAATATCCTTACTTCGGTTTTCGTGCATATGACGGCGATGCTCAAGGCCTTGGCCCCTGACTTCTCCAATTCTAGGGGGACATGGCGGGAAAGAACCGAAAACAAGGACGTCTTCAGCGACTGGTCCGTAATAGCACGGGAGATATTTGCGACAACGAAGACGCTGTTGCATTTCATCAGGTAGACTTGTGTTGCCCTGACTCTTGCCAGATTAGTATCTTGTAGGCCTAGATTGTTATATGAGCTTCCTGCCATTGAATCATGATGCTTCTTATTATGAAACCCACCGGGCAAGTCGGCAAGCACCACGCCTGTCTTAAGAATCTGTGCGTTGAGATAGATTCTGCCAAGTTTCGAATTAGAAGCAGCGCCTACTAATACTCAGTGCGAAACACTTACCGGATGACTTTCGTAAATGGCCAATATTTGTCGTCCATAAAAGTTTTAGTTTCGTTGTAGCATTCTTGCGAGGTGCTTGCGGTGCTTTGCCAGATTCCTTCCTGAACGCCATCAGGCCACTGAATCTCATGGGACCATTCGATCAACTGTCCTTTGATCTTTTCAAAGGCTCCATCAGTCATATCCCGGAGAAACTGCTCGTTAAACTGTCCGTGATGTTTAAAAGCTGCCTCCAGAGCTGACCACGCCTGAAGAGACTCCACTTGGCATCTTTCGTAGTCGTCTCGCGATGTCTCATCTGAGTTCATGACAGGGAGATACAGCTGGCGGTAGTTCCAGAGAAACTCGGATAAGACGTCCTCAATCTCAAATTTTGACAAATATTGTACCTCGATAGAGATAGGTGCCGTATGATGGGGCTTCTTCTGTCGGTATTCAGTTACAACCGATGTGCAGGCAGAGCCGGTGTCTCCCTGAAATGACTTGTCAGTTCTAATGGCTGAGATTAGATCATTGAATACTAACAGTCTTTGCAAGTCCTGGAAAGTGAAGGAGCGAGTTGATAAGACTGCTCTTGCCTGCAAGACTTAGCGCGACATCTCCAGTTTTCAATCGGTTGCTTACTTGCCTTGTCCTGAATCTCCGAGAACAGCGATAGTTCTGGTGTCAGAACCGTGAAAGGCACATAGTCCCTTGGCGTCTTCAAGAAGAGCATCTAACGCGCTGTCCCGAACCAGAGGGCTGAGGCTCATCGTCTCTACCGTCCTGTTGGCAACTTCGATACCTTTCTGGAGCGTAGCCTGGAAGGCGCTCGTAAAAAATGGATGTTGTGGCGCCTCTTCATCGAGGACATCGTAGGGGACAGGCGCGGCAATAGACTCGGGGGGGATGGCTGGAAGGTCGGATTGGCTTCGAGCACGTGTGATATGGTTTGCCTCGTCGGGTTTCTGCTGTGACGTCGTAACAGGAAGAGAGTTGCCGGCTGGGACTGAAGTTCCATTTATCGCAGGTCCAGACCAAGATTTTCTTGACAAGCGCTTTCCCGTCATTGGGACCGGACTCAACGTCGGCATAAAAGGGAACAAAATTGGTGGAATGTCTGGTTCAGGCGAGATGCGATGCTGAGGCGAGATGCGATGCTCAGGCTTCAAGGAAGGCAAGGGCGTGACGTTGTGGAGCCAGCGGAACGACATGCTTGTCTCATTGCCAAATTGGTATGCTTTTAAGGCGGGCTGTTTGCATTGTTGAAGTCCTGGGGTCGCGTCACTGGTGTTTGTACCAGACAGAGAAGGCTGCGAGGTGAGACGAAAGATTGGCGGTTGAGTCGGCAAAGAGATCTGCTGCAGGGAGGCTTCCGACTCCCTGGCTTGCTGGCCACCAGGATAGTTGGCAGACAAGCTTTTAGGTCGCTTGTCTTCTTCAACCGATGTCAAGGGGAGCTCAGCTGAAGACTCGATGGCTGTGTTGGGGGATTCGCTGGAGCGGAGCAGGGGAACAGCGTCGGTCAATTGACGAGATGATGGCGAGTCGATCTCGCTAAGAGACTGAATCCACCCATCTCCAAACGTGAACGGGGGTGAATGTCCTGGCGCTGTCGTTTGTTGAGGTGTCAGACGACTGGTGGATCGGTCGTCTTGGTCACCTGTACCGTTGATAGGTACTTGTGGGAGACCATGCGTGAAATTGAATGCCATTGTTTTATTGAGCAGGTTGATTGCTGATGTGATATTGGAATGCCTTAACGACCGAGGTAAATTGTGAGGGACCTGCCGAGTATATACTGCAAGGCTTCTGGAACTCGTCAAATGGAGTTGCTGCGCCACTATGCATGTTGGTTTGCAATGTCGACAAGCTCCCTCTCGCACTGGAGAATCTGCACTCATGCAGCCAATAGCTGCAAACGTCTAGGCGCCGCTTCCGTGGAGCCTTGCCTCCACCGTCTCATCGCTTCCATCCTGCAGCTCAACCCTGACAGGGGCGGAGATGAGCTGTACAGTTTGCGACGGGGTGGGTGCCTTGCCGCTGTAGCTGTGTGGCTCTGGATGTCAGATTCTGCCTCGGGGCCGCACAAGAGCTGCAGGCCGCATGACCCCTCCCGCATCTGATCCTGTAGACGTTTCGGGAGGCCCGTTAAGTAAGGTGGGCAGGACAAGATATGTCTCGTACGTTTCCATTCGCTAAATTGGTCTGGAGGGTGGAGGACCTATGAAGCAGGACTGGCATGCATGCGTTGGCGGTTGCATTCTCTCACAGCTGAGACGGTTCCAACCCGAGAACTCCGCCCAGGCAGTATCCACCCAGATTTTGATGATGATAATATAGTCTCTATTCTCTGAGGGGAGAAATAGCCTGTTTGTGCTAAGTGAGTCCCTAGGTGTGTGAGGTTGGTTGCTATAGCTAGAACGAAGGTGTGAGGATCTACGCACCCTACTTATATTGCGGTCGTTTACACGACTTATGCGCTGCTCAGCTCGCAACCGTTGAACTGCTTGCGAGTTGAGCAGGAGTTCACGAAAAATATACTTGACTTGACGCACAGATTGGCCTTGTCTAGGCCGATGAAGCAGCTCGGCATCCTCTTCACTGCGCTGCTGGGTGCCAGCTCACACGAAGCCGGGTCCATTCCCTCAGCACAGCCAAAAAGAAAATCGTCGTCCCAGATCAATCCCCAGTGTGTGTCTGATGTGGCTGGCTAGGGGTGGCCAACGTGCCGAAGAATGGCCTACACCATCTCGTACGCCCGACGCATGAACTGTTCTTCCAAGGCTTACCCCAGCCATGGTAGATCATACCCTTGGTCGTATCTCTCTGCTCTTGTAGCTCGATCTGCCTCTCCGGGTGTTTCTCCTGGCTCTTTGGTAGCCAGCAAAATTGCAGCTCGATAGTATCCATGTCCTGGGGCGAGGGGAGAGATGGCGTCCTGCCGAGGTACTTTAGCCCGAAGTACCCTTTCGACCACCACTTATGTAGTGATTGGCCCAATGAGAGCATATTCCCACACCCAGAGGAGACAATATGCACGGCCAGCCTGATGCCATCTATGGAAATGTGGTCGTCGGGGAGCTCAATGTGGAGGAAGGACTCCCAGTTCGGGAGGAGGTCGTCGTGCTCGCGGTACTCGTCCGCCAGGTAGGACGAGGCCGGCGGTGCGCCGCACATCTGGTGGGGGATGGTAGAGGAGATAGTATGTAAGGTTCTCATCTTGGATAATGGTAGATGTCTGAATGGTCGAGTAGAGGTGTAGAGGCTCGAGTGAATAAAGGGGACGGAATGAGGTGCAGGACCATAAAGCCTTGACCAGTATTTCTGGTTGAGATAAAGATGAAGAAGAAAAGAACTAAGAAAGCAGATTTGAGCTGGAATAAAGGCAGGTATTTATATGTGCTGGACTGGCTGCCTAAGTCGCGCAAGTCAACGGTTCGCGAAGCAAGTTGTGAGTGAATCACGGTGGCTCAACAACTCGCAAAGCAAACGACCGAAATCCGGTTTTTTGTACAATGGCCGCTCCGATTGAAGGAATACCGCGCCAAACAGCTCGTTTGCAGACAGATACTTGTGAGGGAGTCCTTTGTACTTCGTGACATGCAATCTATTCATTGCCCCTTGTCGTTTGCGTTCCCAATTGTTTCCCACGACCACGATACTTGTCGCTCTATTCACTTTCTGAATGCCATGAGTGAATGACAAGTGCAAAACAATGGGCTGGTTCTACAGGTTGAAGAGGGGCAGTAGGGTTACATGTGCCATCCTCCGTCAATCCACTTCTGTACAATCCTATAACTACCCTCCCTAACATCTCCCGGCACAGTATGTCCCGCCCCATCAACAGCCACAAACGCCAACCTCCCATCCGGCGTAGCCTTCCAGAAGCCTGTTGTAGCCATATCCTCCGGCATCTCCTCCCACTTCATCATGCGGTAGTCAGCGTGGCCGCTCCACAGCAGCTTATCGTACATCCACATATTGCCGGGCGTATTGCACGCGTAGTCGACGTTACCTTGCAGCACTAGCAGCTTGATATCGGCCAGCTTGGTCATCCTGTAGGCATCTAGGATGGCGCCTAGCTCCCTAGACGTAGGCTTAAATTCGGAACCTCCCTCGCCATAGGCTTGGTTAACTTCTTCGTTGATATCTTCGAACGGAAAGGATTGCGGAAAATTGAGGGCAGACTTGATGTGGTCTTGGTTGAGGTACGTGGTCATGTTGCCCTTGTTTTCCTCACCGCACAACGGGGGCACTTTGCAGTCTTTATGAACCGGAAAATGCGGTCAACACTCAATTTTTACCCGGCGATGTGCGTTTTGGACTTACTATTATAGGGATTCTTTATCCCAGCCACGACTAGCTCGCTATAGTAAATACCAATACTGTCTTCACAATATTGCCGGCCAGCGAAGCACTCTGCGCCATCGTAGGCGAGGTCGCAACTCCGACCGAGGCGCTCACACTCCGGGACAGCAAGATGAATCGCCTCACATGCCGTCTTATTTAGAATAGTTCCCTTCGGCTCAGAGTCGAGGCGGCGGAACTCGGTGCAAAGAAGCTCGTAGATGCCGATAGTAATCGATGTGAAATCGATTAGTGCGTCGACGAGGATGAGGGATGTGATGTTGCCCCAGAAAGCCGTCTTCGAATCATAGCGACGCGACTCAAGGATATGGTTCACGTACGTCGGCGCGTAGTGCCCTCCATAGGATTCCGCGGCGAAGTGAATGGGTAGGTAGGCTCTATCGGGGAATACCTTTCCGAAGAAGATGTTGAGGAAGACTTGGAAGTCCTGCGCACCATCCATGTCCGAATTCGGGATCGGTGCGCCTTCAGCTAGAGGCGCAAAGCCAACACCAGCAGGTTGGTCGATGAACAGCAGCGAGGCATTGTTATTCCACGCCCATTCATTAGGAGTCGTGTGCTTAGAATTAGTCTCCAGCCAGCAAGGGCCCATCTCAGTAAACAGTCCCATCATAGAGGAGCCACGGGACCACCATTGATCCAGAAGACAATTGGGTCATTTTCAGGATCATTGCGACTATCAAAGAACCAGAAGAAGAGCCTGCGCTCGTCCGTCACGTCAATGGTCCCGGCCCACTGCGACTCCCCGTACGTGGCGCAGGTCGTATTATCCTGTTGCGTGAGGGTGTACGTCCCAGCTTTGAAGGGAGGGAGGTCCGCGGGATTGGACTTGCTGGAGGTTGGACGGATGCTGCTGAGACGACTCTGCGCATTGTCCGAGTTGAGGGAGAGGTGGCCGGAGACACGGTCGTCTCCATTCTTCTCTCGTTCATTGCGGAGGGTCGATCCAATCAGCAGTTGCGCGGTGACGCTGCCGGCGAGGATGCCCGTTGCGAGGATCTTGTTGAGAAGCATTGTCGCTGTGTCGCTGGTGCCAATTGAGTTGAACTGGTACGATGGAAGAAGTTGCTTGACCCAGAGAGGTTCTCTATTTATGACTTACGCTTCGCGTAGTGTACCCGGATCCCCCGCAGCAACGGTCGTGGAATTCCCAATCTAGTACTCGCCGACACGTAGCCTGCGTCCGTACAACTAGTTTCGTTGTTGGTAATTGGTATCAATGGCTCGGTGGCTCGGTCCCTGGAGCTACAGCGCCTTGACAAAAGTTCCGCGTCACCCCGTAACGAGCGAAATCCCAGTCATGAACACGATAACTTTGAAGCGCGATTTCTCCACCGATTTGTGTTCAATTTAGTTTTTAATTACATAGATCGAATTCCTGCACCTTTGCTTATCTAAAAGTTGAAGTCAAGTATTTATTGTACCACCCGTCCGCAGCGATCACTGCCTCGAGCCCGCGGGGCATCGAATCTATGGGCCGTCCGGCTCAACACTCGCTGACCGCACCAAAGGAAACGACCGAAATCTGGGTTTTTTATACAATGGCCGCTCTATTTAAAGGAATACCGCATGGAAGAGCTCGTTTGCAGACAGATACTTATCTGGGGTCCATTGTACTTCGTGCCCTCCGGTGCCTTTTTATTGCCGGGCCAAGCCAGCATTGCCCATCGTCGTTTGCTTTTCCTCTTATTTCCCACGACACTTGTCGCTCTATTCACTTCTTGACTGCCACAAGTGACTAGCAAGTGCAAGGCAACGGGCTCGTTCTATATATTGGAGAGAAACAGTAGGACGTTTGAGCAGGAGGCGTCTGATATTTGCACTGCCAGAGGAGAGGAAGAAGCGTTGACATTTGGTGGTTAAAGTTGGCGGGTCGGGAGGGGCCCACTTACCGCCGGACCCACAGCGCACCAGCCGGCCGGGTTGTCACTGCACGTCCGCGACTCAACTTGCAACACAAATCCAAAACTCAATTGTGGCCCGCCTCCATCTCATTACGCCGACGACCAGCAAGAGGATAGCTGGCAAGAACAAAGGGAAAAAAGGACAATAATAAAAATTGGTAGCTTCTCTTTGATTGAGCGTGTCATCCTTAGTGCAGGGGCCCTGCTAATGTTCTCTACCTCTCGGTGTGTACTCCGTAAACTTACATCGTTTCGAATGGCCATGTTGTCCACGGGCAGAAAGTTGTCTAACAATCCATCCTCCAAGGATGGGGCCCACAGAAGGCTGTCGAGCGGTGGTGTGCTTCGGCTCGTCGGCGTGGGTCGCTGGGGACGCCACTGGCCTGTGCCCTGTGGCCCGTAACCGAAAAGGTTCTCTTCTTTGGAAAGGAGAGCCAGGCTGTCGTACAAGTACAGTCGTAATGGACACCAATGGAATTCAATGGCTCGCGAAGGAGTTGAAAATGATGCCATAGTGCACAGGCGCATGTGCATCGGCCAGCTTCTAGAACAAAGCAACTAACTGTACTGCAATAATGTCGGGCAGCTTCTTACTAAGGCAGGACGCAGGAGAATTTCCACCCAGGGTGTTTGTTGTCCGTTATCAGCTAGCGCATGCCACTGTCAGAACCTTCTGTGGCGCCGTCCCGAATAACGCCATTCTCGCCCCAGAGCACCCAAGCACAGGCGAAACGGACGGCTGGCACGCCATCTTAGCTCGTCTTCTGTCTTTCCACCACGTTGGGGCTTTCCTCCGCATTCGCGGCCTATTTTCTCCTGCGGCCCTGCACGCACGCAAGGCAACCCAGGCAGGCCGACAAGCAGGCTATTTGGCACGCGCAGCGCAGGCCTGTAATTGCGCAACTCGTCCCTCCGCTTGCATCCTCACCTCCTCCGAGCCGCCTGTCGGTGAAGCACACTGACTCACTGGGAAGACGCGAAAAGAGCACAGAGAGGAAACGGCTTCGGCGATCGGTGGGGAAGCCGACAGCCGCCCTGGGCAATCAACATCTTCCGTTCCCCGCCATCTGCAATCACCGACATCCTCGCATCATCCGTCCAAAGCAAAACTCCGTATCCGTACTCCGTGGCCCAAGCTCGACTCCCTGCCTCGACGCAGCACCGTCCGACCGTGCCGCTGCTGCTGCTGCTGACGAACCGCCCCTGGGCAGCACGCCATCGCCAGCCTCGTGTGCACAAGCCGCCCTGAAACCGATGAGCGGCCTGCCATTTCGCCATATTTAGTCCTGACAGTCGCCATCTCGCCGCTGGCGCCGCCCCTGCGCCGCCATGGACCGCAATCCTGTGCAACTCAACGGCCACTTCCAGCCGCCCGCGACGACGAATAATGACCTGTCTCTCCTCGCGTCGTTCCACGACTTGGACGGCGACGCTGCCTCTGCCTCTGACCCTGCCGCTCCGCTCCTGACGAGAACCACGACGCCGCCGCCGCTCGACGACTCGGCCGTCACCCAGCAGCCGCTGCGCGACAACTGCGACCGAAGGCGACCGCAGGAGGAGGACAACACGCGCCTCAAGAAGATGCCGTCCGAACTCGTCGGCAAGACCGTCAGCCCCTTCTTGAAGGAGCACATCCCGGGCCTCTACGCCCCCGTCGGCAAGGGGATCAAGGACGATGCCTCTGATCCCACCGCCGTCCGCAAAAAGGACCCCAACACACGATACTGCTACCGCCACCGTCCCGACTCGAAGTGTCGACGAGCCGCCGACGAGACCAAGATGGGCTTCATCCAGAGTGTATGTCTCGCCCAGAGATGACATGTACGCTTCCGCGTGTTCGTCGTCACTAACCTTTCGCAGGAACTCAGCAGTCTCCCGATCGCCGACCAGGAGGCCATCACGCACGTGTGGTCTCTGTTCTCGGCCGCCCCGTCCAAACACCGCGAACTCATGCTCCAGGGCATCATCACCCAGTGCTGCTTCCCCCAGCTCTCGACCGTGTCGCGCGAGGTCCAGGAACAGCTGAAAATCGACTTCCTGGCCGCCCTCCCCAACGAGCTGTCCTACAAAATCCTGTGCCATCTAGATACTGTCTCGTTGTGCAAGGCCGCGCAGGTCAGCGTCCGGTGGAGGAACCTGGCCGACGACGACGTCGTCTGGCATAGGATGTGCGAGCAGCACATTGACAGAAAGTGCACCAAGTGCGGCTGGGGACTGCCGCTCCTGGAGAAGAAGAAGCTGATGGCATGGAGCCGCCATCAGTCGGCGCACCACCGCCACGAACACGCTCAACACGCCGAAGAAACGACCGAGGCCGACAACGACGTGGCGACCGCCTCGTCGCAAGAATCTAACAAGCGGTCCCTGGTTGTTCGCGACGACGGGCCCTCGAAGCGCCCGCGACTCAACGGGTCCAGCCACTCGCGATCGCAACTCGACGTCGAGCGCAAGTTCCGACCGTGGAAGGACGTGTACCGAGACCGCTACAAGGTGGGCTACAACTGGAAGACGGGACGCTGCGCCATCAAGACGTTCAAGGGGCACGAGAACGGCGTCACCTGCCTGCAGTTTGACGACAACATCCTGGCCACCGGGTCCTACGATACTACGATTAAGATTTGGAACATTGAGACGGGAGAGGTTCTTCGCACACTGCGCGGACACACTTCAACCGTCCGATGTCTGCAGTTTGACGAGTCCAAGCTCATCAGCGGGAGCTTCGACAAGACCATCAAGATCTGGAACTGGCAGACGGGCGAGTGCCTCAGCACGCTGCAGTGCCACACCGAGGGCGTCCTGTCGGTGCACTACGACGGGTGCACGCTGGCCTCGGGGTCGATTGACAAGACGGTCAAGATCTTCAGCTTCGACACCAAGCAGACGTTCAACCTGCGCGGCCACACGGACTGGGTCAACCACGTGCGCATCGACTCGCCGTCGCGCACCATCTTCTCGGCGTCGGACGACATGACGGTCAAGCTGTGGGACCTGGACTCGAAGCAGTGCGTCAAGACGTTCCGCGGCCACGTCGGCCAGGTGCAGCAGGTGCTGCTGATGCCCCCGGACTTTGAGCCCGACGAGGTGCCCAGCGAGGACAAGACGGACACACTGTCGGTGCGCAGCAGCCGCAGCCGCAGCACCACGCCGACGCCGAAGACGGTGGCCGAGCGCCCGGTGGACGCACGCGCCTCGTTTGGATCTGGCTTCACGTCGGATCTCTCGCGCCCGCTGCCGCCGCGATACATGCTGACCGGCGGGCTGGACAACACGGTGCGCCTGTGGGACATTGAGACGGGCAAGTGCATCCGCAGCATGTTTGGGCACGTCGAGGGCATCTGGGGCCTCGTCGGCGACACGCTGCGGGTGGTGACGGGCGCCAACGACTCCATGACCAAGATCTGGGAGCCGCGCTCGGGCAAGTGTGATCGCAGCTTCACGGGCCACGCGGGCCCCGTCACTTGCGTGGGCCTGAGCGACAGCAGGATGGCGAGCGGCAGCGAGGACGGAGAGGTGCGACTGTATAGTTTCGAGGACGCGGTGACGGAGGAGCGAGGCACGCCGTCGTGAGGTCTTCAACGACGACGATGTGCGGCCTCGGATTGCGTGTTATTTTGGCTATTTTTTTTTTCTTGGACACTTACTGGCGTTGCGACGAGATACCATACGGCCGACTTGCATTCTCTTTGTTTCGTCCCGGGTTACGTTTATTCGGGTATCAGGGTGTGCGATACGGGAGGGATTAGACCAGGCGGGACATGCGGACGGAGCACCTTGTTATAATTCTTCTTGTGCCCTTTTTGCTATGTCAGTCGTCTATCGGAAAATCAAACGGCCTGGGAAGGGTGCCGCCGGATCGGGCTGGAAATACATGTAGATGGGCTGGCGGCGAAAACGGGAGGGTTGGATGGCGAATGGGCGTTTTGGTGCTTTGGGATGTGTCTGGGTGGGGGATAGATGGATTCGCAAGATGGTAAAATCAACCATGTGAATGAGTCGAGTGTGTCTTTTGTCATGTGAACGATGTGTTGGCGATATAACTGCGACCTGTGGTGGTGGGATATAGGAATATTGGGTTGTTGGAGGACGAGCGCCTGCACGCAGAGAAGCCCAAATTCTATCAGCCAGCGTGAAACCCCTGTTGCTCAGTTGAGGCTCGACTGTTCCAGCCTTACAGCATGACGCAGATGTCTTGGTTGCACCGCGTGCCAGACTGCGGCTCGGATGCAGGTCGGGCAGCATCTGGGACTCCAACACCGACGACACTTCTCCCTCACGCCGTCACTGAACAGGCGATGCAGATCGCAGCTCGCCAGGACGTCCCTCTGGCCCAAGCTACAGTCCGGTTCCAGGGTATTCGTACGAAGGGTTCGTACATCCGAGAAAAACCACAACGGCGGCCAGCCAAAACTCCGACCTCACCCCAAATCGTACCTCGGCAAAAGACGGTAAATCGCCGGGGCACTGCCAGGAACAGCCGGGGCCCGGTCCCAAGTTCCGGACCCGATCTCTCCCGGCGTCTGTTCACGGCAACCACCTGGGGAGCGACTTGGGGAGATAAGATTCGCCCCCTGCGGCGCTGCAGCTCTGCTCCAGGCCCACCCCGCAAAATCACAAGCTCGGCTCGTCTGGCGGGTGGGGTGTGGGTACTTCGGCTCAAGCTGACGATGGCGTCACGGCGTCGGCTCTGCGCTCACCGAACGAACGAGAGCAGGGCAGCAGAACACGGGGACTGTAGAGCCTGGAACGTCGAACACGTAGTTTAAAGGGCTCAGAGATGCGGCATAGAGTTTGGATATGCTCATACGGCGGCATCGCACCCGCCAATGGCCTCCGGCGACATGGAGCTCCCTCCCTCCGCCCGCCCGGCATCCAGTGGGGCCCCTCCACGCGCTCCCTCAGCCCCCAGTGCTTCCAGAGCCATGCGACAGCCGCGGAACAAACTCCCAAGGTTTCCGGCCTTTCTCCAACACCCTGGGACTACCGGGCTAGCATGTACCTACCCTCTGTAGTCCGTCAGGTAGACACACACCCGATGCCCCGGCTCCTGTTTGGGGTATGGAGGGGGGCGGACCCAGAATCATATGTCAAAACGACGTAGAGCCAAAGTGCGCGTGACTCTTCCCCAAACGGCCGGCGCTGTCGCAGCTCGCAGTCCCTTTTTTATTATTTTCCCTCGTGGCTCCTCTCATACCTGAGTCTCGTTGATATCATTCTCGGAATATTTGAGAGGCTCTGGATGGCGGATTGGCTGCGAAGAAGCTCCTCCTCCTCCTGCCACTGTCGTCGTCGGTGATCCCGTTTACACGTGAAACGGCCCACGCGCGAACACCATCGTCGTCAGTCGCAACGGCGAGTATTGACGAGAGCGCGGTTACGAGCGCGCAAGGACAAGGGCAAAAGACAGACAGACAGACCGGCAGTCCTGCACACGCCGCGACCATGCCCCAAACACACGACGGCAAGAAGAAGCCGCCCACGGCGGCGACCAACCTCATCGGTTCGTGCCCGAGTTCCCCAGCCAGCCGTGATGTGCGTATTCTAACAGCTTCGCAGCCGGAGGTGGCGCCGGCATGATGGAGGCCCTCGCCTGCCATCCCCTCGGTACGTCCTCCGTCGAGGCTCACATCCTCCATGCAGCGTCACTAACACCCCGCCAGACACAATCAAGGTCCGCATGCAGCTCTCCCGCCGCGCGCGCCAGCCCGGCGCCCCCAAGCGCGGCTTCATCAAGACGGGCGTCGAGATCGTCAAGAAGGAGACGCCGCTGGGCCTGTACAAGGGCCTCGGCGCCGTGCTCACGGGCATCGTGCCCAAGATGGCCATCCGCTTCACCTCCTTCGAGTCCTACAAGCAGATGCTCGCCGACCCGGCCACGGGCGCCGTCTCCGGCCAGGCCACCTTCCTCGCGGGCCTCGCCGCCGGCGTGACCGAGGCCGTCGCCGTCGTCACCCCCATGGAGGTCATCAAGATCCGGCTGCAGGCGCAGCACCACTCCATGGCCGACCCGCTCGACGTGCCCAAGTACCGCAACGCCGCGCACGCGCTGTACACGGTCGTGCGCGAGGAGGGCTTCGGCGCCCTGTACCGCGGCGTGAGCCTCACGGCGCTGCGGCAGGGGAGCAACCAGGCCGTCAACTTCACCGCGTACAGCTACTTCAAGGAGTGGCTGAAGCAGTGGCAGCCGCAGTACGAGGGCACCAACCTGCCGAGCTGGCAGACGACCGTCATTGGGCTCGTGAGCGGTGCCATGGGCCCCTTGAGCAACGCGCCCATCGACACCATCAAGACGCGCCTGCAGAAGACGCCTGCGGAGCCGGGCGTCAACGCGTGGACGAGGATAGCCCGCATCTCGAGCGACATGTTCAAGTAAGCTTCTGCCTTGTCCGGCTCGCGGGTACAAAACATGCTGACCTTGTGACAGACAAGAAGGCTTCCACGCATTCTACAAGGGCATCACCCCCCGCATCATGCGCGTCGCCCCCGGCCAGGCCGTCACCTTTACCGTCTACGAGTTCCTCAAGCAGAAGCTGGAGGCGAGCAACTTCTCCCTCACCGCCAACCATTACGAGGAGTAAGCCAGTTGGGGCAAGTATCGCGGCTGGTTGAGAAGAGTTCGATTCCGTCGAGTTGGCATAGTTGTGTGTTTCAAAGAACGAGCCAGGGTCGGCCCTATTCATACTTCTTTGGTGACGTTAGAACGGGACGTTTTGCATACTGCGAGGTCCGGGGGACGTGCATAGATTGGGCATGGCATTTGCATGCATCTTGGGGAAAAGATTCCGTTTGTACCTAGTTTGAGCAATTCAATTGGATACTTGTGCTTCGCTGGTCCGTCTATGCATGCCTGCCCTGTTGACGCTGTTACCATGTATATTGTCCCGCGCATCACCGCCCCGGCCGCTTCGGCCTGCTGAAGCCCTGCCTCGCCGCCACCTTGGGATGCAAGTCGTCCAGGACCGACTGCTCCGTAATCTCGCTCGGCTCCTCGACCTCGAACCGCTTCGCCAGCACGAGCCCGGCCTCCTTGTCCGCGACGTCCAAGACGGCGCGCTTCATGAGCGGGTACATCATGCGGCTCTTGATGGACTTGTTGCCCGCCGTCACGGGGCACGTGTAGAAGAAGAGCAGCGGGCTCTGCTCCGCGCCGTTGTGCGTGTGCGTGAACCGGTAGAACGTGAATCGGGGCTCGGTCGCGGAAATGGCTTTCGACAGTTCGCTGATGGAGCTCGGCGTCGGCGACTCGGGGACCAGTTCGACGATTTCCGTCTCGGGGTTGATTTTCTGCTTCCGTCAGGCATTGACACTTCCCAAACAGCCCAAGGTGTGGACTCACCAGCATGGTCACCACTCGTCCCCCGTCCTGCCCAACCTCCTTCATGGCGGCAATGGCATCCTCGGCGACGGGCATCGCCAGGCTCTTGCTCAAGTGTATCTCCCTCGTCCCCGTGCCAGACCCAGCCTCCTGCTCGGCCCGCTTCACCTCGCCCAGCGTCTGCTCCTCCTCCGTCAGCGGCGCGTCCATCTTGGTATGCGCATCGTGCTTCTTGAAGCCACTCTCGCTCAGCTCCTCCGGTGTCGTCACGAAAATGGTCTCCCGGAAGTGCTCAGTCCCCAGCTCGCGCACGAGCGTCAAGCGCGTCGATGCGAACAGCATCTTTTGTCGCACCGGTGCCGAGTCGGGCACGTATGTGACAGCGACGAACGGCGGCGCCGTGTCGTACCGGCGGAGGATAAAGTATAGCGCGACATTGGGCTTGATGTGCGGTTTCAGGCTGGCTAGGTTCTCGCTGAATGACGACGACGAGGATGGCAGTGTCGTCACGGGAACGAGGGACTCGCGCTCGATGGCCACGATCAGGGCAAACGTGCCGGTCGACTCTTGCAGCGAGTTGAACTGAGCTTGGAGCTCCTGGGAGGCTGTCGGGCGTTAGAGCTCCGTGCAAGGGATCCAGCTTCAGTGGCCGTACCTGAGATTCCGGACTGCATGTTCGATAGCCTCCTGCTGTTGCAGCGCCCCTGGTCGAGATCGGATGTTGATAAGGATTCCAGGTTGATTCAAGAAGTCAACAAGCGGGGGATTACGTAGGAGGATCCCGGGGCCGCCAGTGACCCCCTGCCACGGCCTACCCTAGACCTTCCATTGCATGATGAGCTGGCTAATTCTGCCATGTGGTGTATTACAGACGTTTCTCGCAATCTTCAATTAGGAATATTCCTCATCGCAACTTTTTCAATTTGTACTAGTGCAAGATCCGTCGCATGGTTCACACATGGCCCATGGGTCATAATAAACGGGTGTGTAGGTCAGCCGAGCCCAAGCTTACCCCAAGTCAACATCACCAAGGTCGTTGCACCTCACCATGACATCAAATGCACGCATCAGTGTCTAAACGAGTGACATTGAGTCCAGCTACATCTTTTGCAGTCCATTACTTTGCAGTGTTGGAATAATATTTCCAGCGCAGTCCTCCATTACTTGGCTCAACCTCGCTCCAGCTACCATTCAGGTCCAAAATCGGCCAAGTCTAAAAGCGAATGAGATACCGGCTACTGTATGGGACTGAGACCGCCCGAGCCTCCATAACAAACTACTCCTGGCCTCTACATGATCAGGGCCGCAATCAAAGCCAGCCCTCCAATCGCCGAAAAGGGCGGGATCAGGCTGTGAGTCGAATCAGACCCTGGGACCTGCGATGGGACTGGCGGATGCCCCTCCGGGTCGAATGTGTCCGAGGGTCTGGGCCACAGCGTGCTCTCGGAGGGGTATGCCGACAGGTCTGGGGTAGCGGGGGTGCTGCAGTTCGTCCCCGTTGGTGGCTCCTCGCCAGAGCCATTGTCTGAGGGATCGGGGTTGGAATATGTTCCTCCTGATGGAGGGGACTGTCCGTCTGGGGAATATTCCGGAGGACTGGGGCCAGCTGTTGCATATGGTGACGACGTATCTGGGATGCCATACGAAGGAGTCTCTGGGGCCTCGTTCGGGGAAACCTGGGGAGCCTGGGTGGGAGGAGTTGGCACCTCGGACGCAGAGTCTCCCTCCTGTGGACAGGGAGACGATGGAGCTGCCCCTGTCTGCGAGTTAGGAGGGAAGGATGGCACTTGAGGAGCAGGCCCTTCAGGAGTAAAGTATGGGAAAGACGTCGGGGCTTCTGGAGCTGGCCCAGCAGGAGTGATGAGAGTTGCCACGGGAGGATCTGCAGCTGCCGTCTGTTTGGCCGTGGAACAGGACGTATCCGCTGCAGGAGCAGGATGCACCGTATTGACAGGTCTGACCGTCATCGGTTCAGGCCCCTGACGCGATGAACCGGTTCCTCCGTAGACGTTGGCAATACCAGGGCCCTCCTTGGGACAAACGCTGCCGCACGAACCGAGGGCAGGGTTGCCCATGCACGGGTGGTCGCAGGCGCTCTCGTCAACTGGCGTAATGGCACTCGCATCGTCGCCGCAGCGGCAGGCACTGGCTCTTGATCAGAAAGAGGATCAGGACAGGCTCAGTGGAGGATACATACTCCGGAAAGAGGGCGGCAAAGTGGTGACCCAGGCAAGCTGCCTGGCAGGCCTCTGGAGTCAGACGACCATCGGAGAAGACAATGGGACTGCCGAAGCAGGACACGTCCACCGATGAGCAGCCATGATAAGTGAATGCCGAGGTGGAGTGGTCGAGTTGGGCGAGGACATTGGCAACGCCGAGAATGGCGAGCACGAGGGCAACAGCCATCTTGTTCGACTGAGAGATGTAGGCTGAGTGTGTGACCAAGGTGCTGGAGGATGATCAAGGCCAACTCTGCGCACGGTAGAGGATATCAATGAGGACGATGAACAGAAGAAGAGGAAGAAAAGATGAAACGGCAGAGGAGAGGTCTGAAGAACGGGCAGCGAGCCTGAACGTAAATGGAAGGAACTCATGGCAACTGGCGCCCCAGTGCCTTCCCAATACCCTCCTTTTGCACACCGAGACTCGACATTGGAAAGAGCGAGCACTCACTCGCTGAAACAACGCACGTAAGAAATCATGAAGCTGCCCATATGAGCATTGAATGCCATGAGGCGACGACTGTCCGTGTCGCTATCGAGGCATCACAGACGTGGGGGACCAAGTCGCAGCAGGTGGATGCCTTTTCGGCAACAATGGCCCTCATGAGCGCCAGTCTCGGTCCATGCCGATCAATGCAAACAAGCTAACATGTTGACACGGCCAAGAAACACAAGAGACGTGATTGAGGGCTTGCATCTTGGACTATGAGTCCTGTCAGCTCGCACCATCCTGGGTGCGTGATCTATGCCGGCCATTTGTGTCGTCATAATATCCATTGGCTCTGTGTGATGACAAGCAGGACATCAACGTGCTGCAGCAGCTGCGACTGACTCATCGAAGGTCTGCGCACGAGGCCCAATTGAGTTCGAACGAGCCGTGAGACTCGAGGTGCTAGGTCTTGATGGAGGAGGCAAGGCATGCTGGATCAGCACGTGACGAACTACACGATCGTTGGAGCCCCACTCTGCTCGGTGACAAGGCCATGGACACACAGCCAATGAAATCAAAGTGACTGACCCACACAAACGCCCCACAGCCCTGAGGGCACGAAAACCCCAATTAGCGAAATCTCCCCAGGCGCGCAAAACTTCTGGCGACTCTCACCACCCTCCAACCATCTTCACCGTTGAGCACCAGCAGTCAAGATGAGCGCCCAGGCCCTGAACAAGATCGCCCCCAACAGCCCTTCGCGGCAAAACCCCTCGGAGCTTGAGCAGAACATTGCTCAGGCTCTGTACGATCTCGAGACCAACACTGCCGACCTCAAGGTCGCCCTGCGTCCCCTGCAGATCGTCTCTGCCCGCGAGGTGAGAACTACATGAAGATACAACGCAGTCTGGCCCAGACTTCGAGATCCTGTTCCCAAAGCTATGCGATGGCGGCGACGTGCGTCCCCGAGTGCGAAGCCGATTCGAGAGAATTGACGCCCACCTCTGCGTGGGACGCGCGCCGAGCCAGACAACATTGACTTGTGGAACAGGACGGGAAGCGGTCCAAGGCTTGTCCTGGAGCTCGCATGCTGACTTTGGGTCTATCAGATCGAAGTTGGCCACGGCAAGAAGGCTATTGTCATCTTTGTCCCCGTCCCTTCCCTGCAGGGCTTCCACCGAGTCCAGCAACGGTAAGCTTCCCTGAGACAACGGGCTTGATGAGAATCCCCCAAACTAACATTGTCCAGCCTGACTCGTGAGCTCGAGAAGAAGTTCTCTGACCGCCATGTCATGATCCTCGCCTCGCGCCGCATTCTCCCCCGCCCCAAGCGTTCCGCCCGCTCCCGCAACACCCAGAAGCAGAAGCGCCCCCGCTCGCGCACTCTGACTGCTGTCCACGATGCCATCCTGGCTGACCTGTGCTTCCCCGTCGAGATTGTCGGCAAGCGCATCCGCACCAAGGAGGACGGCAGCAAGCTGCTCAAGGTCATCCTCGATGAGAAGGAGCGTGGTGGTGTTGACTACCGCCTGGACACCTACTCCGAGGTCTACCGCCGCTTGACGGGCCGCAACGTCAACTTCGAGTTCCCTCAGAGCACCGCTGAGTACTAGACTGATGTTTGGCATGGCATATGGGGTTGGGAAGTGCTTGTTAGCATTGATGGTTGGTCAAAAACTGGGGCTCGGCGTCTTTGAGAAAGGTAGCTTGATAATGACACAGGCTACTTTATGATTTCATCAAATCTCATTTGACCACTGTTCGTCATCTATTCTTGGGGTATCTAGATGTATCGTCCATTATTCGTGATTGATGTGTCCAACACCAAGGACACACCAATATGCCAGCTCTCGCTTCTCCCTTGCTTCCTTGTCTTTGCCTGGCGCAGACCCCATGTCGTTTTGCGCGTCCGCCTCCCATTCCATGCGTATAAACATTGGTATCTCCAAGACGTCCTCGTCCTCTTTGAGCGGACTGTCGTCCACCTCGCCATCTTTGCTGGTGATTGCCAGGTGTTCGGGTCGCAGCGAGGCTGGAATTACCTCGAGGACGATGCTGACCCAGTTGCGACCCCGTTCCCATATCTTGCCCGCCTCACCACCGGCTGAAGCATCTTCCCCCTTGCGGCTTCGGTCTCTACCGTCGTCCTTCAAGGCGTCGTCCCACATGTCCGTGTTGGCGTCAACTTCGAACTGCGGGCACAGCACCGTCACCTTGCTCGAGAAGCGTCCCGGTGTCGTGTTTGGCGTCGCGAGCGTGACTTTGATGTTGTCGAAGAGCGGGTTCTTGAAGGTGAGGATGTATTGATACGGTTTCAGTGGCGTGAGCGGAGCTTCTTCGGCGACGCCGGGCCGGGATGTGACGGGTACGGCCGCAGCGGTGGGATTCATGGGGCGGATCGTGATGGTTGGGATGTATGACTTGGCGACGAGGCGGATCTTGAAGCGCGTCGAGGTCACCTTGTTCTCTGGCTTGGATATGATGTGTCGACAGACGGGGCAGCGCTTCGAGCGCTTCGTGCGGAGGAGATACGGGATGGGTCGTAGGTCGTCTTGGAAGCGCGCAGCCTCGAGCTGTGCTTCCCTTTGCTCGCGCGAGGTCGTCGCGTCCCAGCCCTCGTGCGTCAGCTTCTTGATCGAGCTCGACTCGTCCAGCTGCGCCAACTTAAGCCCTTCGTCGGTGTTTAGAGCCTCGCGTATGACATCCTGGGTCTCTTTCTGCATTCTGCTAGCGTGACCGCGTCCTGAGTAGAGCGACATGATGCGCGACAGGGCAGCTGGGGAGGAGAAGCCCACGCTGTCTTGCAACGGCATCCCGCCAAGCGAAGCAGGGCCGTCGTCGAGCTGGCTCTTGTAAAAGGCCTTTAAACTCGCAAAGTGTAAATCTCGGTCGACCTGCTCGTCCGGGAGCGGAGGCTCCTCTGGGTTCTCCTTCCGCCGGTCCCTGACATCCTTGGCTGTGATCTTTGGCTGTCCGCCGTTGTTCATCTTGGCGAGCTGGGAGTGTATGCCGCCGAGGCGGTCGAACTCGATGCCCGTCTCCGTGGACGTCCAGTTGCAGTACTGGCAGAAGAAGGCAAACGGCCCGCCCGCGGCGGTGGGCTGGTTCTCGCCGCCGACGCGAACCTCCTCGGCGGCGGGCTGGATGGCGCCGATCTGGAGGGGGCCAATGCAGACGGGGCACTGGTAGCAGCTTCGAGTGCACCTTTGGAGTCGCTGTGAGCTCGCGCGCGGCGTGGCATCGGGGTCGCCCGGGGGGGGGGGGGCGCCTACCTGTTGCCTTCGCTGCGGAGGTTGCTGCTAGGAACCTCGAACAGGCAGTTAGGACAGTAGTAGGTGACCGTCTCTTCGGTTACGCATCTCGGGCAGCGTATCTGCTGGCAGTCCTCGCAGTACAGGAGGTACTCGAGCGGATACAGGCTGTAGTTTGATCGCGGCGCGCGAGGGTCAAAGGTCCGCTCGTCCTCCTCGTCTTCCTGGTCGTCGGGGGAAGCATCGCTGCGATCGGCGCCCGATTGATCCGAGCAAGGGCACTGTATGTATGTGTACGGGGTTGAGCGCGCCATATCTGACGCTACATCCCGACGCTGTGAGGTTCAAGGCGCGACGGTGTCTGGGTTGTGCCTGTCGGTCCTGGAAGTTCAAGGTGAGCTTCGGTGAGTGGTGCAGTCAGGTGACTCCAGTGGTTGGGTCTGTGCCAAGCTGGTGTCCAATGTCCATCCCGGTCAAGCTCCTCACTCCGACCAGCAGCATCCCGACGTCGATCAGAATCTCGATCTCTCGATGGACCTGGCTCAGTCCTTTTTGCCAGGAGATCAGCCGAGTGGCTACCGTCATTATTCGTTGCCCATCCTGACGCGGCGTGGAATATCCATATTCTGTGCTTGCCACCAAAAGCAATGTCACAAGTTCACGCCACGATTGCAAGCGCTGTGCCACGTCATTTGGAGCAGTGACACGCGAAGCAATATGCATGACTTTAACTACTTGCGCATTCGATATGCATGGCCGCCGTGGCAGCGTCAAACGGTGTCGTTAGTGCGACTCAATGGCTTAGCCGGGCAAGCCGGGCTCGAAGGAGCTGCAGTGAAACATGCTGGTGGGAGCGGGCCAGTGCCAGTCGCACTCGCACAATGATGGCATCGTGCCGTTGACAAACGCCTTGTTTGATCTCTGGTTGTCACTGTTCAGGGGGTGGCGGCCAGCAATCTTCTTCCTCGACAACCCGAAGCACCCGAACGCCTATGCTTTTCAGCTCCGAAGCACGCAAGGCTGCTGGCGAGTCCGTGCTGTGGGTGGCGCTGCGAGAATGCGTTGTCCAGCGGCTTGCTCCTGTGTGTCTTACACCGACCGACTGATGTGGCCCCCATGGTGCAATTGCGTCGGTGAGACTGGGTGACTTTATGCCTGGAAAGTTGGAAACTAACGGTGTTGATGCTGATCAACGCAGTCTAGGGCGAGCCAGGAAGGAGCTTGAGCTGCCAAACAACGAGGGCCGGCCGCAATTGACATGGGAAATGAAGGCCATCGCATTCAGCTCGTGGCGCGCAATATCGTTGTTAAGCGACAGGCACTACGGAGTAGCAGGTGGGGTTTGGAGCCTTGTTGATTTCGGCGACTCGAGCTGCCGTCGTCATCTCCAGGGGCAGGAACTCTGATATCAGATCTGGGCCGATTTGAAGTGGGCCTCGTTCGTGGGATCTGTCATGGCCATGGCCCTGAGCCCAAGAACAAAAATGCTGGACTGATATGCAACGACATGGCAACGCTCGCGGAAACAGGATGGCGGGCTGTGACGATTGCAAAATTTAGCAAGCTACGTTCATTTCGAGAAGCAAACCTGTTGTGCGTCCGACATTGCCGACGCATCGAATTCCAGGAGGCGCCGACTTCTGCGATGAGCTCATTAGCGTCAACATCTCATCAGAGGGCATCCCTGCTCCAATCTTGCGCCCTTGGCCAGGAGGCGGTTCCAGGTCTCGCGTGAATTGCTCGATTGCTGCCAATGGCAGGTGTCAAGGCCGGCAGAAGCATTCTCGGAGCGCAAAACCAATCTTTCACAGTCGCTTCAGCTTCACAGCAGCGATGGAGGACATATTCTGAACCGAAAGAATGGGAACTGGCGTTGCCAACTCACGATGCTTTTCAACGTGTGTCTCTCTCCGTCGGCTGCAACAGGGGCCCCCACACCGTCATGGGGTGGCACCAAGACAGGGGTTGTGGCTACCGTAGCACTTGCATGGCAATCCCCTTGTTGATGAATTCCGACCGACAAGATGGATTACGCCAAGATTTGCGCTCAATTGAGCTGGCTCCGAGACTTGGTCGAGTTGACTGGCCCCTAAATGATTCATGGATCGTCGACGACTCGTCCGTCAAGCTTCCTTTACACCTTGCACCACTGCCGCCGTGAGATCTCGCTGCTTGCCGCCCAACCATGGCGCACCTGGAGATGTTGACGCCCTGCCCGACGTTGATTTGACGTCAAGGTGCATTTGGAATCGAAGCAATTGTGTCTGGAACAGGTTTTCCAGTGTTGCTGTTGACGTCGTCTCGCATGCGAGTAGTTGGGCATACACGAGCCGTGTGACCGGAAACGGACGTATTGTTGGACCCCCTCCGGCCGCCCGGTCCAAACCTGAGAGCTTGAGTGCTCGGCCGGGAAGTTGAACAACGGCATTGTTGACCATCATTGCCAAACTTCTGACGGCTTCGTCGTCGACGGTATGCAGAGTGCGAGATCCTACAATGGCACCAGCATCGTACACTACCACGAACTCGAGACCGGTATCGAGGGCCAGCATTGCGAATAGCTGCATCAGTAGCCGCACGGCTCGAATTGCGACCCTCAAGCAATGGGATGGCGCAAGGAGGACACACAAGGAGTGGGACAGCCTGGGAAGGGTACGTGTGTTCCATGCGAGCTTCAACATCATTGCCTGACATGGCCACCACAGGACCCCGATCTCTGGATGCGGGACGGCAACTGCTTTGTCTATCTGCACGGAAAAGGCCGTTCAAAGAGGGGCCCGTCCTTCAAGCTGCCATTTTCAGCGCTCCTCGCGACCAAATGCTTCCCTTTCATCGAGCGATTCCTAGTCACGGACGGATATCGGCCACGAACAGTCGATGAAATTGGACGATGGTACCGCCTCAACCCAAGACGCACGGTCGAGCTCTACATCCCGCCGCCGACGGCCGACAAAGCGCAAGCGCGCCTCTATCATCTGGCGACAAGGAACTTCTTGGCATGGGTTGTCAGAAGGTCGATGGTTGGCGAATACCTGGGAAGCGCTCTCGTGGCTCTGCTTCACAGCATGCATGAGTTTCGGACCGGCGTCAAGGACAACCTCAGCGACTTGATGGACTACCTCGACGAAGAGGGCTACTTGTTCCTGGCCGACCAGCCCAGTCACGCGATGGCACTCTTATTCCTGGCCGAATCTTTCCAACTCGGCGAACTGTACACCCGGGCGTTTGCACACTGCGTTGGTATGAGCGAGCGCTTGTACTCTAGCACCGAGTACCATGTGGGTAGTCGTGCACCTTTACTTTATGTGAATTGAAAACTGACATTCTCGACAGAACGTCAGCGCGGTGTCGAGAAGTCTCATCAGACAAGCACGGGTGGAGATGAATGCTAGATTGGAGACTTCGGGCGTCATGCTCAAGAACTTTCTCGACGAGGAGCTCTCAGAGGCACATGTCGGCATCCCGTCCGGTATTCGCGCACACCTAGAACGCTTTCGCAGCTTCCTCCTTTCGTTTTACAGTACCAAACTTGGCTACTATCCCCCGCGGTCGTTTAACGCAAAAGTTTACCGCACAATGGGGGATGATTTCGCTGCGCTGTATAAGCTGCTGGAGGACGATGGCTCTTTTGAGTTTATGCCCTCAGCCGCTGCTGGAGGCATCTGCACTCTGCAAATTGTCCAGTCTTTTGACAAACGCAACAAGCTTGAGCCTCTGGAACACCCACTGCCTCTGCTGCCCCAGCTCGACCAGCAGAGTGGGATGAAGCGAATCGGCTGGCTTCCACGAGGAGGCAAGGGCAAGGCTGACCAACGGCAGCTGGAATATGCAGCGCTCGTCAGGGCATCGAATTGGAGGGAGGGCATATTCAGCAACGATCTCGTTCGAGCTTACCGAAAATTTGAAGAGGACTCGGTGGTGTCGCCGAACAAGGCAGACAGACATGAAAAGGTGTCCCTGGTGGACGCGCGCAAGGTTCGCTGGATTCTGGTGTACGCCATTCACCAAACTCTCCGCCACGCAACCCAAAGACCCTCAGGACTCGCCGATGATAGGGATGCAAGCTATCTTTTGGCAACCTCCGACAACCAATTCCCGTGGAAAGAGGCGTATAATGTTGTGCAGCTCGTGCGGAGGCAAACGGACATGGCCACCGAGCGCGCGCCTCTTGCTACCTGGGGCGACCCGTCGTTGCAAAGCTTTACTGGAGGAATCGAGATCAAACCCGACATTGACTACCTTGCTCTGACACACAAGACACCTCGGCCAAGGGGACGGGGATCATCTGTTCCGACCGCTTCTGACGCACATGCACCGACTATTTCGCGGTCAAACTCCGTCACGCAAGTCTTGAGCCGCAGTTCAACACTCCGGAGGTCAGTACGACGGTTCAAGCAGGCAACCTCCACGCCGCCGAAAACGGCACCGTCACCATCCAAGCCCATGTATCACGAGATCGTGGTGCACGGGTACGGCAACGGGACGAATAGTGTCAACCTTGATGCTGGTGAGACGACGCCGCTTGGTACGTTGGCGAAGTGGGCCAGCAGAAGCGCATCGACGGCCTCGCAGTCGGACTCGAGCGCCAGCTCTGCATTCGCGAGCACGGTCAGCCCGGCAGAGACCTTGGCCTCTTCTGTTACTTCGCCGAGTCCGACCTCTGCCGATGCGTCGCTGGAGGCGGTGCTCAAGCATAGGAGATGGAGCCAGCAAGACGTCATCTCGAGCAAGACAATATCTCCGGCCAGTGGCATCGCCAAGTCCAACTCTATCAAACGGCGGCCCATGAGCGCAGCCATTGAGAGCTACAACTACGCCAAATCCTTTGGACAATTCGTGGAGAACGAGGGACGGAACATGCTTGCCGGTGCGGCGGGCGTCTCGAGGCGTCACAGCACCATCATCCCAGAGCTGAAGCGCAAGTGTTCGATGCCGCAAGCGCGGTCGATGCCTCTGCCAAACGTCATCGATGAGGAGCCCGGCATCCTGGCCCGGGACTCGTGTGACTGGACGGCTATGGAAGCGTTCTTGACTGGCAAGACGGCGGGCGTGGACACGGATGGCAATGCGGTGCCTGCGTGGGAGCAGTATGCCGACCTGGGAGGGCTCACGGAGGTGAGGTAGAAGGCCGCAAGGGTAACTCTGGGAGAGGGGAGAACGGCGCCGATGCTGTGGCATTTCATCTTTATTTTGTTGGCTTTGATACCCGATGTCCATGGACTGGACGCACCAAGTTATGATTGACGCGATCGTTTTAGATGCACTAAGTAGTGGGCACAGCAGCCCAGAGAGACATGGTTATTTGCTTAGAGCCATATGATTCCGTTTGTGTGTCACCCGGTGTTGGAGGCGATCGGGCTGTCTCGGTGACACTGGATACATAGTTACTGCTTCAAGGACTTATGTCCACAGATCAGCACGTAGGGGATAACGGTCCTGCATTTTTGCATTCATTAAACAATCGGGGTATTTCACAAACATGCGCACACAGCCAGCTACTACATCCTTCCCATGACCACATTTTTGCGCCCGACAGGCACATATATCACATGGTTGCCACCGTCCGAGCTGGCCAAGCTGGACTAGACTTGTACCATGAATCGGCAGCCTACTCCTTCTTGGCGTGGGTAGAGGCCGTCTCGAGGCCCTCTAGGATGTCGCCGCCGAGGGACCAGATCATGTAGGCCGAGCCGACGAGCCACGCGCCGCTGTCAATGGTCAGCGAGCTGTTAGAATGAGTTGGGGATCTGGGCACCGGACTTGGGGATGATCCAGAGGTAGAGGAGGTCGATGAAGGTGTTGTGGCCGATGTTGCCGAAGCCGCTGTAGTACTCGTTCATCCCTGCGCGTGTCAGCAAGATACGCCTCGAGCTGGCCTTCAGCTCTCCTCCGTATAAGTGACCACCCACAGTACAGCACCGTCTTGCTCAGCGTCATGACGGCCGCGCTGAAGCCAATCAGCACCGCCGCCGCGCCGGCCCGCCCGCTCACGGCCCTGGTGCCCGCGCCGCCGCCGCCGCCGGTGGACGTGCCGCGCGCAAAGTACAGCCACAGGTAGGCGACGTACATGGCCGACTCGACGAGGTTCAGGAAGGCCTGGGCGCCGGTGAAGCCGTTGCGCGCGTGAAAGGCCTTCCAGCCGTAGACGTGGTCGACCTGGCCGTAGAGCTTGTAGGGCGCCCAGAGGGGCCAGTGCAGCGCGCCGCCCTCCATGGTGTGCGGGCGGCCGAGCACGTAGACGGTGTCCCAGGCGACGAGGGGCAGGGAGACGGCCATCCAGAGGAGCGTCGCGGGGGTCGGGGCGTGCGACCAGCCGCTTGCTTTCCTGCGACGGGCGACGGTCGTGGTGGAGGAGCGCGGCGCGGCGGCGGCGGCGGCGGTGCGCTTGGAGCGCGCGGGCTTGGTGGGCGAGGGGGAGCTGCTCTCGGGGCCGGCGCTGTCGGCGCGGGAGGAGGAGGCGCGTGTGCTGACCATGGTGGTGGTAGGGCGGGTGTATGGTTGGGAGAGTTGATGCTGGCGAGGGTGGTGGCGATGGTGGAAGAAGGTGGGCTGTTGTTTACAGTACGAGTACACCGCGGACGAGGAGGACCACCTCACCCACGGGACCGGCCGAACTCGAGTCCGTCCGTCTGGGGGCGCGTCAATTGGATGCGCGACGAAACGCAACTCTAATAAACAGCGCAAAGCAAGCTACTACTAACAGAGGAAGCTCCAGCTCAGCTCGTCTCTGCACAGGCCGGCGGGGGGTTTGGCTTTGAGTTCTGGCGCGAATCCAGAACACTGGCCGCTTTGGGCCGCGCCACGCTGGGCTGCTGCTGGAGCCGTGACGTCCTGCCGCGGCCCGGGTCGTGGGTCTTCCGCTGTTGGGGAATTGCGGGGGGGGGAGGAGGAGGAGGCTGGGGCCGGATCTCGGAATGTCGAGGTGCTGAAAGGGGCCATCAGTTGGGATTTAGTCGCATCTCTGAATGTCTGGAGAAGGCTTTGGCATCTTAGTTCCTTGTCATTGTCTAATTGCGCGGCTGCGATGCCACTTATACTCTCACCGATGAGAGATGTGACTGCTACGTTCATGTTGTTGGCTGAGCTTGAGCCAGCACTCGCGCCTTGGTCAACATTCACATGCCGCGGAACCGCAGATTCGAGACCAAACCCCAATTTTTTTTATTTTAAAGCTGATACCCTTCAGCATTTCCCTGGCAAAATCACTGAGTAAACGTCTCGCCCCCATTCGCGAGATATTCCGTCTCCTCGGCCGTCGTCTCCCGCCCCATGGCCTTGTTGCGGTGCGGATATCGCCCGAACCGCTTGATTATATCAAAGTGCTTCTTCTCAAAGTCGACGTACACGTTCACGAGCTTCTTGGCGTCCTCGACGTTGGCCCGCACCACCTTGGCCGCCGTGCCGCGATACTCGCCTCCCTGGCCGGACACGTCTTCGGCCCTGTCGCCCTCCGCAAGCGCGTAGACGTCCTTGAGCATGCGCCCATACTCGGCCACCGCCGTCTCGTGCGCGCCAATGTCCTCGGAGTGCATGAGCGGCATGTAGAACCAGTTGCGGTAAGCAAACTGCCACCGGATCTGCGGCTCCGTGTCGGGGATGCCGCGGGCGATGGCCGCGAGCGAGACCTCCCGCGCGATGGGGTCGAAGACGGTGAAAGCCACGGTCGCGGAGGCGCCGCGGTAGCAGTTGCGCGGGATCTGGTCCAGCAGGAGGATGAGGCTGAGCCAGTCGCGCGGGTCGGTCGGTTGCACGGCGTCGAGGATGTCGGCACCAGACTTGGCGCCGGACTCCCGGAGGGCTTCCAGCGTCGGCGCGAAGCGTTCCCTACGTTCATGTTAGCAGTGGGCTACAGAAACGACGGCAAGAGGCAGCTTACACGCAGACCCGGTCGAGCTCCTCGCCGCCAAAGAACCAGCGCTTGGTGTCGTTCCAGGTCGGCAGGACAAAGGAGTCGGGGCTGGCAAAGTGCTCGAACCAAAAGTCGCGGACTTCGCGCAGCAGCGCAGGCGTGAGGTGCGGCTTCACGCTGCTCGTCATGTTGGGCCGAGCTGGGGTTTGCAACGAGTTGAACTGGCCCGGGAGAGCCGTAGATGCAAATGCCCTTCCCGATGCTGTGGCCGGTGTCGTGGAGCTGAAGAGCGGATGCCGCGACGCGCTGGTCGCGGTCGTACCAGAGAGGGATCGGGACGCAACAGCGCGAGGAGCTGACTCGATGCTCAGTACGGTGATGATTCAGAAGGCGACGAGCATGGGGACAAACATGAATTGCAACGCAGGAGCTGTTTGAAGCCAGCTGGCGCGATGGCTCCCCTCATGGATGAAGCTTCGCTGGCGAATTGACACGAGACTTCACCGAGTCAACCCCGACCAGTACAACGCCCGTTACCAACGAAGATGGGTATTTGGAGAATCGATGAGACGTCGTGAGAGCCTCAATTGCGTGGGTTTGAGATTGGATGCAACACGGTACGGCTGATGGAAGTTTGAAGGCTGAAGCTGAAGCGCCCCTCCACCCACGGATGGCTCGGGCGGTTTCATCGACGGCTCAGCTTTAGCCTCTTGCGGCGTTGACGACTTGGCAGTTGGCACCAGACGACTCGATGCCAACAACTCTCACCGACGACATCGCAGCTTGCTTCAGCAGCACTGGGATACTGGATTGCAGTGAGACGTACGAATGATGCTTGTTTGTGAAGCCGAAATCGCGTCGAGTTCCTATTCATGGCTGCAATGTCAATCCGGGTGCGCTGTGCGGTTGAAGACTGCACGCCGTGTTATAGAAGCAAATGAACGTTGCTGGCGGCCATGTAAACCTACCGAGTTCCATTTCCTCGAGGGGCGCCCTCCCTTTTGTCTACGCCTCTCGCTAGTCCGAACTCGCCGGGCACCCTGTCGCCAAACGGGCCTCTTTGATGAAGACCCAGGTATACACCACCAGCGCCCAGTTGAAGATGCAAAACGTCAAAAGCGTCTTCCAGCCGAGGCTTGTAAGGGCGTGCGGCGTGATTGGCGAAAAGGTAAAGTTGAAGAGCCATTGCGAAGCGGCACCGACGGCGACGGCGCCTTCTCTGATCCGCGTTGGGAAGATTTTACTCGTGTATAGCTACATTTCGCATCGTCAGCGGTGCAAACTCATGATTTGGGCTTATGAGATCTGTGATACTCACCCACGGCACCGGTCCGCGAGGCAACGGCATACGGCAGCCTCTGGGCTCGGCAGGTGGTATTTCGTGATGGGTCCGACTGCAAGCTTCCTTGGCGATGGCGGCACCGGATGGCGAGGAAGACCGGAACAGCTGGGGAGCTGGCGATACATCACAAGGTGTGCTGTGCGTATTCGCGGAGCATATCGACAAATAAAGAGTGCCATGGATGCAGAATTGAAGAAAGGAGATCTGCTCCGAGTTCCTGGCGCTGTCGTCGATGAGGCGTGGCTCCGGATCGGTACCGGGGATGGCCCCACTCCACGGGCAGCAGCTCCGGAAGGGCCCCGGATGACCCGTAGCTGTAGAATGTAAGACCACGGGTAAAAAGGAGTTTAGAGATAAGTTGGACTGTGACAATTAGTAGCAGTCAATGTCATAATAAAACCGATTTCGCCGCACATCGCGCGCCCTGGGACGTAATTGGTTGTTCATGTCAAACTCACTCAGGTTGCGTGCTCCGGCCGTCAGGAAACGCAATATCCGTCAGCCATCTACCAGCGAGGCACAGAGCAAAGCAAGCCCGGGCAAAGCACAATCGGATACTCCGAAAACGGCTTCTGTTCGCTCGGAGATCTATACAGCTTCAAGAGAAACCAATAGTGCAGAAAATTGTATGGTTGACGGATAAAATGCCGCGTTTGAGGCGGGCGCCTGCAGACGGATAAATATCCGACACGGATAAGACTGAGCCACTGACTTACTCCGAGCCGGACTTCACATGCGGCTTTTGGTTCCAGGAATCATGCACGAGCAAGCGCCGTTATTGCCATTTTTTATCGAGCCGCCGAGTAATTTGACACTTCAACTCTAAACCTCAATTGTAATCATCTTGCCGTGGTAACCCACCCACCAAACCGTCACGATGCCTCTCCCCACGCTCTTCACCCTCAACACGGGCGCCAAAATCCCCGCCGTGGGATTCGGCACCTGGCAAGCTCCCCCCGGCCAGGTCGAGCACGCCGTCCAGATTGCCCTCAAGAGCGGCTACCGCCACCTGGACTGCGCGGCCATCTACCGCAACGAGGTCGAGGTCGGGCAGGGCATCCAGAGGAGCGGCGTCCCGAGGTCGGATATCTACATTACCAGCAAGCTGTGGAACACGAAGCACAAGCCGGAAGATGTAGAGGCGGCGTTGGACAAGACGCTCAAGGACCTGGGGACTGATTATGTCGATTTGTACCTCATGCACTGGCCTGTGTAAGTTCCCATGCTGGCAAATCGGGGCTGAAGCGACGCTGACTTCATCAAAGTGCCTTTCAGTCCGGCGACAAGTGGTTCCCTCTGGATGCGCAAGGACGGTTCCAGCTCGCGGACATCGACCCATCAGTTACGTATTCGGCGATGGAGAAGCTCCTCCACACAGGCAAAGTCCGTGCCATCGGCGTCTCCAACTTCAACATTCGCCGCTTGGAGGACCTCCTGTCCAAGACCAAGGTTGTCCCGGCAGTCAACCAGATCGAGGCGCACCCGTACCTGCAGCAACCCGACCTCGTCGCGTACTGCCAGTCCAAGAACATCCTGATCGAGGCATACTCCCCGCTGGGCAACAACCAGACCGGGGAGCCCAGGACCGTCGACGCCCCGCTGGTGGCGGAGCTGGGCAAGAAGCTCGACCTGGACATTGGCCAGGTCCTCTATTCGTGGGGCGTCCAGCGCGGAACCGTCGTTCTGCCCAAGAGCGTCACGCCGTCCCGGATCGAGTCCAACCTCAGAGTCACGGAGCTCCCTGAAGGTGCGTTCGGCCAGCTGGATGGGCTGGAGCTCCACAAGAGGTATAACTTCCCGGCGCGCTGGGGAGCCGACATCTTTGACGAGGCTGGGGAGGAGGAAGTCAAGCGCATTGCGCAGGCGTCTGGTGCTGAGAACCTTGAAAAGTTTGGAAACGTTTAGACGAATTTAGACGGGCATAGACAAGGTCGGTATCATGGATCGGTAGAATTATATCACTGTGTCCGATTCATCCGGAACCCATCGGAGGCCACATCATTGACTCGTCTATATCGACCTGCGGCCAAAAGGCCTTTGCTTTGCGTCAGCCGTCAGCTTACTGTTGATCCCAATAAGAACGTACCGATGAGTCCAGGTCCAAGAAAAAGTCTGTCGTCTGCCAAGCATCCAGCAGTTGAGGGTTAACCGCCATCGGAGTCTCAACACTTTGAAACACATGCGTAAACACGCCGGCAGGCGCCCCGCTAGGCACCAGGCTGTTTGCTTGCTGCTGTAAGCCATCGACTCGTTCCAGTGACTCAGTCGTGTCGATATCCTCGCGGCCCGTTTGGGCCACTGGCTGACTCAAAGCCGTGTTCCGAAACTCTTCTAGTATAACAGCGTATCTTCGACTCGGCGAGTTTGTGGCCGTCGCCTGCGCAAGGTGCGTGTGGCACCGTTCTGCGAGATTCAGCAAGCTGATTCTCGCCTGCTTGTCCACAACTCGCCCCGTCCGGCGCTGCTGTATCTCCCAGATGTACACGACGACAAGAGCGCAGAACGTGACATAGTGCGTCCACCAAAAGGCATGGAAGATGGGGCCCTCTTTGGCCATGCCGTCTACCGTCTCCAAAACAACCCTGGCGGCGGCAACACAGGCCTTCACATGGTTCTCGTATAAAGACACGTCACTCAGGAGAAACAGTCGGCTGGCGTGCATGACGGCATGCGAATGCGCCAGCTTCATCACGGTCGCTTGTCGGCGATAGCTGAGGATGAGCATAGAGGGTCGGATCGATCCGAGGTGGACGGGGAGGCTCGCGCGCCACTCGTCGACTGTTTGAATCAGCCTTCGAGCAGCCGCGACGCGATCGTCTTCAGAGATGTCTCTGATCGAGTACACTTCTCTCGAGATGCATCCAATTATTTGGCCAATCCTAGTTGTCATTAGCACGTACAATGGAACAGGGCCTGGGAGAGTCATTGTTACTTTGCGTGGAAGATGAGGGCGTCGATGTGGCACTCCCCGAGGTTCTCCAGCCCATCCCCAGGGCCGACGGCAGTCATATCTTCGTCGTTGATTCGGTCTGGAAGCACCTGATCAATGTCATCGTCGTGGTAGTGCCTCGGCCGTCCAAAGACTACCCCGAGATAATTGTCCAGTATGTACGCCGACCAGAAGAGACGCAGTCCACATTGTTTCTGGATGTAATCCTCTCGCGAGATCTTCCGCTTCTTTGGGTTCGCCCGACGGTGCAGCCCGAGTGCCGATATAAGCTGCAGGCCATTCCCAAAGACAAACCAGGCTCGGTTAAACCGAGACGTCGTCAGGAGATAGAGGACCTGGACCAGTCGAGCCTGTGCAGACTCCAGCTTTGGCGGCCCAGTCTCGACATCAACCAGTCGCAGCGAGACCCCAAAGAGCTCGTCACTCGAGCTCAGGGCCCGAGCCTCATCTTCCTGTGATGAGATGCCTTTCGACTTTTCAGAATGTGCCTCGGCGATGGCCAGCACGACGAGCACGACGGCGGCTCTGGAACGGCCGAGCTCGTGCCACGCCGGCAGCTTCTGGCGGACATTTCGCTCCAGGATGCCGAGCCATTCTTCAACCGTCGGTCGATGCAGCACCCGGTAGGTCGCGATGCAGACATCGAAATAAAGAGCCACCAAGCGCCTGTTCTCAGCCGGGTCTGGGAGGTGAAGTGGAGCGTGTTCCTGACCTTCGGCCAGGGGTTTATCGCCTGCCAGGGCTGGCGGCTGGGCATCCGTAGACGCTTTCGCTTCGCCTGGCATGGAACCAGAATTCCGGGCAGACAACCTTTTCCACGCCCGGTGGAGGAATGAGAAACCCGAGGTGGGATCGAACACCTGGCCTTGAATCTCGGCCATCCCCAGCCCAGGAGACGCCCGCGAAGGAGCTGCGCTCTCATGGTAACGATGAGGTTGTGGTGACTCCATGGGGACGCTGAAACCCGATGCATAGGCGGCAGGCATCTCACTGCCGTTCTCGACAGACGGTCGGGAGTATGCATCGGACTGCGGTGGAGTCGGAGGGCGGCCGCGGGTGTACTTTGCGTCGTAGAGACATATCCTGCCTTTGGAGAAGCACTTTTCGCATGGTTGGTTACCGCTGCATCTAGCCTTTCTGGACTTGCAAAAGTCGCAAGCCCGGCTTACTTTGCGAATCTTTCGCGGGCTGGCGCCGAGGTCGGGGGATAGTTCAGAGGCTGATGCTGCTGTGGTTCCACGTTTCCGGCTGGCCGTCGGATTCGTTGATGGTGGCCCAATGCCAGCGGCAGCATTGCCGCTACTACGCCTCGCTGTGCTTATCGGAGCAGCCGTAGAGGTTGGCGCATTCATGCCGCCTGGTTCATGGGCTGCACCGGAGTTCCAGGTGCAGCGTGTCGTCTCCAGTCTGCTGGTGGGATGGATGTTGACGGAAAACGAGACACGGAAAAGCAGGTGGGTGAGTGGCTCAGGCCGTTAATTATAGAAAGGTGGAGTGAGTTGGGGAACTTGGGGAAGCTGGGGCGAGGAAGATGGAGTGCGGCCAAGACGGCTTCCAATGGCCTACATTTGACTCCGACGATGGCCTGCGGGGGATCTGGGGCCGCTACGCATGACTCGAAAGGCAATTGCCGAGGTCGATGATGTTCATCCAGGACCTTGTGTCTGTCCAGGAAGTGAACAGTGATTAAATTAATTTGAGTGACGGCACTGACAGCCGACCCCGGCTCGAAACACCATGGTGTGGGGGAGACTCGGGGTCTCGGAGAGAGATTGTGGGGAGCGATTGAGATTGTGGGGAGGGGAGAGAGACCTTTTAATGTGAGTTGCGAACGTGTGCCATAGCACAGCACTCGTTACATTGGTGAACTCCTCAGTTACTCGTACGAGCACATGTAGAAGCCCTTGACTTTCGTCCGTAGGGGCTTACAAGATTATGAGAAGTAGAGCACGGCCTGCTTCATGATACTAAACTACTAAAGAAAGCCGCCTTCAATATTCCTGGATTACACACAACCGGCTTGAACCGTCCAACTCCCTTCAGCGTCAAGCCTTACAAGGTGTACTTGAATAGCGGATTTCGGTCGCCCATCCTCAACAACTCGTCCTCGCTGTACCGTGCCCGAACTTCCTCTTCAGAAACCTTGGACTTGCGGACGTTGCCCCATTTGTAACTCAGCTCCAAGATGACAGCAGCAATGGCTCCCGTGGCGCCAAAAGCGAGAGACAAGCCATAACCCGTAAAGTACTCTGGGGCTTCCTTGTCCAAGTACATGTAGCTGCCAATGATGCCGCCAATGTTGCCGACGCAGATGTTGAACGCAACGCCGATTGCTCGCCGGCTCGACGGGGCCAGGTTGTTGGCCGCCCAGCTGCTGCCCGCGGGCTGGACGGGGTAAATCCCCATCATGCATAGCATGAGGGCAAAGTATCCCGGGCCCTTGTGGCTTCCTGTCAAGTCGCCCCGGAACGAGATGATGACTGCGTAACCAATGGCGATCAAGGACAGCGGGATCGCGCAGAACGGAAACCTCCAGCGAAAGTGATCCGACAGGCGGGCAAAGAAGATGGCAGACAGGGAGGCGGCAACGTAAATGGGCACCGTCATGAGCTGTGCCGCAGTGTTTTGGAAGCCCATGGCTTTTGTGATGGACGGCAGCGTAAACTTCATGCCATACGAGCAGGCCGAGATGCAAAGCAGCATGTATGCCTGAAAGTAAAGCCTCCAATTGGTTACGACCATCTTGATGTCGTGCCAGTTGGTCTTCTTCTCGTTGGCCTCGTCGCTGAAGCGGCCGCCCTGCTTGACGAAGGTTTGGAGGCTGAGGAAGCGAACCTCGTCGGGCTCCAACCAACGGCCAGACAGGTTGGGGGAATCGATGAGGAGCCAGAAGCAGGAGGCTCCTAGCATCACCGTCATGATACCTTCCAGGAGGAAGATCCACCTCCACCCTTCGTACCCGCCGACACCATTCATCTGAGCGATGGCGGCTGCCAGCAGGCCTGAGAATGCGCCAGACAACGCACTTGTGCAGTAGAACCACGCAATACGGCTTGCGAGCTGCCCAGGCATGTACCAGAAAGTGCAGAGATACACAGCGCCAGGGTAGAAGCCGGCCTCAAAGACCCCAAGGAGAATTCGAACGGCCAAGAGACCGCCAAAGTTTTGCGTCACGCCGTGGAGGGTCATGATGACGCCCCATGTCGTGACGAGCGTGCCCAGGTAGATGGATGGACGGGCGAACCTCTTGAGGAGCATGTTGCTTGGTACCTCGAGCAGGACGTAAGGGATGAAGAACAGGCTGAGCACAATGTTCCACTGGTTGCCGACGAGGCCCAAGTCATCCGCCAGGCCCTCGATCTTGGCGTTTCCGATGTTTGCTCGGTCCAGGTGGGAGATGAGATAGAGGACGGACAGCATGGGCAGCAGTCGTACGTCGATCTTTGCAATCAGTCAACAAGAGCCCAGAGAAGTAGCTCAAGTGCCAAGTTGCCTGGTAGAACTCACCTTGCGAACAACGCGCTTCCGCTTCTCAGCCGGGTAACCATTGTAAAACGCCGCATCGTCTTCGCTTAGGCCTAGCACGCGGACGTTGTCGATGATGTGAACGGCAGATGGCTTCTCTGCGTCGACCGCCTTGTCCCCGTCGTCAATCATGACGATGTCGGGCTTTTCGGGGTGGGTTGACTGGGCAGCCATGGTGAAGAGGTACGATTGGAACTTTTTCAATCTCTTTCGAGGGAGTTGAAGTCCTCCATGGCGATGGCCAGTGCAGATTGGCTGTATATAGACGTCTTTGCGTTGTACGGCGTGTAAGCGAGGCGTACCTACCTAACATGTCGTCCATGGTGATCATCACCGTTGGAAGCATGCCCTGTATACGAGAGTTGGAGATGTCGGATATTAATCCGTCGAACGGAAATGGGTGAATAGGAGGTCGTGAGGCTCCCCCGCATCAACGCCACACTGCGTCTTTACGACATCCAGAAAGACAAGGGAAAAGCCCTCGGCTACAATTCTTGGAGCTAAAGGTTCATATCTTCTAGCCGAGGGATTTCCGAGGAATATATTGGGATATCCGTCGAATTGGTGGGCGTCAAAACCAATACTGGCCAAGGTGTGGCGACCTATGCGGATACTTTTCCGTTAGGCCTCGGCCGCCGTTGACACGAAAGTTACGTTCTTCTTTCCGAGATATCGTACCGTCCTGATAGCCGTATTTACCATTCAAAATGCCCGCCGTCTCTCGTGAGGCCTCGCCCGCATCTCAGTCGCAGCAACTGCAAGCCCAAGCCATCCTTGACCATGCCGACCCAAGTCCAACTTCCCAACCCCGGGCAGCCTCTGACGACTGAGCCTGCCAGCGGCAAGGACATCAAGCAGACCGCGCAGGTGCATAGCCGGCTTCCCGAGAATTCAACCTCACTGCCGCGCACGGTGGACGACCTGGTGAGAAGCCAGGCGCTGCTGTACGCTGATCACAAGATTGTATCGTATCCATCTTCGGGCACGACGTTTGTGGATTATACGCTGCGGCAGCTGGACGTCTTTGCATGGCGAGTCGCAAAGCATTACGAGCAATGGCTGCCGGTCAGGACGTCGTCGTCAGAGAAGCCGAATGTGGTTGCGCTTCTCGGGCTGTCGAATCTGGAATACCTAATCACCATGCTGGCCATGAGCAAGCTCGGGCACACGGTGCTGCTGCTGTCGACGAGGATAACGCAAGCGGCGATTGAGTCCCTGATCGCTTGTACCGGCGCTCAGGCGCTGGTTGTCGACACGAAGCGCTTCGACATTGCCAGCAACGTCCAAAACACCATCCAAGGGGTCCGGCTGCTTTCAATTGCCGAAAGCCAGGTCTTTGAGTTCCCCGTCGAGGCCCACGGCAACACGCACATGACCGGCTTACTCGATGCTGATAAAGAGAGCAACAACATTGCGTTCATCATCCATTCCAGTGGTAAGCAGCTGCTCCGCTGATTACTGACGTTTCTGATCTACATTATTCACCCTCCTCACTGTAGGCTCCACCGGCCTCCCAAAGCCCATCTACCAGACCCAAAAGTCGTGCCTGGCCAACTACGCCGTCGGCCTGAGCATGAAGGGCTTTATCACGCTGCCACTGTTCCACAACCACGGCATCTGCAACCTCTTCCGGGCCGTGCACGCGCGGACCTCGCTCCACCTGTACAACGCCGACCTGCCGCTCACGCAGGCGCACCTGGTGACCATCCTGCGCGAGCACGACTTTGAGGTCTTCTACGGGGTGCCGTACGCGCTGAAGCTGCTGGCCGAGTCGCAGGAGGGGATCCGCCTGCTGCGGCGGCTCAGGATAGCCATGTACGGCGGGTCGGCGTGCCCGGACGACCTGGGGGACTTGTTGGTTGACAACGGGGTGAACCTGGTTAGCCACTACGGGGCGACGGAGGTCGGACAGCTGATGACTTCGTTTCGGCCGGAGGGGGACAAGGGGTGGAACTACGTGCGAGAGCCGGCAAATGTCTCGCCATACCTGCGGTGGGTGCCTCGGGGACCGAATCTGTATGAATGCTGCGTTGCGGACGGCTGGCCGGCAAAGGTGCAGTCCAACCAGCCCGACAACTCGTACGCGACCAAGGACCTCTTCGAGCCACACCCCACGATCCCCCGGGCGTGGAAGTACATTGCCCGGTTGGACGACACCATCGTCCTGGTCAACGGCGAAAAGTTCAACCCCGTGGCCATGGAGGGCGCCATCCGGTCCAACAGGAGCGTTGCCGAGGCCGTCGTGTTTGGCGCCGGCCGGCCGTATCTCGGCGTCCTCGTCGTGCCGGCGGCCTCGCTGAGCGCAACGGCGCGGGACCAGATTCTCGACGCTGTCTGGCCGGTGGTTGAGGCTGCGAATGGCTCCGTGGATGCGTTTGCCCGGATATCAAAGGAGATGGTGCGCCTCCTCCCGGCGGGCTGCGAGTACCCGCGGACGGACAAGGGGAGCATCATTCGCCAGGCATTCTACAAGACCTTCAAGTCTGAAATCGACGAAGCATACGACGCTGCAGACAACGGCGTTGCAGATGTCAGACAACTCGATCTCCCAGAGCTGCAGAGTTTCATCCGCGACCTGCTGGCTCGCACCATCCCCGGAACAGACGCCGTCGACGACGGAGCCGACTTTTTCAGCTTAGGGCTCGACTCGCTGCAGGCCATCCAGATGCGCAGCGAAATAATCAAGACGGTTGACACGGCGGGGAAGAAGCTGGGCCAGAATGTGGTGTTTGAGCGGCCGTCGGTTGAGAAGCTGAGCGAGTACCTGTTCGGCCTGCGAAACGGGGATGCCTCAGAGACGAGCAGGTTAGTAGAAGATGAGATGAGGGACATGATTGCCAAGCACCGGTGTTTAGAGAGGATTATGGGGTCATCGGTGGTGCGTTTATCTCTTCCTTCTCACTTATCGCCAGACTTACACGCAGCCAGGTTGTCACCGGAGTAACTGGATCTCTCGGCGCCCACGTCGTCGCGAAACTGGTATCAGACCCCAGCATCACAACGATCTACTGCCTCGTCCGCGCACAGGACTCGCCCCAAGCAGCCCGCAGAGTCAAGGAATCCCTCCTGCAACGCCGGCTGTACCACACGCTCTCCCTCCCCTCGAGGCGCAAGCTCATAGCCCTGCCCTCCGACCTGGGCCACCCGCAGCTCGGCCTCTCAGACACCGACTACCACAGCATCAGCAAAGACCTCCGCGCGGTAATCCACTGCGCGTGGTCCGTCAACTTCAGCATGCAGCTGTCCAGCTTCGAAAAGGGCAACGTCGCCGGCGTCACGCATCTTGTCGCCCTCTGCCGCTCGTCCCGGCCGCCGGCGTCCATGAACTTTTGCTCGTCCGTGAGCACCTGCTCCCGCGCGACGACGCTCCCCGTGCCCGAGGCGCTGCCGGAGCTCGCGTGGGCGCAGGGCATGGGCTACGCGCAGTCCAAGGCCGTGGCCGAGCACGTCTGTGCCAGGGCCGCGGAGGAGCAGGGCGTGACGGTGCGCGTGCTGCGCGTGGGACAGATTGTCGGGGATACGCAGCATGGGGTTTGGAACGCACAAGAGGCGGTCCCCATGATGATGCAGACTGCAGTGACGGTTGGAGCGCTGCCCAAGCTTACGGAGACGCCGTCGTGGCTGCCGGTTGACACTGTTGCCCAGGCGGTGGCTGATATCTCGCTTTCTGATGCGGGAAGTGTGTTTGCGAATGTCACGAACCCCAGGACGTTTAGCTGGACGGATGACCTCTTGCCTGCCTTACATGCGTCGGGGCTGAACTTTGAAGAGGTTACGCCCAAGGAATGGGTTCGGCGGCTTCGCTCGTCAAACCCTGACCCCAAGGTGAATCCTCCCATCAAGCTGGCCGAGTTCTTTGCGTCCAAGTACGACAGGGATGAGTTTGCGCCGTCCAAGGCGTTTTCGACGGAGACTGCCTGCTCGCTATCTACGACGTTGGCCAACGCGCCGGTGCTTGACCAGGGCTTTGTCAACAAGTTTGTTGGATACCTTTTGAAGAATGCTTGGACGGCGTCTGCAGAGACTACTAACAAGACTGCCGTGATCATTGCTGGGCCTTGCGGCACTGGCAAGACGACAACTGGCATTGCAGTGTCCAAGTGGCTGGGCCTGCCCTTTATCGAGGGCGACAATCTACACAGCCTGCATGCCGTCGAGAAGATGCGAGCAGGCGCCGCGCTCACGGACCAAGACCGCAAAGCCTGGCTGAGCCGCATCTCTGCCCACGCACAAGAAACTGTCCTCGACCTGGGTTACGCCTCCGTCGTCGTGAGCTGCTCCGCGCTGAAGCAGTCCTACCGCGGACACCTGAGGCAGCGCCTCTCCCGCAGCGGCATCAGCACCGTCTTCGTGCACCTCCAGGCCAGCGCGCGCGTCCTGGTGCAGCGGCTGGAAGCGCGGACGGAGCACTATATGGGCGCGGCCATGGTGCAGGGCCAGCTGGACGCGCAAGAGGATGCCGCCGCGGAGGAGACGGACGTCGTCCCCGTCGATGCCGAGGCTGACGAGGAGGCTGTTTTGGAAGAGGTCCGGTGGCTGCTGGGCGCAGTCATGGCATATTAGTGAAACGGCAAAGCAAGACGATGATGCGCCGGAGACCCGGAGTCAGCTGGTGCCGTAGCCGGTCATATGATCGTCCTGTCTCCGTGCGACATGGAACTGCTAGCATAGGGCACGATGCCGAATAGAGGTTAGAAGCTGTCTGTTCCTACGCTTCTTCGTCTCAACGAGGCCTTCCATGCGCCAAGTCGGGATGCCGGAGCCACCGGTTCAACGAACCCTTGACGGAATCCGTCGTCGGATGTGCCAGCGGCCACCGTTCCACGCCACGCCGTCACGGGGACCCAATCACGCCTCATCGAGCCGTCGTCCCATTTCGGGGTGGCTGCGCTGGCGGGTTTGGGCTGTCGAGTTGTGAGACGGTAGGTGTTTAACCAGCGATTGGGAGGCGTTGGAGACGACCTCCCCCAAAAAGGGCTGTGACAGTTGGGGCCGCATGAATCGGCACGACCCCTGCTCCAAACCCGGGTCTTAATGCCGGAAGCGCCCACGACAGCACGTAGAGTTTGTCTTTGCTTTGGTCTTGCATTTCTCTCTTTTCCAGTGTTTTGGTTGTGGGTTGCATCTTGACGACGCTCTTTTACGGTTTCGATTCTTTCAACTCGCTGGCGAGAGGTGTTGCTGGGCAGCCATTCCTCACGATCCTTGTGCAACTCGTATCAACAAGTCTATCAAACTCGCCGTACCTCGTTCAACTCTTACACGCGAGCTTCCACATACGACCCTCACCATGGGCGCCAACCTCTCCTCCGAGGGCTTCGCCGACACCTCCAAGATCGTCCTCAGCGCACCGGACCGCGCCGCCGACATCATCATGGCGATAATATGGGCGCTCGTGCTGTACGCGTTCGCCATCATCTTCAGCACGTGCGCGCTCATCGACCGGTGGAAGGGCCCGACGGACAAGATACGCGTCGGCGGGGGATCGGTCGTGATGGCGGCGGTGCTGTCGACGGCGTGGCCCGTGGTGTTGCTGTACTTGATGTTTGCGGACTGAGGGGGGACATGGGCGGCGTTATCACGATGAAGGGCATGCAACAGCATTTGGCGATGGGTCTGGAACATGGGTCTGACAGTCTGTGCAGTCGAACGAAGCACGTTGGGCAACGAATCATCGAAGGCGCTGGAATAATACCGTCAGCAACCGTTCCATGAAGATTCAGAGTAAATCGAATGCTTTGCTGTACCACACATGTTGTACATCTGCGCCCCATTCTACCAGTGCAGTTCCGTCACCCGACCAAGGTGTTGCGCCGGCTCCTGTCTTGTCGTACATCCTTGCGCCCAACAATAGACTCGAGCGTCTGCCCCAGCGCCTTTGCATCGTACCGCCCTCCCCGTCCCGTCTCATCCTTCGGCCCATACAGCCGCGTCGTGTCGATGCCCAGCTGCGCAAACCGCTGCTTGTCGACCCGCGGCGCAGCGGCGCCCTCGATGTGAATGACGTGCGTGACGTAGAGGCCGTACTCGTCCTCCGTCGGGCGCGCGAGGCCCCTCGAGTCGGCGCAGGCGTTTGCAATCGTCGCGACAAAGTCAAGGCCCGTGAACGGGTCGCTCGAGGGCCCCGTCTCGCGGTCCGTAGTGCCGTTGAGGATGAGGATCTTGTTCCGGATCAGCGGGCTGGCGATGGCGTCGCCGACGCCCTTGAGCACGAGGTTCGGGACCAGCGACGTGAAGAGCGAGCCGATGCTGTAGATGATTGTGTTGGAGCCGTGGATCGCGTCCAGCACGCGCGGGTTGGCGGGTATGCGGATCTCCTGGCCGTAGGGGTTGATGTACCAGATCCTGTCGATGCGCGCCGGCAGGTCTTCCTCGTCGTCCTTGGAAAAGGCAATGGCCGGACGCCTCAGCGCCGGCAGCGAGCCCGGGAGGTTTGCGTCCTCGATCTTGTCGTGCTCCTCCGTGTCGTGGCCGACCGACGGCGCGGGCGTGCGGGTGCCGGAGCTCGTCCCGGGGACCGCCGCGGTCGGCGCGCTGGGGTGTGAAATGTCGTTTTGGCCGGTTATCACGGTGCCGTCCCGCAGCCCGGCGGCGATGTGGTGCGCAAAGTTGGTGTTGAGCGCGGGCAGCACGGCGATGCGATCCGGCACGGCGCATATCGAGCTCAGCAGGTAGATGGCGGCCTCGAAGCTCCCCGTGAACAGCCGGGCGCCGGTGAGGAAGAGGTTGCCGATGCTGGAGCGCGAAAAGTCGAAGCGGCTGCTTGGGCGCATGCGCTTGACCACCTCGAGGTTGAAGCTGTTGAGATGGGAGCGGATGAGCTCGCGCTTGGGCGACGAGATGTCGCGCCACAGCGGGTGCGTGGCCTCGAGGATCTCGAACCACTCGGCCCGAGCCTCGTCGTGCGCCCTGGGGAGGCGGTGGTTGAAGAAATGCTTGATGGCGACCGTCTCGCCGTCGTCGTTGTCGGGGATGAGGCGCACGAGCCGCGAGCGCACGTCTCCGATGCCTACAGACGCGTCAACCCTCGGCGAGAAACGAGGCTTCTCGAGATGTGCTACCTGGGCCCCCGAAGACGCGGATGATCTCGCTCGTGCTGCCGCCGTTGTCGGAGATGGGCATCACATAGCTGAGCGACGCGCGGTTGGCCTCGCGCACGCGCTCAAAGACGTCGACGAGGCTGTTGGCGGCGCTGCCCCCCGAGAAGACGACGATGCCGCTGCGGGCGCCGGGGTTGGGGCTCACGGGGCGCCGGGGCGACGCCGGGGTCGTTGAAGCTGGGGGGGCGCCGGTTGGTAACTGCAGGGCGCTTTGCTGTGCGGGAGTGTGAGCCATTGGACGGGCGTTGCTGGACAGGAGGATGGGCTGAGTTGAGTTGGTTGACGTGTGCTGAGTGAAGCTTTATCGGCGATGGCGTATGAAGAAGCCACCTACAGCGTCCGAGTCGCGTGCCACTTCGCGGATGGTGCCGCTATCGTCCATCGGCTCCATCGAGCCACTCGGCTTCATGTCGACGACGCCTTTCATGACATTGAGGCCATCCATCCCGTTAATTGGTGTCCCGAGTACGAAGTACGTGGCCTCATTGTTGATTTTGAGATTGATACTTCGTATGTACGAGTCGTATTAATAATCTTACAGGGGCTGGGTTGTGCCCAGTGCTGACTCGGAGATTCTGCCGGCCCCGGCCCACCGGAACACGGGCCTTGACACCGGCGACATCGGCAGATCGATAATACAGTATGTAGAGGCACCAGGATGTCTCCGAAGAGGGGCCACAACCTTGATGAGGTCAGTGAGGAGTACCTCGGAACATTTTCGTCTCTTTTGCGTCCCGAAACCTTCCCAGAGGCAGGGCCAGTGCCACTTATTAGCCGCTTGCGCCCTTTGATGGTGGCCGACGGGTATAAGAGCATCACCATTTTATCCTGCCGGACCCACGTTGACGTCAGGTACAAAGCCTATTCCCGAAGTCGAGGACAAGGACTGGGGAGACCACGGTCTCACCTTACAAATCAACCTTGATTTATAAAGACAACAGGAAAGAGTGGGCGGTACAACACCCGCGGCGTTCGTGGCCTTCATGCTTTATTTCGTATTTAACCATCCAGCCCCGGCCTTGTTTCATCACCTCAAATCGATACCCTAGACGCAAACATCAACAACTGCAAGATCGTCGAGTCTGTCCCGTCCCGTCCTCGCAGCCATGGCGCAAGATATCCCCAAGACCACCAAGCAGTGGAACGTCACCGCCCAGGACGGCAAGGACGGCTTCAACGCCCTCAAGTTTTCCGAAAAGGCCGTGCCTGAGCTTGGCGATAGTCAGGTTCTCGTGAAGCGTGCGTCGCCCAGATTGACTTGTAAACGATTCGGTTCAAAGCTAACTCGCAAACGCAGTCCACGCAGCATCTCTCAACGTGAGATGGCCTCTGCTGCTGACTGTCTGACACGTCTGCTAACTGACCAAGTACCGCGACCTCATCATCCCCCTCGGCAAGTACCCCTTCCACACCATCCCCGATGTCGTCCCCGGCTCCGACGGCGCCGGCACGGTCATCGCCATCGGGAAGCAGGTCACTCGGTTCAAGCCCGGCGACAAAGTCGTCACGCTGTTCAACCAGGAACACATCGGTGGCCCTATGAATGTCGAGGCATCCCGATCTGGTCTCGGCGGCGCCATCCACGGCACGCTCCGCTCCGTCGGCGCCTTCAACGAGCAGGGCCTCGTGCGCATGCCAGAGAACCTGACGCCGGTTGAAGCAGCGACACTCTCTTGCGCTGGATTGACGGCATGGAACGCCCTCTACGGTCTGGCAGATAACCAGGTCACACCCGGCCAATGGGTCCTCACACAGGGCACCGGCGGCGTGAGCATCTTTGCGCTGCAATTCGCCAAGGCCGCCGGCGCAAGGGTCATCGCGACGACGGGCTCCAACGAAAAGGCCAAAGTCTTGAAGGAGCTCGGCGCAGACCACATCATCAACTACAAGGAGACGCCCGACTGGGGCGCCGTCGCCAAGGAGCTCACCGGCGGCATCGGCGTGGACCATATCGTCGAGGTCGCGGGCCCCCAGTCCATGGCGCAGAGCCTCGCGGCCATCAAGATGGGCGGCGTCATCACCATCATCGGCTTCGTCGGCGGGGCCGCCAAGGACCAGCCGGGCTTCCTCGACTGCCTGATGAACCTGTGCACGGCGCGCGGCATCCTGGTCGGCAGCCGGGCGCAGATGGAGGACATGTGCCGCGCCATCGAGGCGAACCCCGAGAGGCTGCGGCCGGTGGTGGACAAGAAGCTGTTTGGGCTGGAGGAGCTCAAGGAGGCGTACGAGTATCAGTGGTCGGGGAAGCACTTTGGCAAGGTGTGTGTCCAGATTGCTTGAGCCGATGCCGTAGCTAGGGAGGCTTGACGGCTGGCTCTTGCAACTTGCAAGGCCGGTTGGAGTCCAAAAACGGGCGAGGTCAGGGCTGGGAAGAGGCCTAGACAGAAGAGCCCAATGATGAGACGGGCTGCGATGGAAGTCCTACGTTACACAGTTGCAGTAGCAAAAGACTTTCGAACATAGGCCAGTCCAAGCCCCAGAAGCGGTGATTTCTTCTGTTACATTTCATTTACTCCTGGAATCACAGCTGGAAAGTAGGTAAGCCTCGAGCCTCGTTTTATCCCCCCTTCGACTCTGACAATAACCAGACAAGGAGAGCAAACCCGATTAAAAAACACGCTGTTGCCAATACTGATGCCTCGCTGCCGCTTTATAACGGCTAGAAAATGAGACTCATGGGATTACCCATGCTACCGCACTCGGAATATTCGATGCCTTTCCCGACAGACACCTCGGAATCTCGTCCCGGGCCCGCTTATGGGATTCAGGCTATCAACTTCTGTTCTCTCTGATGCAAGAAAAGAGTGATTGTCCGCTTGATCACGCCGCCTCGCCGAGACCTGCTCGCGCGTACAACGCCTGTACCAGGTGTCCCGGCTGAGGCGCAAACGACTCCCGACAGCCCGGACACACGGCCTAGTAGACGTTACCCCTGAAGTCAGCAATAGGAGCATTGAAACGATAGCGAGGACACCACGCCTTGAGCTCGAGGATACTAGGATGCCGCACGGCACGAGCCCGCAGCGCCTCGTCCACCGTGACGTCGTACGCCCGCCGCTCCGCAGCAGTCAGTTCGCCGCAGGTAGGCGTTGACGATGCGCGCCTCGTGCTCGGCGAGCTTCGTCCGGATGTACCGCGTGGCCAGGCTGTTCTTGTTCGCCAGCGCGATGAGGAGGTCGTGACCGGTCTGGCGCGGGTCGCTTTCACGGGTGTCGAGGAGCGCGTCGACGACGCTGCACAGGTCCACCCCGGGCGGTCATCCGACGCGAGGGTTCAGGCCAAAGACGCCGACGAACATGAGAGCATGGGGGTTCAGGCCCTGCTCTGCTTGGGCGAGCCTGAGAGACGCGCAGAGCACGGCGCGAAGGCGCTCGACTGCGCGCTCGTCTGAACGGCCCGTCTCGAGGGCCTCTCGCATGGAGCCGGATACATCGAGGAGTCAGCCGATCACTGCGGCGGGCGACCGGTCAAATATGCTGGGCAGGGAGCCGTATCTAGAGGAGTGACAAAGATGGATGGTGGGTTACATTGGGGAGGGACGCATATCATTACGAGACTTGGAACTCGGAGGCTGAATGCCTCCCCGCATCTTGACCTTGCCAACAACATCAGGAATCCGTGACTGCGATAAGCTCCTTCAATTGGCCAACTGTATTAGGCAGCTTCACAATACGAAGTACGAAATACATGTTGACTTCAGCCGCATACACGACTCCTCCCCGCCAGCCCTGAATCCGCCCCGTGTCCCAGCTATGGTCCTGAAATAGCCATCCATCTACCTTGTCATTAGGCAAAAACACTGAGACAACTTTTTAACCATATAATCTTGGCACCTGAGCACTTGAAAGCACACATCCACGCCGATCCTGCCTAGAACAAGAACGCGAGCGCGCCGGCGAGCAAGCCGCCGATGAGGCCGGACGCGGACAGGCCGTTGGTGGCCGCGCCGGCGGTGATGACTGGGGGAAGTTGAGTGGTGACCGTCGCGTTGGGGGTCTGGGAAGGAACCAGGATGGAGGAGACGGTGGTAATGGGGATAGAGGCGGAGAACGAGGGCGCGCTGGACGAGGGAGGCTCCCCAGTGGAAGAAGTATCAGTGGAAGTAGGCTCCGTCGACGTCGGCTCCTGGGGGATCGTGACTGTGCTGGTGTCCCCGGGGATGATGCTCGTACGAGTATTGAAGTCCGTCGACGCACCGCCCGGCCCCTTGCACGTAGTACCCAGCGGGCAGCATCCGTACTTGCCGTTATCTGCGATGTCGCATCGCGCAGTGGCAGGGCAGCCGCCGGCCTGGTCGGGGCAGCAGGTGTAAGTCAACGGGACGCAGCCATCGCCGCATGGCTTCTCGCCCAGCTCGTTGCAGGGGATCTTGACGAGGTCTCGTGTTGACAGCGTGGAGGGCATCCAGTTGGCGAGAGTGCCAGTGATGGAGAGAGCGAGGATGGCGATGGACTTCATTGTGATGGCGTTGAACGAATGAGTTGAACGAGTGATGGTGTTGCGCCTGCTAATGAACACAGGTGTCTGATTTGATGTGTGAACGGATAGCACAGAACAACAGTCTTTATCCTCATTGAAAGGATCCTCGGAGAGCCTATATACTTGCATTCTGATCCCAGCTTCCAGTCCCAACCCCCTCCAAGACCTCGTATACCCCATCCTCGCAAGGCACACTCATCCATCTGCCGACATGTCAGCTCCCAGGCACAACACGGCCCAATTCAATATACCACTGACGGCGTCTCCAGCCCTAGAAACAAAGCCGCCGGATGCCGCCCCCGGGTGCCACCATGCGGCGCGCGAGATCCGGATTGGCCCGCGGATCCGCCACGGCTTATGAAGGGCCCGGTGGCTGCGGCGCCGTCGCGGAGCTGAACTTGGCGACGCCAGCAGCATTGGCCAGTGCAGGCATTAGCCCAGGAAGGCGGGCAGCTTTGGCCTTGCTCTGGGCAGGTTGCGATGCTAGCTGTCGCAGAGCCGCAACGAGTCCGGATCGGGCTATGAGTGCGGTGGTGTGAGCGAAGGGCGCTGTTGATGAGACTAGGGGAGCCAAGACAACGTTGTAAACAAGCTCAATGATTGACAGCAACGTAAGATCTGCATAGTTTGTCCGTCTAAGTCGCGTGTGCAATGATTGTGTAATCAAGATTGTTGCCGGCTTGCTTTCCCCTTTCTCAATACTCCTCCTAGGGGCACAATCATGGTTCCTTTTTGAGTCTGTCGTCGATTCGAAATGAAGCCAAAGGGCGAGAGAGAGCGATTCTTTCTTGGCTACATGACTCAATACCCCTCAGAGATTGAACTTAGGAGGAGCCCGACAGATGTGATGCCTGAGCTCGGAGCTACTTGGTCCACCATCTCCACGATTCCTCGCAAGAGAACACCCGCAGTCTTAACATCCAAGGGTCTCACAAAGAATAAATCCGGAGCCCTCACTCGAAATCAGCCTGGCACAGATCATACAACGGCCATGTTGAACGGGGCGATCCAGGAACAATGCCCTCGTCCTCAAAGTACACCAGTGCGAGCGCTTCGGCAAAGTTCACCTCCGAAAGCTGCTGCAGCCATCAAGCAGTTGCAGAACACCCCACTCCATCACCGTCTCCAACCTACTAAGAGCCTGTGCTCTGCTGGACGATGATGGACGTATGACGCATGTGACACCACTGTCCTGCGGTGAACCACGTGCCGACGCGGAGGTGGCTTCGGGCAACAGAACGTTGTACAACAGGAAAGTCGTGATATACGAGAACAGTGTCGAATCAGCAAGGATGCGAGAGCCGCACCAAGTGTCGAGATCGAAATGACGCGTGCATTAGTGTACCATTACAACTCTTTACCCCCTAAACAACCATCCATCCCCCATTAACCCATTATCTCTAATCATGCAGGTAGTGCTACAGTAAAGAATGAATCGAAACCCATCGGTCTTTCGCATCTTAATCGGTGCTGCCGACTCGTCGTGCAGCTTAATAGTCGTGCAACTTAATAAGCGCACTCCATGGACCACGCCTTCAGTCCGTCGGACTCATCGTAGCACTGGCCGTGCCGAACCGTGTGCCCGCCAGTCTTGCACTCGTCGTCGGTAAAGACGTGCACTGATACCTCAAAGTCAGTATTGTGGCCACTGCGCAGGAGGAAGCACGGCTGGGGGCGAGTCTCACGTTTGCAGCCGTCGTTGATGTCAACCACAGTCACCGACTTGACGTGATCGCGGAAGCTCGTGCACGGGTTGTCCTTGATGTCATCGTCGATGACGGTCCACACGCCAAGGTTCTCATTGTAACAGCCCGTTTCGCCGTAGATGCGGAAGTCGGCGACGTGCTTGTTGCGAGTGAGGACAGCGGCACTGGCGCTGGTGGCCAGGACGGTGGCGGCTGCGAGGATGGACGAGAAGAGCATTCTGGCGAGCGCGCTGAGTAAACTGTCGAAGTGGAAAGCGTTGACGTGGGATATGATGATGGTAGGTGTGTTTGATGTGCAGAGAAGGTTGTTTGATGCCTTGGCTTGAGAGTGATGAAGAAGCTCGAGTTGAAGGTCGGAAGCTGGCTTTTATATGCCTCGAGCCGTACGGCTTGCAGTGTATTAACTCGTAATCGCCGTCGAAAAGCAACAGTCACGGAGTCTGCGGAGATCAGAATCCAATACGAAGTCGTCGGTATACGAAGCGACACTCGAGGTGGACCCTCCCAACGGCACATGCAGTGTCGCCTGCGCAATACGAAGGACACACCGACCGTCCGCGCCTGCGATCACGGCGGTCAATGCCCAGTGCTTGCCAATCAAGGCCAAATTTGGACGGTGCAGGGCACACATATGACGTCCGACTTTCGAGGAGGGAAGCAAAGAAGGCCAATGAGACTGGTCAGCTGATGCTGGTGCAGGCTTGCTCCGAGTATGGGCATGTGAGTGAAGCACATCCGGCTCGTGAAACTCCATCTACAATACGCATACAGGAAAGACCAGTTCCCTGCAGTCCTCACCGACTCGTGAGCCGCCAAAGCAGGAATGCAGATGCCCGTGATACGCAACAGCTCTGATGACGCGAGCGTCCGTCAAGTCGCGTCGGTGGCGACGTTGTCGTGCCCAAAGTCCAAGCAAGTCGAGATCGCATCGTCGTGCGACCGTCGTTGTCCCAACAGAAGAGAGTGTGCGACGAGGAGTGCAAAGCCTACTCGCTGTGCGACGCACTCCCAAATCTCCAATACGAAAGAACATGTAAGCTCTCGTGTGCTGCCGTATAGGAAGTGTGGCTCGGGGGTGTGTATGCGAGGCGCTGCGAGTGCCGAGACATTGTATGCAGGAAATGTCACACGCCAGAGGGAATACGGCTCAGCCGCAGTATTGTCCACGGCGAAGCGGCATCCTTTAAGTGACCAAGAATGTTCTCGCCGTTCAACTCGGATTGCAATCGTGCGAAAGACGTGCTCCGACACCAGCTTCGGCAATGGATATGCACGTGATCCGCTGCTCGTGAACTGATACACGTCATTGTAAACTGTTAAGCGGTCCTCACGTTGAGTGAGTGAAAGCAAGCACCGCATCTTCAAAGAATGAGGTGTATAAATGGCACTTCGGCCAGCCAGGTATCGACCATGGCGCCAACACGAACTCCATCATCATCTCTCGCCACGACAGCGTCACCATCATAACCCGCAGATCGTAGCAAGGCTCCAAAACTACGTAGATAACAATGTCCGAGTGTTCGTACGCTGACAGCGACTGCAGCCGCAATAACTGGCCGGTGTCGGCCTTCTCACCCGCAGAACTCGACGACCGTCAAGACACCGGTGATACGGACAGTGGCGTGTCCCGTTTGTTCTCCGGCCCAATCGAGTTCCTCGACGCGAGTGCTCACGATGACGGTTGCCAATGCTTCATATGTACGCCAACCGACGACGAGAACGACGCCTTGGAATTCGAGTCCGCGAGGAGCACTGCCGAGAGCCACGAGGACCTGCCGGATGATGTAACTGACCACGAGGACTTTGTGGATACGTGGGGGAACAACACCATCTACAACGGGTCCGTTGATGTAATCCGCTCAATCAGGAACGCAGGTCACACGTTGCCGCAGGATGCTACGCTCTGGCACGGCATGATCCGGCGTCGGATGTCCGAGTACCACCTAGGTGACGTGACAGTCCAGGATGACCGTGAACTGCTCGGCTTCCAGAGCATCGAGCAGTTCCTGGGCTTCATCTACCGCCCGGACGTCCGAGTAGCATTCCGGGAGCTCTGGGAGGATCATCTCGCCGACCTGCCGTTTGGGCGGCTGCTCCCCTCGTACATGGGCGACCGGCCGCACATCACCGCGCGCATTCTGCTGACGAGGGGCGAGCCTGGGCGCTGGCATTGGGATTCTCGTGATCCCAACAAGGACGGTTGGGTCTACGATGATCACATGGCGCGGTTTGCGCTGCGCATCGGGCTCATCTGTCTGCGTACGAGACTGCCACCGCTGCGAGGCGTCCTGCTCCCTGGGTGTTGGGCCTGGGCGGCGACGGAGCTGGCGCGGATACTGCGGCGGTTTCAGAAGGGGTACCATGGATCGCGAGCAAGGTATCTGGACGGGACATAGACTGCAATTGCCTTGTAGTTGTTTCTTAGCGTAAATGCCAGCATAAAATCTGGCTTGAAGTAGGCCCTCGAGCTTGTCTTCGTCAATATGGGGACCGTTCACGTAATGGACTCACGCAGCGAGACGCGACAAAGGCAAACCAAGTAGGATTGACCCCAGTTACTCTCTCTTTTCCTGTTGTTGTTTCTTCCTTTGCAGTGTCTCATTGCCAGAGGACGGAGGTGGACAAGGTTTAGCGTCGGATGCTCCCGGTCGTCCCACTCAGATGCCGCCCCAATCAGCGATGCGCGATTCAACGCCCGCGTCCATTTTGGGCAATTCGCATCCTAAGCAGCAGGTGGCCCGGGTGAAACTCGCATCGTGAGTCGCAACACTGAACTGAAGGTGAAGATTGGCGCAAGTAGCTTACGTTATCCAAGAAAACAAGGTGCAGCGGCGACACTTGCTTCATTGTGTGCGGCTTCCACGGCGCGCCAATTGGCGGGCCTCGGGGGTTTTGTACACTTGGGTCCTGAGAGGTGGGATGGGGAATTTGTTTTTGGCCTTTTTGGGTATGTTCTTTGATGTCGTAAAGTATTTAACACCAAATTTCCATGTTCTCGGTTATCTGAGAATAACCAATCATCCATCTGCCGATAGAATTATTGATTTCTGATGAAGGACGCCTGAGCAAGAGCCCTCACTGGAACATCCCAAACATTCCTGCCGAGCCGAGCCTCACACCCGTGCTCCTCCAACATCTCCTTGGCATCCGGCTCCCCGTTCCGTGGAAACCTTTAGAAAGCAAGCTAACCCAGCTATTACATTACTACCGGACTGGGTAATTGACCGAGCTGCTCTATCGGTATGGAGGTGGCTTCGAGAGGTTGACATGCTCCACGTTCACGCCTCAAGCATCGACCGCCCTAGCGAAGGCCAACTCCAATCGTCCACCATGAATCAGTTTCATGCCAAGGATAAGGGAGAAGTCCGGACAAGCCTGCGAAGTCCTTATTGAACAACTCTGCGATGGCCTCGCCTTGAACGTCATTCTTCGTCCGAAAATACGAGATCTGGCCCAAGTTGCCTAACGATGATGCTCAACTTCCCTCCTTCTCCCTTTCCTGGCAGGGATCACTGCAGTTTGAAAGGAGAACGTGAGGATGGCCTCAGGAAGGGGATAGGCTAGCCTTTATATACACATCCCGATCTGCCTGGCCGCAGCAGTCACCGGTCCATCATTCCTTGACGTAGCTCAGGCGTCAAATGAAGGTGAGAACGCGCCATTCCTGCCAGGCATAGGTGATTCCATCTTCAATATTGGCCCATGTCCTCTCGAGCGCCCTCGCCAGGCTTCGTAATTCGATCGCCAAATGCCACCGCCAAATGCCACCGAGTTTGGCAGTGAAGGCCAAGACACTTGGCTTATCGAATTGTAAATTATGAGGGGCAGGCTAAGAATGAGGAGGTGCGGGCTCGTCACGCAGGGAATAGATCGGCAATTCCTCGTCCCACCGTCCTAGATCAAGGCTTTCGGGCCCGGGGAGAGAGGGCCCGGCGGTAGAGTCCAGCACAGATGGTCGGAGAATCCCCAGTCTAGTTGCTAGATCTCGAACAGTCGTTTCCTCCAGGTACTTGCTGAGCTCCTTAATCAGGTCCTTGTGGCGGTTGTATATCGTCGATTTTGTGCACGGCGCTGGTGCCCAAGAAGGGTACAGCTTCTGGTGACAGGAGGAGACGCTCATGGCCAATGGATGTCGGGCTAGGAACCTGTGGCAGAGAAAGCAAGTCTTTTTGCTGACTCCCATGAACAGTAGGCGTGGAGTCAGCTCCGGGTGGTGATCGTAGAACGTTAGCAGCTGCATTTCTGCGTGAACGGTGAGTCTGAGCCGACAGGCCTTGCGGAAGCGAGTCTCCGGGTCGTCAACATGCCAAAGTTGGGCCAACCGAGAGATGTACTGGTCGTGACCGCCTCCAGTAAGTCTACGGATGACATCGAGCAGTGGCGTTTGTTCCATTCCCAATGAGAATGCTCGCGGCTCTGGGGCTTCGACGGCTTCGACCTGCATTGAAGAAAAGAGGGACGGTTGCTTGACGGCAAGCTGAAGCATGGATTTGGCTGCGACCGCGTACCTTCCCAACTTGTAGATATTGTGGATCCAGGAGGGTAGATCCTCGCCATCAGGACAGAACATAGCCTCCAGATAGTGCGAATAGACCCATTTGGCTTGTGAGGCCCATTGGAGATGGGATAGGAGGAGACGAGGCTCTGAATCAGAATTCAGATGGGCCAGAACAGGGAGATTAGCGACCCAGTGTTTGAAGCCCTCTGCTCCCTCAATGAAGCAGTCTATCTGTTGCGTGCTGTCGACTTTTTCTGTGATGACGTTGCGGATACTCTGGTCGTGTAACCTCTCCAGGAGGTAACGGATCTTGTCTGTGTTCAGTTCGATGATTTTGAGCAATATCTCAGGTTCTTTCTCCCGCGGTGACGATTCTGAGGGTTAATGTTAGCCTCACACCTATTGCTTAGGACTTTGAGGTCGTACCGTTAAAAGCGACAGCAGCTAGGTCATCTAGAAGAAGTCGGAGCTTGTCGAGGAGGGTTTGCGGTACGCCGAGGTTACGGGCAAGACGAATCACCGTTCCCGACGGACGTCCTTCCTCCATACAAGCAGCGGACGCGGTGTCCCTGCCTTTCTTGGATGTTGAGCAGATCAAAGCAAATGAATCGAGGAACTTCTTCTGCAGGCGCTCCGTTGTCGACTTGCTATCATGGGCGTGCCGGTCTAAGCTGTGGACTGTAGGCTCGCCCCTAACGGGGTCTATCAGAGAAAGCAAGGTCGCGACCTGGACGAAACGCTTTTGGGCATTTCCTGTTAGTCCTAAAATCGGCGTCATCTTGGTTTTGGACGTAGGGATTCGAGCTGCTGTCTCAATTGACTCGGATACTTGCCCGTCCATCTCACAACTGACAGTGTAAAAGAGCAAGGTGTGTTTGTTGTTGTATTTCATGTGGCCCATGTCGGGTATTATATTAGTTTCTGCCAAGGTGTTAGCATAATCACACGGGTGGCGGAGATGTGGGGGGCCCTCGACAACGACTGTTACACATGCTCCTCATGTCGGCTGTGTTTGACTTGGCTGGTGGACAATTCGTCGCTGAACTGCCATTATGACGATCCATTTACGCAGGGTATGGTCAACCCCACCTTCTTATTAGCTATATTCAATGCATGCAAGGTGCTTGGATCCTCCTGATGCCAGGTAAGTCGGGCTGAGATGTCGAAATCTCGGCCGTTCGAGCCACGTTTGCCTACATGGCAGTTTCATTTGCAGCTCCATGTCTCAGCCTGCTTACTAAAAGTCAAGACTAATGGTGCCACGAGGTTAGACAGCTATTACCTGGGGCCCCCCGCATGGAAGAGGTTGGGTTCCTGATGCTGTTGGTTGGTCCAATTGGTGTTGTTATCAATGTCTGCGTCCGTTTCCGCACCGGTCATGGTGGCGGTCAGTATAAGACATGGAATCGCGTACCGTTTTCAAACAAGAATCCATTCCTCTCTCATCGATTGAGCTTGTCGTTAAATATGGTGTCATCTATCTTCAATTCGGGCTGTGGACCACACCACCTTCTCTTCATAGACCTGAGGTTCACTGGCGTGCCATCATTATCGCACCGTCAGACTTGAACGGCCACGCTCGTCATCTTACGTAGAGCCCCTCTCCATCATTCCTCATGTGCGACTCAGAATGCAACAGATGAGGTTCTTCACTCGGTAACCTGGATTCAGGATCTTCCAGGCAGCAACACGCCAATACATGAGCTAATCAGACGGCCAACGTTGAAAGGGTCGATACAAACCTTGTCTGACGCCGGAGATCCTGACACAATTTGTTCGAATTGTCCGGGCTGACTACCTCTACCTTGCAGTTATGATACCTCGACATGGATCTGCAAGCCATCTCAGCATTTCGACAAGGCGCCACGGATCCTCCACTGTTGGGAGATGACTTTACCGGAGAGTATTTTCAGTGGCATGCTAGATATAGCTTCAGCAGATCCCGTTCTGAATGCAACGAGTCCACTGACTTAAGCTCTGGCTCCGGCGGTTGCAGAGAGGGGCGAGGAATCGACCCCTCCCTGCTACATCGTGACTCGGGCCATGGTCCTGATTGTTGGATTGCATCGAGAGCGTCAACACCATCCCCACGAGCATGAGCACGTGGTGGCTTGCAGCAGAGTCAGAGCCAGGAGCTTACGGTCCACGGTGATACTCAGCAGCAAACGGTTTCTGAAATTTTCAGCGATGAAATGACGTCCTCTGCGTCTGATACTCAAGCCCCCTTGATAGGCTTCTCTATTTCCAAGACCCACCAAGTCTACACTGAACCGCCATCTCATCAGGAGACGCCATCCTTGCCACAAGATACCAGGAGACGGAAACCGCGGCTTCGCTGTAACTGGAGTGGCTGCACTTATACAGCCCCGACTAGTGGTCTGTACAAGTTCGTATTCATCCCGTAACATCTTGTCACACCCTCAGAAACACTGGTTAAGATATGCTCGCCTTGATTTAAAGTACCGCCTGCTAACATCCTTTTTTTTTCTATTGTCGCAGTGAACACATGCGAAGTCATAGGAAATGCCCCAAGATGGACTGTGAGTGGGACACGGCGACAAGCAGAAAGGAGAAGGATCGTCACGTGTGGAAAAGTCATAGGAGGTGGGCAGAGGAGACAGAGTATTCGTCCATCAATGGTATGTGTGACGAGTGTGGAAAGCGTTTCGAACGTCAAGACTATATACGTCGGCACAAGAGAGAAGTTCATGAAGGAAAGCAAAGGAGGCGAAAATCAGGCGGCTAGTTGCTCAATTTCTCTCAAAAGATCATCAAAGAAAATGGATAACACCGCACAGTTTGGGTGCAGATTGGGTATTCATGAATCGTGTCGGCCTGTCCCCCCTGATGCCAGTCCGTCCCCTGTTTATATGAGAGCTGATTTCCAACGGCGGTGCGAGAGCAGATCATTGTTCCCCTGCATGTCCTGGAACCTTCTGCCTCTGGATGGCGTTGTCCCCTCGCACGCCTCGCGATGTGGGCATCAGCGGCGGAGCTGTATGAGAAGCCGCCGAAGATGCCAAGTCATTTCTTGAAGAAGAGGCATCCTTAGTTCTCGCTGAATCGGGGAGCATCCCACCAGACGAGCTTTCCGGAAGTGCTAGCATGACCGCGCACATCTTGGCGTAGGGTTGGACGTGATTCGTGTCTGCCTCTTCGCGCTCATGATAAGGTCGGAGCGCTGGTTGACCCGAACGCTGCGCCTTGGTGCCCCTGAGCTCCATGGCGCGCATAAATCCTGCTACGCAGATGTGCTGGGGCATGCGCTCAGTAGGACAACGACTTTCTTGCTGCTTGATCTTGGTGACGGCAGAACAAGAAGACCCGCCCATCAGCTTCCCAGAGTCAGCTCAGATCGTCGTGCTTTCGCGCCACTGATAAAGTCGGATCGCTGTCGGGCCCCGACCTCCCATGGCGGCGGCATTCCCTACGATGTATATGCATGGGTTGGGATAGTCGGTGGAATAGGGGTTGCCTTTGAGGCTGTGCGCATATACAAGCGCCGTTCGTTCCCATTCCGAAATCTGCACACGGGCAATATTTTCTGCTCCGTACTTGTAGTGCATATCTGACAGACGGCCAAGACACTTCGACTCGTGCCCCAGAAACTCGTTGAAGAACCTGGACCAACTCTGCCAGGACAACCGCCGCAACTTGCCGTCTAAGATGGGTGCTGTAGAGGCAAGCCCTGTACCCCGGACGATTGGTATCGCAGCGTTTGGGGTCAGATCGGGGATTCGTGTCAATCTCCCGGAGAGTCTTGCGTTTGCAAACATGAGATCCTGGTCGCAGCGCTGTCTGGCCTGAACGAATAGGGGTTGCCAGATGTGAACTCCGTGCTGCTCGTCTGCCCTCAAATATATCGGTATCGGGCAGGATAGTAATTGGAGATCCTCTTGTTCTTGCAGGCTCGCTCTCGATGGGACACGAAGACGTAGGCACCAGACGTACTGTGTTGGTGTATTCGCTTGGGTATGTCCCCACAGACGCCACAAACAGCAGTAGTTGGAGTCCGAGTACTCCCATTGGTTGGAGAGAGGTCCGTGGCAAGGCATCTTGACGTCCTTGTCCCCTCCCAGCCCTGAAGCTGGAGGCGGTAGCTGCTGATATGATGGTTCCACAGCGCCGCACTCTGGACCTCTTCACGCACATGTACAAGCCTCAGTTCTCAGTCCGATAGCGATGATGTTCTGGAGTTTGTAAAGGTCCTCCACCATAGTCATATATATGCCCAGGCCACGGTCGATGCCCAGCCTCGGCCGTCGTGGTGTAGACGTGCCGCGCAAAGCCCTCCAATCGAGGCGAGGCAAAGGAGTGCCTTAAACTCGAAGGAGTGTTTACCAAGGAGGCGGTCAGCCGAGAAGAAATAGTGGCACATGCACCCAGCCACGCTGCTGTGAAGGCGTAGCGGCTGGGAGAGTTCGACCGGTCGCAGCAACGGGAGGATCGCTGGAGCGCCACACCTGACGCTACGTTGACGGATCTCCAACCGATGCGTGGGCGTGGAGCGCCTCTGGCCGTTGTTGAGCGTCTTGTTGCGACTCTGCGGCGAGGGAGACCTCCATCAGCGGTCGTAGTGCCGCGCCGTGATGGAGGCTCTGTGATTTTGTGGGTGTCCCAACAGCTACCAGACTGAGGATCACCCCGGCAGTTACGACCACAGTCGCAACAATGCGTGATTCTGACCAAGATTCCGTGCTTATCAGTAAGGGTAAGCTCCAAGGTTAACCGATGCTGTGGTGTGTGCCTCGAGAACGTCCTGCGGAGCCAGGAAGCCAAATGATACGTCTCCGCTCGTCCGGGCTGCTCTTAATGTACGTCGGCGAGAATCTTGATGCCCGTTCCATGTCGAAGAGGTCTTCCCACAGACTTCGAGGCGGAGGCAGATCCGGGCCAACCTTCAATGAAGCTCGTCCGGCGACAGGGCGCCTTGGCACCTCTCCTTGAGACCTTCTGGTTGTGTAAGATTCCCGAAGCACGCAATGGTATGGGATCCAAGCTTGGCATCGGTGCTGATGGGTCTGCGAGGTCGATTGGGTTGGCGGATTATACTGGCCGCCTTGGAGGAAACAGCGAGACCGTGACGCTGTTGGTCTTGCGATGCCCCGCCCTTCATCTCCAACTCAAACCGTATCTGCAGGAGGCAACCAGAGGCTATGGGATTTCCGACACTCAACTCTCCACAACCGGGCTTGATTGTCTGAGCGTATTGTGTAGCCACAGGTACTCCGGGGTCGTCAGCCGGTAGAGAATGGCGATTTCGAAGGGCGCCATGGCTCTGGACAAACGGAGAGTCTTTGATGAGCGGGTACGTGCGGTAAAGCTCCTCGGACCTGAAAAGGGAGGAGGCCAAGTCCATTTCGGCGGGAACTCCGTCTCTGCAAGGCACCGCCCAGCCGCCCCTGATGTAAGAGGGAGATGCGCCAGGATCGGCGTCCTCAACGTGCCCACTCCGTCGAGGTGGAAGCTCTTGGCCGCGACAGCACTATCTCGGGTGCCATGATACGGGGCCAGACGCTCCAAGGGTGAGTCGCGACTTCTGCAGGCGACGGCATGACGAGCCGGAGGCAACCCGCGTAATCGGCTGGAGTCGGGCGCTGGGATACGTAACCCATCTTCTCTGCCGCGGTGCTTGCTCTCTTGCATGAGGTGGACGGGTACGGCGCTATGGTGGCCGATTTTGAGCAGGATTTCGGAGTCGGAGTCGACGAGGTGGATGCCGCGATGCAGGGAGCAGGCCACGATGGATTTCAGGCGACGACGCATCCAAGGCACCTCAGTGTCCTGTGCCAACTCACGGGCACGAGCCATGAGAAGTGGATGGCGGGCGGAGGCAGCTTGATACGTCGGCAACCTAGGTACTGTGTCAGTGCCTGATGCCAGAAGTCTGAAGCCAAGAGCCGAAGCTTACCTCTCTTACCAGCACTCTATGGCGAGGTAGCTCCACACACACGAGCTGACGTCTGTCTACACAAGACAATATTAGTAGAGTGCCTCCCGATTCTGTGAGTTCTCAACTTACATCTCCCCAAGCTCGTGTATGCCAGCCACTGGCGAGTCGATATCCTCCAGCGGTCCATGCCCAAGAAGCCCAGCTGTATCCGGGCTCACAGCCCGGGACCGAGAATCTTCTCCCGGCCGGCGCCGGTAGTGAGCGCGAGGTGCTGCACCCGAATGCTAGGGCGGATGCGTCGCGAGGCCCAGGGTGCAGATGGCGATGTCAGTCCATAGCGGCCGGGTCGTCGGGGAGTCCCTGGCCGTGACGTCCGAAGCAGGAGCGGTGTCCGTAGATGTATGAGAGCGGTCGTGGTTTGTAGTACGCGATGGCGATGAGCTCTGTAGCTGTATTGGGTGGTGTTGTCTTGCTCTGTGTTGTAAATGCTGGAGATGCAGGAGACGTCGAGAACTAGAAAAGCGAGGAGGGAGGCGCCTATTTATACCCGAGCCGAAGACGACAGTGATCCATCTTTGGGGTTGTCACCGCCGTGTCAGAGCAAGTTCGCCATGCGACTTTGAAGAGCAGTCATTTGACGGGATGGAGATGGTCAATCACGGACGGCGGTGTACCGCGCGCCACAGATCGTCAGATGCCATCACCAACAGACTGTGCTTGCTCTGTAATTGGACCTAGCTAGGATTTGTTACGCGGGGCATCTGTCAGTCTCGCTTGAGAGTGACACAGCGACTGCCGCATTGCAGCCCGTCAAGGATACCAGGCGGTCTCGCCGTCTCCTTGTCACTCATTCTCATAGTCGCCGTACCGCCAATCCAAAGCATCCGTCCCGACGCTCCCCGATGATCCCGTCACCAACTTTGAGAACCTGCAAAGACGTTGTGAATGACAGCCAAGAGAGTGGCAACACCCACCGCCCTGCTCGACTGGTTCATTCCAGCACCAAAGAGCAACACTCCACGATGGAATCACATGGAAAACTTCCACACCTTAATCCCCCGGAGAACACGTCGCCAATACAGCCCCCGGCTGATCAAAGCCGCCAGCAGAGCATGCCATTCGACACCCCCGGGGGAGCTCCGGAAGTGGGTCCCCAACCTTCAACTCGGCGCTTGCTGATGCCCCGATGCCCCGGCCCCGTCAGCGCCGAGAAAGCATGTGCCCGTGGGGAAGAGCCCGACCCCGGACCTGCCACCCGCCGAGTGCCGACAGGGCGCGCATTGACCCCTGACGGGTACGGAGTGTGTTCTCGAGAAAGTACGGTATCTGAAGCTAAATTACAGGCCATCGTCGCTGGGGCGCTCGGGTCACGACTCGGCCTCTACTTGGCCCGTGGTCGTCGGCGCGGATCCGACCGTCCGGCCAGCGGAGGTGCGCAGGGGTGATGCGTTTATATGGCGTGGTTGGCACCCGCGGAAGAAAAGACACTTCCTGCTCGCATTCGTAGTTTCGAGCAAACATTTCGAGTCCACCCAACAACGTGCGTGAGACGTCAAGCATGGCCTCTTACATCCACGCCCTCATCGCCGGGGTCGGGCTCGATCCCTCCAAGAACTACTCGCTCTTCACTGTATGTGGCATTCTGTCGCTCCATTGGATTCTTCACTAACCCGAGTCTTCAAAGGTCCCCGCCGCGCTCGCAGCCTGCCTCATCCCGCACTACGCCGCCGTGCTCGCCGCCGGCCTCAACATCTACGACAACGCGCACCCGCGCAACTTCCGCGACAACCTCATGCGCGACACCTCCGTCGACAAGATTGTAAGTTCTTTTTTCTTCTTCCCCTTCTTCCCCTTCTTCCCCGCCTAACCTGCTCGGCCATGAAGACAAGTGTTAACAGGTAAACGCACAGCGCAAGCAGCGCATCCTGCGCACCGACGCCGCCTCGTCCAACGGCTTCGAGACGCTCGGCTTCTTCGCCGGCGGCGTCGCCGTCGCCAACCACGTGGACCTCGACGCGCGGACCCTCAACGCCCTGAGCGTCGGCTACGTGCTCTTCCGCGCGGCATTTGTCCTGTCGTACGTCTACGTGCGCAACCGCCGGCTGTCGTGGCTGCGGACCGTCTTCTGGAACATCGCGTCGGCGTTGAGCATCTTGCTATGGGTCAGGGCTGGGTTAAAGATGCTGTAACTTGCTTGACATTTGAATGACGGAATGTGTCGCTGTGTTGACAGAGGACATGAGGTGTGCCAATTTCATGCGCAGATTATCCTGCATAAGAGGAAGGGAGTATGCCAAAGCGAGTTCCCATCCCACAAGCCGCCCTTTTCGCTCAAACTCCGCGCATGGGCCGGCAGCATACGAAACTCACGAGGTGTTTGTTTCAAGAGACAAGTCTTTGACAATGCTGTACTTTATTCGCATTAACCAATAATTACACGAAGAATAACCACACCCTGTCCGTCTCATTGATCGTAGGTTCCCTCCCCTCCCTTTCCCCTTTTCACTCACTCTCTTTTCTTCACCTCATCCCCATGCTCAGCTCAAATCCGCACTCAGCGGCAGGTTGCGCGAACTGCTTCCCACCCACACCTTCTTCGGCTTATCCGTAACCACCCAGTTCTGCGCCGCCACGTCCCAGTTGCTCACATCCCTCCTCGTCAGCTCGGCCCGGAACGTCACCGCCTTGCCCGGCGCGATGCGCTCGATGCGCTCGAACCCGCGCAGCACGCGCGCCGGCTCGCCGTCGCCGCCCAGGCCCACGTACACCTGCGGCACCTCGTCCGTCGTGGCGCCGCCCGTGTTCTTGACGGTGCAGGTGACCGTGTACAGCACGTCCCACAGCTGGCGGTTGCCGCCGGGCGCGCCCGACGCCGGCTGCCGGGGCTGCGGGGAGCCGTCCGTCGCGCCGGGCGGGAGGAACTGCGCCGCCGTCTGGCCGTAGTGCGGGTCGCCCGAGGCCTCCTTGCCCGACGTGGTGGTGTTGAGCCACGGGTAGATCCACTGGTAGATGTAGCGGATGCCCGGCGGGAACGCGTAGTCCTGGAGGTTGGTGCTGAAGTTGCCCAGGACCGGCGCGGCGATGGTCTTGCCCGCCGGCGGCTGGTACGGGCGCACGTCGTGCTTCTTGACGCTGAGGTCCGAGTAGGTAAAGTTGGACCACGACAGCCCGAAGCCAAACTCGAAGATGGGCGCGCCCTCGTCGCCGGCCTTGCCGGGGGCCACCCTGTCAAAGTGTCTGTAGTCGATGAAGACGCCCTCGCTAAAGTCATCCTGCGGCGCGCCGTCCCCGTTGTTGGGCTTGTACAGGACGTCCGTGCCGTAGCTCTCCCTCGTCGGGCCCCATGTGAACGGCGAGCGCCCGGGGCTCGTCTTGCCGTAGAGGATGTCCGTCAGCGAGTTGCCGCTCTCCTGCCCCGGCGCGCCGGCCCAGACAATGGCGGTGATGTTGGGGTTCGAGTACCAGTCCGTCACCAGCACGGGGCCGACGCTGTGGATGACGACGACGGTGTTGGGGTTCACGGCCGAGACGTTCTTGATGAGGTCGTCGCCGTTCTTCCACAGCGTCAGGTTCTTGCGGTCGCCCGCGTTGCCGTCCACGTCGATGTAGCCCTCGCCGCCGGCCGCGTTGGCGAAGACGATGGCCGTGACGTTGGGCTGCGTGACGAGCGCCAGCGTCTGCTCCCACGCGTAGTTGCTCAGCACGCTCTCGTACCGGGTGCCGTCCTCGATGGCCTGCCGCTGCAGCGCGCTGTCCGGCGTAATCAGGTAGGGGTAGTTGGACGTGCCGGAGCCCCAGACCATGGCCATGGTGCCGTCGTCGCAGCCGCGGTCGGGGCAGCCGTTGGGGCCCTTGGGGTTGGGGCCGGCGTCCTCGCCGATGACGGCCACGAACTTGGGCTTGCTCAGGGGCAGCGAGCCCGTGTTCTTGAGGACGACGGTGCCCTTGGCGGCCGACTCGCGGATGTGCTTGGCGTGGTTCGCGCGCACGTCGACCTGGTGGTTGATCTGCCCCCAGTTCTCCTTGGCCGCTTGGTCCGCCCAGCCGTACGTATCCCGCGTCCACGAGTTGAAGTTGGTCGGGACCTGGTTCTCGATGGTCATGCCGACCTTGAAGAAGGCGGCCATGATGCGCATGGCCATGTCGTCGATGCGCCACTCGGGCACCGTGCCGTTCACCACGGCCAGCGTCAGGTTGCCGCCCCAGTAGCTCAGCCCCGTGTTGAAGCTCGTGTCGCCGGGCATGGTCATGTCGAGGCCCGCGGCGGCCGTGGCGGCGCCCGCGTGCTGCGCCTGCCAGTCGCTCATGACGAAGCCCTGGAAGCCCATCTCGCCCTTGAGCACGCCGTTGAGCAGCTTGGAGTTCTGGCAGCCGTACGAGTTGTTGATCTGGTTGTACGAGCACATGATGGACCCGACGCCCGCCTTGACGGCGTCGGCGAACGGCCAGGCGTAGAGCTCGTGCAGCGTCTTGTCGTCCATGTTGGACGACAGCGACTCGGAGATGTTGAAGCCGCGCTGCTGGGACTCGCCCGTCTGTCTAAAGTGTTCTGCCGCGCCGCATGTCAGCGTCCACGGCGCTCCGGCGGGGGGGTATCAAGACGTTGGAGCTCACCTTGCTCGTTGGCAATGTAGTGCTTGGCGCAGGCAATGACGCCCGCCTCCTGGATGCCCTCGGCCGTGTTGGCCAGGCCCAGGCCCTGCAGGTACGGGTCGGACCCGAAGCCCTCGGCGTTGCGGCCGCCCTCGGGAGCGCGCCCCAGCGGCCCAGCCACGGGCCCGAGCAGGACGGTGACGCCCTTGCCCTTGGCCTCGGAGCCCATGGCCTTGCCGCGATCCCGCCACAGGTGCCGGCTCCAGCTCGCGCCGGCCGTCAGCGCAACGGGGAACGCGCTGTTGTAGTCGGAGAAGCGGAGGCCCAGGGGCCCGTCCTGCATGCACAGCGCCTTGAGGCCCAGGCGCGGGACGGAGCCGACGTTGCCGACGCAGTTGTCGCCCATCCATCTGGGTAGACGCCGGTGTTAGTCGACTTGCACGCGCCAATTGGGCCAGAAACATGCCGCCGGAGAACTCACCCCGTGCCCGTGGTAATGTTGACCTTTTCCAGCAGCGTCAGCTGCGACACAAACGCCTTGGCCTTTGCATAGGCGTCCTCCCAGCCCGTCGCCTTGGGGTCCATCCATGGCGACGGGTAGTGCGGCTCCGAATAGGCCAGCCCGGCCCTGGCGTCGAGCTGCAGCGGGATCTGGGCGTCAGCAATTGCGCCTCCATCAACAACAGCAGCCGTCACGAGGAGCAGCGGCGTCAACGTGAGCTTCATGGCGGGCAACGCGTCGTGCCGTCATGGCTGACGAGTGCCAATGACAGCTCGTAGGGTGGGTTTGGGGTATTGCACGGAAGCGGTTGGGACGCGCCGCCAAGTGGCAGGGCATCGGCACGATCTGCAGTGCTGCAGCACAGACGCGGACCGGGCTGCCGAGTGGCCCCGTCCCTGGCTGCAGTGCGACCCCTGTGGCACCCAGCGGAGAATACGGATAGTGTTGGCGGCAGACAAAGGTGCTCTTGTGCTCGTGACGCGTAGAGGAAAGGGGCCAGCTCGACATGACATAACATACCTTGTGCTCTGGCGGTGCTACAGCCGTGGCATCAACCACGGCGGCCAGCAATGCCGCCGCGACAATCGACAGCGGCTTCATGGCGGCGAGACAGCAGAACCGCTGTGTGTCTCTCGTGTATGTCTGTCCGTCTTTCTGTCTGTCTGTTGTCGGCCGGGTCGTGCGAAGACACGGTCCGTATCGGCCGGGCGTGTTTCAGAGGATCCGGCGGTAGGGAGAGTAGCAGACAAGACAGACCACACGGGAGCGCGCGAGAGAGAGAGAGAGAAAGGAAAACAGAGGCAGACGAGGTCGCGCTTGATATACTCAAAGGGTCTCAGCGAAATTGTCAAGCAAGACACACCCACATGGATGGCCGCCGGTGCAGCACCACCTCATCACCCGCCCTGGTTGGTAGGCCGGCGCGTCTCCCTGCCCGTCCATCACTCCTTTCAAGGAACCTAACCGCAGCTCCTCCCGAATTACCTACTCGTACAGTACAGCACACTCAGACACTGCAGGCGAGCTTAATCAGGTCCATCGTCATTCCCCCGCGCGCCAGGGCCAGGGGGTCACCAGGCCAGGCACACGGGCTACCTGGTTAGCGGCCCCGTCCAGTGGGTGCCCAGCGGGGAGGCCCGCAGCCCAGCTCCACGAGTCGGCAGATGGGCGTCGACAGCTCCCTCTTTCAGTCCTCACCGTGGCCGGGCCCGGTTCAAAGCTTCGCGTCATGTAAACAGGCAAAAGACACCCCGGCGGCCAAACAAGCTTCTTTTCCCCCCACGGCCAGTGGGTTCCCACGGGGAAACAGAGGGGAAACGCGCTGCCGGGAGGGCCGCCCCGGCCAGGCAAAGGCCCGTCTTCGCTCCTACAACAAGCTGCGGGGAGATCAAGGAAGAAGCCAACCTTGGAAGCCTGCCAACGACACGGCAGCAGACCCAAAAGAAGGGCCGATCAAGCGCAGGCCTTTTACCTTTTTCCCTCTCCCTCTCCCTCTCCCTCTCTTATTACATCATCACCGTCCCAGCCCCGCGGATCGGTCCTCGTCATAAGCCGGGTGAAGCCATCATGGGCCGGCGCGCATAAACGAACAGCAGACACGGCATGGCCTGCATCCACCCGTCCGGCCCTTTTACGCGTCGCTGCCTGCTTGCCTGCCGCTGTCGATGAGATTACATCCAGCCGGGATACGGACTACAGAGATCGATGATGGGACGTCATGGCCCGATGGAGGGTTGCCTGCGTCCGGGGCGAGATGTCACGTAGGACCAGGCGACGCTCTATCGATGTGAGGTTATCCGCCTTCTGGACACTCATCCCAACTATTCATCCTTCAAGGTCGCCCGCCAGCAACGCGCCGACAAAGCCCCTACCCGCTTACGGCAGTCCGTAACTCGGTCCATCAACATCACATCACCACCACTTACACGTGTAAACTCCCAGCCCTTCCCCATGACCCCATCCCGTCCCCCGCATTTCTCCCGCCCACACACCCCAGTCCCTCCCCCTCAAGCCCCCAAGGCCCCCCAAGCCCATCCCGAGTCTAGCGTAAACTCTTTTCGGCCCTTCTTCACGCCCTCTGCGGCCCTCGTCGGGGAATCTCGCCCCGGCGCAAGTGCCGCCGGCTCTGGCAGTGCCATGCCTTGGATCCATTGGCGCATCCGAACTCTACATAGTACGCGGAGGATGGGCCGCCTGGCTAGGATGATGATGATGAAAGCTCTCCACGTTTTCTCCGTCTCCGGGGTGGTCTGTGGGCGAGTCCCACTCGTCTCCCGGAACTTCGCGCCGTGGATCCGTGAAGCCGGCCCTCAGTGCCCGTCTGTCGGCGAGGCGCTCGGCATAATTTCTGCTCGTCTGTCGACTTGCAGCTCTCGGCGCGGTGCTCCTCGTCGGCCGTTCGGGTATTGAAGGCGGCGGCGGTTGCTGTTGACGTCTCTGACTTCAAAACTGCTCGGTTCGCGTACCCGGGGCTCGGCACTAACATCGGACAGAGCTGCGGACAACGATCAGGTTACGTAGCCGGATTTTAAAACCGCTAGTATTACATACGTACTCGTACTTGTCCATGTCGACATTACTTTTACCCATAGTCGAACAGCCAAGCCCATCCCCAGCCTACAGCCGACCGCCATTCGCCATCATCCCGACATCGAAACATCGTCCGACAACCACAAACTCCATATCTCACCCGGTTTCGCCGGCACCATTGCCTCCGGCTCGGCCTTATTATCCAGCTAGTAGATGCCGGGGACGATCCTCCATCGCACAACCTTCTTGTACTGCTCCCAGTCCTCGCCGTACTTGCGGTGGCACTTTTCGTCGTCGCGCCGGTCTCGGTGGATGAGCAGAATGGCAAAGTAGACGACGTAAAAGTACGTGAAGAGCATGCCCCAGCCCTTGGCGTCGCCCTGCACCACCTCCCGGCCGTCCTTCATCACGAACGCGCCCTCCGCGCCAGACCCGGCTGCGAGAATCTGGTATCCCGCCAGGCCCGTCGGCAGGCTGTACGGCCAGGACTGGATCCAGTCGCCGAGGTAGTTGATGTGGCGGGCGATGCCCCACCAGCCCGTCGTGAGCAGCTTGCTCCCCGTCTTGGTCTGGATGTACTTGAGGTGAGAGACGCTGGGGTCGCCGGGGTTCGTCCGGAACGCGTTCTTCTGGCTGTTGGCAGAGCGGAAGATGTAGAAGCCGAGCCCGATGAGCGACAGCATGCCCGCTAGCCCGACCGGGCCCAGAGACTGAGGGTGGACGGAGAGGTAGCGCGTCTGCATCGAGTACACAAACGGCAGCCAGACGAGATCCCCAAACGCGAGCATCATGCCGAAGCCGTCGGTGGTGATGTCCATGGTCGTCAGGATGGCCGGCTCGTTCCACCACGAGTCCACGGTATACAGCGCTTGCACAATGGTGATGCACGCGACGCTGTCCGTGACGTGGCCGTAGTTGCGGTACTGCCGGGCACACCAGGCGCAGTTGAGGATGATCCAGCCCATCATGCCCGGCCGGAGCTCGCACCACTCCTTGATGTCCACCTCGCCAATCAGCGGGATGGTGACGCGAGGGTTGAGCTCCCGCCCGATGAACCAATCGTACAGCAGGTTGCCCGTGCGGCCGCCGGCCGCCAGCTCGCGGTTCTCCTTGTTCCCGGGCTTCACGCTGAAGCTGCGAACGTATACAAATGTGGAAATCGCGTACGAAATGCCGACGTTGGCGGTCAGGATCTGGACGTAGTTTTCGTCGATGAACGTCCAGACGGGGAACTCGGCGCCCTGGGCGATGGTCCCGGCGGCGAGGGCAGCGAGGGTCACGGTGTTGGAGTACATGGCTAGCCTGTCAGCGATGGGATTTTGACGTCGGAGGATGGGCAGTCTCACTGTTGAACCGGTACTTGAGGCGTCCGCCAGAGGCCAGGACCGTGCCATCAGTCTCCGTCGCGGGGAGCACGCGGTACAGGATCAGGTTGAGGAGGTAGTATCCCAGCACGGCGCCGGTCGCCTTCCAGCTTGCGAGGCCCCAGATTCCATCACCAGGCCAGCCCACCTCGAGCTTGAGCTGGCTGAGCGACAGTGTCCGCGGGTTCAGGAACGAAGGGGCCGGGCACCCCGAGATGTCGTTGCAGGCAAAGGTGAAGAGGTAAACGAGGATGGGCAGGCCAAACGAGATGCCAAAGGCGCCGGGGCTGCTGAGGTCAGTACTCGAGGAGCTCGCACGCATTGCAGGGCGACGACCCACGGCCCAAAGAACTCGTATCCGTGCTGCGCCGGCGCGGCGGCAGCTTTCGATTTAGGGGCCATCTCGCGAAGCAGCCCGAGACACGTCCGCGAATACTCGTAGCGTCGAGCAGGAACTGGCCAGCGCGTGGTGCGTGGTGTCGCGAATCGGCTGGCGCTTTTAAGCAATTGCCAATTGTCGAGCTCGCTGTTGGTCGGGAAGACTGAGAGCACCGCCTCGCCGTTGACGTCGCAGAGTCTGTCGCGTCGCGTCGGAGCGCAGACGATCCGGATGGTCTCATCGTCATGACCCAGCCCAATGAGGCTAGCCTTCCCGCCCGGGGGAATGCTAGGGAGATGCGGACAAATAGTTTTGCCGACCGCAGCTTACATACCCAAAAACCCTAGCCAGGGGAACGCCAAGACCCCCATCCCGTGACCTCATAGCTCGTCAGATGTGGCCGTGTGCCAGGCGTCGCAATGTGGCGCCAAGGTGCCAGTCTCAGACCAAGACCTCCACGACCACCCGTAAGCTCACCACTCTGTCGAGACGACGCAGGCCGACGAGCTCGATCCGACTGCCAGCGGTCTTTTGCACTTGACCTGCAGGACGAGGCAATTGACGATAAGCCGAGCTGGTCGCATCAACCCGTGTGGCGCCTCCAGGCGCATCCGAGCTCCTCCGCCTATTCGTATGAGCACAACCCTCCACGCGGCCCCTCTCCCCCTCGATTTTCGTCAGCCTCCTCGATCATACACAGGCCTCGATAGACGAAACCATGCGGTTCTCTGTGCCCGCCGTCCTCCTCACCGGCGCCGCCGTGGCCAGCGCAGCAGACGACCCGTCGCCCACGGCACACGCGCCGGCATGCACGGCCACGTCGTCCTCCGGCAGCGGGGCCTTCTTCGACCTGCGGCCGGACATGGCGGTGCTCCCTGACAAGGGCAAGTCGCACAAGTCAGGCGTGGCCAAGGACTACCACTCCAAGGGCTACGACTACGGCAAGAACTTCACCATGAACATCTGCGGGTCGGTCGTGGACCCCGTGTCCGACGTCGTCGGCCTCGACAAGAACGTCTGGGCCAACGTGAGCGCCTATTACATGTCCCACGGGAACATCTACTCGATAGGGTTGGTACACTCGTGCGGCCAAGGGGCGTTTACGCGTGCTAACGATGCGACAGGTCCCAGTCGATGGACCTGCACAGCCGCGGGCGAAAGCTCGTATTGCAGTACACGGGCGGCTCTCCATGCGGGGCCAAGTCGAGCAAAGACAGCCGAGACACGAGCAGCTCCTACGCATACGACGACGAGGACTCGGCCCTGATGCCCCAGCTCCACAAAGTCGAGACGCTGGCGAAAGAAGACAAGGCGACGGTGAGACGCAAGTCGGCCACCATCTCCTTTCTCTGCGACACGAACCCCGGCAGCACGCAGGCGAGCGTGTCCTTTGTCGGCACCGACCCCGACGAATGCGCATACTTCTTCGAGGCCCGCTCCGTCCACGCCTGCGCCCACGCCGAGCCTCACAAGCCCGGCAGCGTCGGCCCCGGAAGCGTCTTCGGCATCATCCTCCTCATCGCCGTCCTGGTGTACGCCCTCGGCGGCGTCTTCTACAACCGCACCGTCGCCCACGCCCGCGGGTGGCGCCAGCTGCCCAACTACAGCATCTGGGCCGGCATCTGGAGCTTCATCAACGTGCGTCCCTCCCGGCAGAAGCCGGACCTGCCCTTCCACCAACCCAGGCGCTGACATCTTCTCGCTGCGCAGGACATGTTTGTCATCCTCTGCTCCTCGTGCACGCGCTGCCTCCCCAGCAGGAGGGGCTACAGCCACCTCAACTCCAACGCGAGCGCGCGCAACAGGAACTCGGAGGCCGAGAACCGCCTGATTGACCAGCTGGACGAGGAGTGGGACGACTAGGCTCGCGGGCGGCGGCTTCTTGTTTACTTGTTCTCGTATCTACTAGGGCGTTTTTTTTTGTTTGTTTTTACTTGTTGCTTCTTCATTTCCCTTTGCGGCTTGGCATCGACGGCGTCTCGGGGCGGGTACGAATGTTTGGGATATCTTGGGTTGGGCTTGAAACGGGCGAAGAGCCAGTTCTTCTTATTTGGCCGACGTATCTGCATGTAGAGCTGCGGAGACGAAGAAACAAAATATAGACGGGTTTGAGATGCGTGGAAATAGAACCAGTGGCAAGATGACCGGGCTTTTACGTGGTGAAGTTGTTGGCCTCCATGTCCGCCCCTATGCTCACTCGATGCTGGCCCAATGTCGAATACTGAGTCTCAAACCGCCTTGGGTCCAGTAATCCGTTTGACAGCAGCCCGTCATTCATCTCGCCTCGCCGAAATCTCATGCCCAGCCGACGAGCCATCGCCACTCAGCCAGCCAAACCACCCCCCCCCCCCCGGGCGCATCAACATCACCCTCCCCCAGATACCATACCCTACCTATCAAGAAAGCCCACCCCCGTGCCACCTGGAGCTAGAAACACTTCTAGAAGGCGCAGCCGTTAAAACGGATCTGCAGCGCTGGCACCGCCGGAACGCCGATCCGGGAAGCGACCACTGCAGCGTGCCGGCGGCGGCGGCGACCCCCCCCTTCTCCTTCTGACGCGGACGGCCGTTTGCTGCCCTCCTGCAGCGATCAATCGTGTGGACAAACAGGCTCTGCGCTCTGCGGCTTGATAGGGTGGTGTGTTTGTTCGTTCGTGAGGGCCCCGCGTGTGGTTCATGCAGCTGCGTCGGTTCGCGATGCTGCGGATTCAGGAGGTGGATTTTCGTTGATCTTGGGTAAACGTATTAGTGCGTGGGCGAGGTGAAGATACGGTAGGCTTGACACATGGGGTGTACGACCGCCTTGTGGCTGCAGAGCCGTTGGGTTGTGATACCACGCAAACACAGACAGTGCCAATAAACCCCCTCGTCACCGCAACGCCGCCACCGTCGCGCCCTCCCGCCGTCAGGAGCACCTCCTCAGGCTCGCAGCCCAGGTCCGGAAAGGCCCTTCCATCAAGCGTCTCGTGCCGCAAAGGGAAACCCGAGTTTCGCAGTCGTTGGTGGCAAGTCGTCGTCTGAGTTTGCAGCACCACCCCAGCCCATGCATAGCCCTCAGCGGAGCGGCCGATCCGGGACCCGGGCGTCTGGCACCGGCCCAGCTGCGGTCAGATCTGAGAAGGGCAAATGCAGTCGTTTCCAGAACGTGCAAGTGGGATGGGGTCCGTTCTGTCCCGCCGCGCTGGGTCGTGCGTCTTGAATATGTGTCTTGAATATGGAGACCCGTCCGGGGGGGGGGGGGGGAGGTTGAAATTTCTCGCAGGCGTAGGCGGTGCCGTGGGTGGGAGAGAGCAAACAACGACTCGTGCATTGTTCGTGTTCGCCTGGTCTATGTATAGTCATGTGGTGCGGTGTGAAAGGCCGAGGGAGTCTTGACGGTTATGAAGCAAAGTCGAGATCGAAGCCCCCGAGGATCCAGGGCGCAGACGAACCACCGGCTCTTGACAGCATCTCGCATCGCGGCATCGTTCCTGCACGCTTCATGCACGCCATATGTGACATATGACACGATCTCGCCACATCCACATCCCCGTCCCCCATCCGGGGCGGCCACGCCGTACCCGTATGTAGCCAGTTGGGACGACACCCTCCGGTCCACGCTCCAGTCCACGCCTCAATTTACAGGCCGCCGGGCCAAACAACGTCTTTCTTCTGCGGATCCGGGGAGGGGGCGCCACAACAGGCGGGAACTAGAGTCGTCCATGCCCTGCCGGTTTACAGATGTGGACTCCCCGGGGCCACGGGGCGGGTGGCGCGCCTGAGTCCACCCCAGGGCTGGGATGGCTTCAACGACGGCGCCTGTCAGGGCAGCATCTCCACACGCAAGCGCCCCTTCAAGACAGTATCGACGGGTAGCCCGTCGCGTCAACGGGGCGAGGCCCCGTCATCTCATCACATCGACGCCCTCACCGTCTGTCGTGCATGCATCCCGGTCCCTGCTCGACTTGGCCCGACGGCCAGGGGCGAAACACACGGCGATAAATCTTCTGGAAGCCCTCCTTTGAAATTACGCAGAGCCGCACGCCTGCCCCTTTCGGATGCCGCTGCTTCCCAGGAGCATTCACTCTTCTCCCCTCTCGGAGTCTAAACCCTTGCCTCCCGACTGGAGCCAGAACACGTCAACAGGGGAAGCGAGATGATCTCTGGAGCCTGATGTGCTCCTCGAAGAATGGTCTCGTCTCGGTCATGTGGACCATTGACTCGTGAACAATAGCCCACGGCCATCGGGGCCCTCGAGTTGGCTCATAAATGGTGCGAGCCACCAGCTTGTTCGTCCTCCGCGCGTCCGGCCACCCCAACAGTTCCCCTGCGCTTCCCACCTGTTTATCGTTGCCGCCGCCGACGGGGACTCGACGAGGGCCGCTGCTCTTTGGTTTCATTCACTCCGTTGAGCCCTGAGCAGCGCAGTCGCTAGGTCCGGCACGGGGGGCAGAGGACGTTGCTATTTTCTCCCGCCCTGAATATCTCTACTCTCCGTGTCTTTCGTCTTTCCCCACGACGAGCACTATTTATATCCCCTTCTTTCTTCACAGGGTCTGCAACCCTTTCCCCTACTTTGATTCCCTCGCAGCCCGTTCTCTCAGCAACCCTCACCACCAACCTCCCTCACCAGAAGTCGAGCGTCTCTCGACCATCAACGCTTACGGCTCCCCAGCTCCACCCGTCGGGGCCCTGCTTGGGACCTGCATGCCTCTCTTGCATTCACTTGCCCCTCGATCCGCGCCCGCAGCGTTGCGTCCCTGGATTCTCCCGCCCACCGCCAACTCTTTTGATATCGGGAACCCGCAGCCGCCCTGTCTGCCAGAAATAAGCCCGGAACCGAGCCCCCGCCGAGCAGTCAGTCAACAACGGCGGTGAAGAAGGGCCTCCGGAGAAAATCAGGAGCTGTGTCGTCACGCCGTGACTGTTTAGTTCCCGGCAACCTGCCGCAGCGGCAATGTTCTCCAACCCGGCTAGCCAGGCCTTCTTCCCCGGCCCTGGCGGAGACGACGTACTGCTGACCATGTCGTACTACGCCCAGAGCTATTCTCTCTTTGTAAGTTCTCTTTTCTGCTTTTTCCCTCGCCAAACTTTCGTCTCGTTTCGGAGCATCCTCAACTCGGTTGTGTCCCCGTTTCGCCCGAAAGAGCGCCATCATGGCAGAGTCGTTCTGGATCCAGTCCATCTCCGACTATGAGGTGTGTCGACGAGCATCGCCGTGTTGTTCTGGCCAGTTGCGGTATCGGTGAGAGAGTGAAAGCTAACCCGGCGTCTTCAACTAGGACGAGCCGTTCCTCGCGAACCAAGCCTTCATCGACAGCAACACCCCCCGTCAGACTCTCAAGCCGCACGAGCAGGAGCCGCAGTTCTCCGTCGTCGACAACTCCAACTGGCGAGACGCAAATGGATGCGCCGCCGCGGCTCAGCACCTGCCAACCGCCGGCTATGGCCAGCAGCACGCCCTGGGCGCTGCCTCGTGGGCCAACAGCCAGCTCCACGCCTCGACGCTGAGCGAGCTCGCTGGAGTTGACTACTCCGAGCTGTATGCCCTGCCGCACGGCGTCTACTCGCAGTATCAGGCCATGGCCCCGGCCGCGGCCTTTGACATGGCGCTCTCGCCCGCGTCGTCCAACTGGGCCCCTGCGGGCTCGTCTCCCCATGGCATCCTCGGGGCCGACAGTCCTGCTTCCACGCAGCAAGCCACTCCGTACTTTCCCCTGGAGGGGGGCTTTACTCACTTTACCTATGAGCCGCAGTCCCTCGAGAGCCAGGCTAAGAGCTTGTTCTCGGGCGCCATGGACTCGTATGTGCTGCCCCGGGCTGTGTATCAGCCCGCGCCTCCCGTTCCGTCGGTGGCATCGACGCCCTCGTTTGGCGACTTGTCCTCTGGAGCTTCGCCGGCTGACGTCCCCGACATGTCGGACACCAACGCGGCGTCTCCCGCCAGTTCGTCTTCGTCTGGAGCATCAGAGTCTGCGGGAAGCCCTGCTTCAGCCGCCGCCTCTCCCGCCAAGGGCAAGGCGCCCAACACCAGAAGTCGAGCCACCAGACAGCGAACTCGTCTCCCGAGCGTGGCCCAGAGCGCCCCGTCGCCCGCTTCCACCGTTTCCGCCGTGCCTGGACGGACCAGGTCCTCTGCCGTGAAGCAGGGACGGGCCAAACCGACCGCGAAGAGAGCCCCGATCACCACGGCAGCGCCGTACCGCCGCATCCAGGACATGGATCCGGCCAGCCGTGCTGAGCTCGACCGCCTGCTGGTCGCCCTCCGCGCCCGCGGAACGCCCTACAAGGTCATCATGGACAGGCTCAGGCACATCTACCTCGGCAACCACAACACCCTGCGCGGCCGACTCCGCACCCTGACTCTGGCGCCCAAGATGCGAGTCCGGAACCCCGTGTGGGAGGACAACCACGCAAGTGTCTCCCCTCTGCCCCTGTCCCCATCCCGCTCATCGTTTTTCTAACACAAACCCCCTTTACAGATCGAGCTGCTCAAGGAGGCGGTCGCCCAGGAGGACTGCAAGCACCCCAGCACCCACAAGACCTCCTGGACCAGGGTCAGCGACTACATGCACGACAAGACGGGCCCCGATTCGTACAAGTTCAGCGTCACGGCCTGCAGCCGCAAGTGGCAGGACCTCGTGGGCGAGGAAGACGAGGAAGAGTGAGGACATCCACGTCGCGCCGTCCCCGACGAACGTTGCAGGCGAACACGCGATGGCGGATGAGGCATCGACGGGTAATAATGGGAATGGGAGTGGAACCAGGAGCACAGGATTGGGGCTGGGATATTTTCTCACGGGAATGGGATAGAGGTCTTTCATTCATTTTCTTTCATTCATCAGCCGGCGAATCGGCGCCGGGGGCATACGTCTGGGTTTAGTTGGGACACGCATCTCGACGACGGGATACAGCGCGGGGAGGGAGGAGAAGGGAACCGGTTGGTTGTTTGCCAGTTGGATCCATGCGTTGGCGCCGTATCTTGGGCTCTAGACAGTCTACGAGGTTACCAATACCTCTCTCAGTGACTCTCTCGTCTCATCCCGAGCTCTACATCATCACATCGCGTGCCTTTACAACCCCGTAGCCTCGTCGAAGCCCTCCCTCGGCACTCCAATCGTCTTCAGCACATCCTCCAGCCCCCGCGGATCCTCACTCAACGCCTCCCACTCTGCCTCGCTCTTGACCAGCGCCGTGCCCGCCAGCACCGTCCCATTGAGCGCCAGCCGTCCCACTGCCTCGCCGCCCCTGAGTACCGCGTCGCCCTCGGATAGGCGCGGGCACACGGCCAGCGTGCTCCTCGTCATGGCCATGTTGTAGCTGATCTGCGTCTCGCCCTCTGCAGGGGCTTCCTCGTCCGCGGGCGCAGTCCCAGCGTGAGCGGCAACGGCGCGGCATGCTCGGCGGTAGAGACGCAGGTACGCAGCGTGGAGGTCCGCGCTCGACATTTCCATGCTGACACTCTCCGAAAACGTCACAAACGGCGCCTTGTCGAGATCCATCCGCTCGGCCAGGACATCCCACGCACCGCCGCCGCCCCCATCCAGCCCATCCCTCATCCTCGCGACCGGCAGCAGCTGGACATGCCTGTGCGGCTGGCTCGCGCCCGAATGCTCCCCGCAGTTGAAGAACGCAAACAGCCCGTCGCCGGCCGCCTCGTACGCGCGGATGCACGCCCGCGTGGCGTCCAGGTCCGCCGCCTCGAGCACGTGCGTCTGCGGCCGGAACAGCCTCGTCGCGAGGATGAAGTGCTCCGGCACGACGGCGAACTTGTTGAGAACCAGGTAGTGCGCGGGGCCGAGGTCCGCGACGAAGAGGCCACGCGGCGGGTGGGCGAAGGGGTCGACGGGCTTGTGAGGCTGGCAGGAGGAGGCAGCTGGCGGAGGGCCTTTGGGCTTGTTGGCGAGGGCTGGGGAGAAGCGGAGTTGGAACTTGCCATGTTAGAAACTGATTGATCCAATAGCAGCTACTCTAGTCGCAAGTTGGAGAGCACCTCAAGGCTGCATACCGGAATGGATCCAACTCGCAATATCGTGACTTGCGTAGCAAAGTAGTGAAGCTCCCCGTCCAAACGGGCCTTTGCAAACGTCGTTCTCACCAATTCTGGCAGGTTCACGGGGGCTTTGACCCGCGCCATCATGATCGGTTCAGCCTCCGGTTGCATCGCACCAGCAGCAGGGTATGTTTGAGATGGTGGCTGATGATGTGTGAGATGAGAGATCTGGTGAGATGGCGGATGAGGTCATCTAGGGTGGGTGGTCCGTGCACCGCGGTTATCAGATGTCAGCTTCGAGACTCAACTGAAGTCGTCGTGATCACTGCAGGTTCATTGTCAAAACTCATTATTGTAAGTATACTATTCATATGATGGCTGTACAGGGGAGCCCTACAGTCCTACAGACACCTCATCTCGGCGCCAGCGCGTCATGGCACATCGTTGACAGCCCTGGTATCACATGCTTCATCACGCCCCCATCTATGAGCCACTCCGCCACTCTACGCAGTTCCCGTGTTCTTCGGTATCCTGCGCTCTCCCTGTCTATATCCCCGGCAGCCCTACAATGCCTCTCAGCGCCGGCACGAACCGGGGCACGACGTAAACCGCATACACTCCCACCATGGCCGTCACGAGCCCCGTAAGCTGTAAACCCGTCAGCGTGAAGCCAGTTAGATGGACACCCAGGTCTGACGCTCACCTTTTCGAACCACGTGTGGAAGTAAATGGCTGTCATCAGCAGCATCCACAGGTTCAGCCCCATGACCGCCAGCGCCGTCTTGCCCCCCGCCCCCAGCGCAAACCTGCCCTCGCCCTGGCCGACGGGCGTCTCGGCCTCGACGTTGGCACCCTTGAGCGCCCCGTCGGGCATGACCACGCACCGCTCCTCGCGCAGGCCGCCGCTCCACCGCAGCACCGGCCAGCCCACCTCGTGCATCAGGAACGCGGTGCCGAGGACCAGCAGAAACACGTGCCCCGAGATGTCGTGCCCGCCCTTCCACCGCCCGCCGGACGCCTTGCACGCCACCGCCGTGAGCATCTCCCCGACGCTCGAGTCCCCCATGGCCACCTCCCGCTCCGCGAGCTCGCACCTGCCGCCCGTCCAGCGGAACCCGCGGTCGATGATGGGCGCGCCAAAGCACCACTGCGTGACGAGGAACCACCACCCCGTCACGGCGACCCAGCGCACCCCCGCGCGCAGCCGCCGCGGCGTGAGGTCGAAGCCGGAGCTGCCGCCGCCGCTCGGGTGCGTGAGCAGGAAAAAGGCAAAGGCGAGCGTCGTCCACCCCCAGCCGCGCTTCACGAAGACGACGTTGAAGACGTTGCTCTTGCGCGCAAAGTAGCTCGGCGCCGCGCCGGGCTCCTGCGCGTGCGCCTGCGCGACGGGGTCGTAGGCCGCGGCGCGCGTCTGCGGGGACAGCACGGAGAAGACGGTCCCGAAGACGAGGATCAGGGGGAACAGCGCGAGCGCGAGCCGCTCGAGCGGCGTGGGCAGGTACGCCGGGGTGCGCGGCGTCACGGCCGATGTTCGCGGTGTCGTGGTGCTCGTGGCACTCGTGTCGGCCATGGTGCCGGGCGACCTGTTGGCGCTGCGGCGCGTCGTTGCCATTTGAGCGTGCGGGGGAGGAGTGCTCGGGTCGTGGACTGTGCAATTGGGGTTGTGCGCATGGGTTTTGAGACTGCGTGTGGTGTTGAGAGAGAAGTTGTGAGGGTCGCGTTGGACAGCTGGCTTGCTTGCTGGTTGGAGTGACGTAGGGCAAGTCGTGATTTCTTGGAAGCCGCCCAGTGACGCCACACGACGCCACAGCAACCAAGGCCCATCACATCGCGTGGGGCGGTGCATCCTCTGGAAACTTCTCCGCCTCGCCTTATGACTCAAAATTAAGCAACCTCCTCTCAGCGAAGTAGCTGCACGCAACCCTCAAAGTCAGGCACGTCAAATCGTCTAAACAACGATGTTGATCGCTCACTGAGCCTTCGCTTTTGCCGTTTCCGGCGTCCCTGCTCTTTTTGGCCTGCGACTCGCGCGAAGGTTGGTGTTCGAGCCCAGGTCTGGCTCGTCGTTTGCGACTTACACGACGCTGCTGTCGGTGCTGGAATGTCCTCGCGTCTCCTCCGTCCACTCCCTTCATCCTCGCTTCTTCTTCTCTTTTCCTTCTGGCCTTTCCTGGAGCACAATAGTTACCTGCAAAGCATTCTGTGAGTCCCTCCTCGTTGCCTCTCCACGCCTCCATCCTCCCCAGCCACAGCCTCCCCAGCACGCCACAACCTTCACCACTGTGTCCCAACCCATATATACCAAAATAAACATCCATCTCCCAGCGAAGTAGCTACAGTCGTAGCCATCCACCTACCTATCGTAGCTCTCCCAAACGTTAGCTAGAATTTGCCATAAGAGGCCTTCGCTTGGAACTTTTTTGCTCGAGGTCGCGTGTTCGAATCCCACGACACAGCGTCGTGTAAGACGATGTTGCCTGCGTGGATGTGTCCAATATGCGCGTCTCGTTTTCGTCTGTTTGACTGTATGGTTTTGGCCATACAAAGGGGCACAGGGAACTTGCTAGACGGCACTAAAATGACTGCGCCTTGGTCTGCCCATCCCTCGGCAGCATCCCCATTCGGCACGCCGTCACCAGACAGCACCAGGCATCCAACACGTTGACACCATCCCTTTATTACTCAAGATTGAACACCTGATTCCTAGCGAAGTAGCGAACAACTCAAAGTTTACTTATGGAAGTTTCCCAAGCTCGTAAGAGCCTTCGCTTTTTGCTCCGGCTGTGGTCAAGAGCTGCTAGGTTCGAGTCCCGGACGTGGCATGTCTCTCCGTCTACACAACCTCTGTCTTGTCCCTTCTTTTCTTTTGCACTCTCGCTCTCTCCTTTTTCTTCTTTTTTTTTTTAAGGAGCTCTACATTCCCAATGGATGATGAATTAAATCGCCATCGCGTCTTGCCATAGTCCTTTCCACCGCACTGTGCCATCCCCGGTTGCTCGTCCCTGCAAGTGCCTGCAAGGATGTGATCACAGGCTCCCACACCCACCCCCACCCCCAGCATCAGCCCTCGCCCGTCACAGCCCATCCCCTCATAAGTCAAAGTATTACACTCCTTTTCCAGCGAAGTAGCTGAAAACTAAGGCTTCGGCTCCAACAAATGGATCTTAAATGCTCGAAAGAGCCTTCGCTTTTTGTCACCGGCCGACATGTCCAGAGGTGGTCGGTTCGACTCCAAGAGCAGACCTCAGCATGGCGCCGTGTAAGTGGTGTGTCGAGCTATAGAGTACACATTGCTGCTCCCTTCTTTGTACATTTTTTTGCTTGTTTTCTTTTTTTTATGGCAATAGAATTAGTACTGTTAAATGTCGTAGTCGTCTCATTACGGCCTGCCCAATATTTCAGCCATGGTCTGCACATGGCCAAATCCTCCCACACCGCGACCCCCGGCTGCACGACCAGGCAGCCAACCCCATGCACGACCTAAATAATCTCACCACTCCAATGCCCTCCCTTATAATCAAAACTAGTCCACCGTCACATCAGCGAAGTAGCTGAAGTCTTACCAGAAATTCAGAATGCTCTCCGGAGCCTTCGCTTTTTGCTAGTCGCGTGTTCGACTCCCGGCTCGTGATGGACCAAACCGTAGGCACTGTGCATTGAGATGGCCATGCCACAACAGTCTCTGTCCTCCATTTTTGTTTTAATTTTTGAATTCCATCTCCAGTGTCTATAGAATATAATAACACTCCTTATTTAAAAGATCACCCATCCCAAACCACAATCTCACGCCGAGGTGCTTCGCACGGCGGACATGGGTGCGGATCTCGCATCACGCACATCGGCGTTGACTCACACGCCGCCCCCCCCCCATCACCAACACCACCAACCAACGCCACGGACATCCTTCACTTATATCCCAAATTAGCAGTCCGTCTCCCAGCGAAGTAGCTCGATCAAACACCGTTTGAACAAATGGCCCTAACTAGGCCATGGCTTCGGCCCTGTCACCGTCCGCCGTCCTCCCAAACTTGGAAGGACAGCCTTCGCTTTTTGCCCATGGAGAACAATGTTCGAGTCCTGTGGAGGATTACCTTTTTTTTTTTTTACTTCCTGCGTTGGGAAGTTCCGTGTCGCTCACCGTCCAAGTCAAGTCGACGTTCTCTTTAGCTTCACTCTGGCGGCATGCCATCAATTGCAAGTATGCGTCTGTCTTATATTTTAGAGCTGTCTAGCAAGACTGCTGCGACACCTTGGCCATTTTCTCGCGTCGTGCCTCCGAAACGCAATTCCTCCCATGCTCTCACCACAGAGAGCCAAGCATATCCGTCTGCTGCGCTACATCTCAAAAGTAAAGCGGATTGCCCAGATGCCTCCCAGGCACATCATGTAGAAGAAAAAGACTAAACGCAAAACCGAAAGCCGAGTGCAGAAGAACGATGCGGTAGACAAAACCGACATGCCAAAGCTTCACCTCGGACATTTGTTTCATATATGTACGTGTAATCCATATGTTCAGGGAATCGGAGTGGCCGTGACAAACAGTGTAGTCGTCGCAATCACCGTCGTCACGGTGCCGCAAGGCGACTGCGCATCATCCGTAGATGATGAAAGAAATGTGAGAGGCACGTTCTCAGTAGCGGTGCGTGTTGACGAGCCTCCCGTGGAAGCATGGCCGTCTCCTGGCAGCGCATCGTCGCCACTCTAAGGCGAAAAGGCTGCAATGGCGGCGCAGAAGTTGTTCCTGTTGTCCGAGTCCTTTGCCGCCGCCTGGCCATTGAGAGTGACCATGGCCACGCTGGCCTTGGTGCTGATGCCAAACATCTGCACGCTCGAGCTGTCAATGGCCACCATGTTGTCCTGGCAGTTGTTGGCAGCCACGCACTGCTGCGTGTAGTTGTCGTAGAAGCTGTACAGACCGCCGCCGTAGACCAGAATGTCCTTGGAGTCGGTGACGCGCAGGCCCCAGGTGCGCGCGCACGTCTTGCCAGTGCACTTGGAGAAGTCGGGATCGGCGTACTTGGCGTTGGTCGTAAATGGCACGCGCGCGTCGGGGTTGCCCTGGAAGTAGGCAGTCTCGGTCTGGATGAGCGCCATGTACACGTTCTGCGCCTTGTTGAGCTGGTAGTTCGACAGCACGCTGTGCTCAGAGGACGTGCCCCACAGCCAGGCGCCCTTGGTGCTCTCAATCAGGATGCCGCGGCCGTTGTAGATGTTGATCTGGTTGTGGTCGGCGAGGTCGAGCTCGTGGTCGGCAACCCACAGCCACACGTTCTCCAGGTAGGGGCTGGCGGAAGCCGTCACGTGCATGAGCATAAACGCGCCGACGCACTCGGGCTTCGGGCTGGTCTGCACATTTGGCGTCTTGGAGCAGGTGTTGGACTGCAGCTGGGTGCCGGCAGAGCCGCCAACACGGAAGTGCACGTCAAACAGGCCGGCCGAGCCCTTGGTCGTTCCCGCAACGTTGAACTCCATGAGAATGGCACCAGGCTGGGGGCCTTGGGTCTCAAACATGAGGTCCTGCATCTCGACACAGCCGACATCGCCGGGCTGGCCGACCTGGAAGACGGGCTTCGGGTTGTTCTGGTCCTTGAAGTTCTTGTTGCCGCCAGCCATGATGAGAGGCCAGATCTCGCCAACAACCTTGACGTTCTTGGGGACCCTGACGGTGTCGGTGATGATATAGGCGCCGTGGTCAAAGTAGACAATCTGGTCGGCGGCGATGCTGTTGAAGACGGCCTGGATGGCAGCGGTGTCGTCGGTCTTGCCATCACCCTTGGCGCCCTTGGACTTGACCGAGATGAACTTGGAGGCGGGCACGTCGTTGTACTGAGGCTTGCTCTTGGTGACAATCTTGCCACTGCCGTCCGTCAACGCAGCGGGTTTGACCACGGGGGTCCGCGTGCCCTGTCCGGCCGTGCCGGTGGCACCCTTGTAGGAGCGTCCCTGGACCCACGAGGCGATGAGCGCGTTTCCGTTGAGGATGGTCTGCTTGCTCGCGCCATTCTGGACCGCAACGGGGACATTGGACGTCATGTCGACGTTGTCGAGGATGAGCGTGGCGTTGGTGCCAGACTGCTGAGGGCTGTAGATGGTGGTGACGCCGACGGGCGTGTTGGCAATGGTGCTGTCGAGCAGCAAGACGGAACCCACGGTCTGGGACGAGCCGCCGCCCGTCTGGGTCATCTCGATGCCAATGCCGCAGTTGTTGATGGACACGCCGTGGAAGGTCCAGACCCAGTTCCAGTTCATGTAGATGGCAGTGTTGCAATTGTTGAAGTTGAGGTTACGCGTGGTAAACTGCTGGTTGCCGAGGAAGGCACCGTACCGTCCGCCGTTGAAGGTGAGGTCAGTCATGAAGCCTCCAGAACCGTTGTCCATGAAGATGCCCTGCTGAGCGTTGTCCTTGCTCCGGTCCTGGATCATGTTGAATTCGATGTTCTGGAGAGACGTGGCCTGGGCGACCTGCCAGTGAATGCCGGTGCCCGTGGTCTTGGGCAGGCCCGTGAGGTCAATCTTGAAGTTGCGAATCTGGCGGAAGAAGTTGTTCTGGTTGGTGTACCAGTTGTTGCCCTTGTTGTCATAGGGGTCAGAGTCGATGACGGCGATGCCCTCAAAGTTACCGGCAGCCTTGAGGGTGGGGACATTGACAACGTCGCCGACCAGTTGGGTGTAGTAGTAGGGGATGATGGGCTTGGAGACGACATAGGTACCGGGAGGGAAGTAGACGAGAGCCGGAGTGATGGTGCTCGAGTCGCAGCCCTGGCCACAGCGGTTCCCATCAGTAACGGCGGCGTTGATGGCGGCGGTATCGTCGGTGCTGCCATCGCCCTTGGCGCCGTAGTCCTTGACGCTGCGGAACACCTTGTAGTTGGCCTGGTTCCCGAAGGCGACGGTGCCCTGGCGCCCGATGGTGGACATCCACCAGCTGGAGGCGGCGGTGCTCACGGCATCGCCCTCAGGGGCAGGAGCCGGCGCGGGCGACGCATCGACGGGGAGAGAGAAGAGGCGCAACGCCAGCACAGAAGCTGTGAGGATAGTCGACAGCCCCATCGCGAAGAAGAACCAAATGCTTCTTTTCGAAGTTTTCGGGAAAGGTTTAGACTGATGCGTAGTCTACAGGATAAGAGTCAGTTGCTGATGAGGTCGTCCAGTCGTTGTCGCACAGGGGGATGCGATGTTGGAAGAGAAAGGGCAAGAAGAGGGAGCAAGTGGAAAGAAGAGGCCAAGGCAAGGTAACATAACACGCCGCACCAGTGAATTGTCAGTTGCACGCCAGAGCAAGCGAGGAGCCACGCTCTGAAGTGTTCCCGTCAAAGATGCAGCTTGGCGAGGTTGCGTACAGAGGGCAATGGGGCAGCTGGATATGAAGCCACCAACAGGGGATGGGAGATGAGGACGAGGTCAAAGGGGAGGCAGTTTGAGAAAAGAGTGCAGGTGGCCAGCCTTTTAAATATTGTTGAGTGCAGTGAATCCACGAGCCGCAAGACATGTGGTGATGGCGTAGCGAACAGGACCGACTAACAGCAAGCCACGCCGACGTCCCGCGCCGCCGCCCGCACGAGATCACGGCGCGAGAGGCGTATAGAGCCGAGTCAAGCGCCACGCCTCACCACGGCTGCTCCATTAGGCGTGAAGCCGGCGCCTGGCCTTGCAGACGCCGGAGAGAGCTCGGAGTCGAGCGAGGCCCGGGCAGAGGGAGAAGGGGGTGTCATGCCGTGAGGCACGCGCGCGCAGGCAAACATGACGCTCCACACTGTAAGGTAGCGTTGCATTCACTCACCACCAGCTGGAAAGCAGGCTCTCCGAGACCCGCGCACAAAGGGAGCGTGGCGTAGCTTGTGGAAGCCAAGACGGCGACCAGAGAGAACGTGGAAGCGGGAGTCGACAGACGGCGGCGCAAAGTTGAAAGGAGTGACTTTTTGGGCACGCGGTGTAAACGAGTGGGTGCGCTTGCAGTTTGGTGACTCGGTCGACGCAGCGAGAGAGTGACGGTGACGGTGACGGTGACGGTTGTCGTGATGGTGCGAAACGATGCGCAAGAATTAGGGACGAGGAAGAGAAGAAGAGGGTCGAGATGAAAAGGGAAAAAGAAAGGCAGCAAGGTATAGCGAGGGTGACGAGGACTGGGCGCGGCAGGTGACAATAGGAGAAGCTGGTTGACAATGCCTGTTCAGGAACTGAACAGCAGGAGGCAGGGGCGACGAGCGAACAGGAATGGGCAGTGGCAGGCGCAGGTGCAGGCCGCAGGTGCAATTATACCCTCATGGCTTCTTTCCAGCCACCAGCCCCCTAGCAAGATTCTTTCATCCTCGCACTCACACTCACACTCGCACTCGCACGTACCTCTGATGGCATTGCCATGGCGCGCCGCCGCCCGTCAATGCCGCCCTCCTCGTCACAATAGTCGCCAAAGCCTGGCGGGGCCCTGGCTTTGGGCCGGAACGCAGCGCTCCCATTGGCTGTCGTCCAGCCTGGCGAGGGCGTTTCAGACATGGCGGACATGGGATGCGGCAAGAGGCCTTGAGGGCCTTGTGGGTGGGCTGTCTCTCGTTTCTCGTCTTGTCTGGTGCTGAACAAGATTTGCCAGGTCTGGCTGGTCTGTTTCCTGTCGTCTGTCAGCTGGCCGGGGTGGTCCCGGCGCCGTGTCTTATGTGACCCACGGCTAAATCTCCGGCTATCGTTGCCTGTCGTTCGATGCCTCGTCCTCGCGAAACATCCACGATCCACGGCGGCGAGATTCCCGATCGGTTCAGCTCGACATCAACGGAAGTCAAACGTGACTCCACCAGCATCGACATCGTGGGCACAAAGGGGGTTGGCTGCGTTTGACTGAGCTCGTCGTTGGGAGATGTGTTTGGCCGGCGATGGCCCTGGCGCCCTGGACGGCCAATCTGCGGTTAGCGTCGTTTCGCGGGCGCCATCTTGAAAGTGCCTGGGTGGCTGCGGGGCCCTGCTGGGCTGGGGGCCTGAGGGACAGAGGCGCTTTGGGTGCCGACGACGCGGACGGTCCCTTGCTCCAGTGGTGTCGGTCCCCACTTGCCCCAAAGGGCGCCTCAGTGCCTTGCAGCCAGCAAATCGCGGCTTACAGGGGTCTGCAGCGCTGCAACTTGGCTGCCGACCTCACGTTACCACCACTGCGGGGTGATTGGGTGCAGGGCCTGGATCTCGAGGGAGACGACCATTCCACCGCTGTGACAGTACGCGCGCCGCAGCGATGATCGAATGTCCTTGCTGCTGCCGCAGGCAAATCAAGGTGGGATCCGCGATTGACGATGATGCCGCTGCATGCCAGCAGGTGGCCAGTCACTGGCCTGCCACCACCGCCTACGAAGCGTGGCCGTCATACTGCCCTCACCCTCAAACGTCGTCCAAGCTCAAGCAACCAACAGAGTCAATGCTCGTCGTCTGCGCCGCCGTGGGCAGACCCTGGCAGATCGATGCATGGATCTTCCCCGCGCCTGTGTTGGCGCGTAGAATCGGTCGCCATCGACGCCCAGGATCCATCCATGGATGGCCAGGGGCTGCTTGGCTGCTTCAGCAAGCAAGCAAGGCAGTGACAACTTCTGGTCCGTGAGTCCCCATCCGCTTAAGACACGTACTCCGCATCCGCGCACCTTGTGTGCGACGATGAAAAGGTTAATCTTTGCTTCTGTGAATAGTAACACAAGGCCGGGCTTCTCCGGGAACAGTCAAAAGAAGCTTGTTTCGGCTGCCTGCTGTACTACGCGGCTGGCGTTGGCACCCCAGAGACGGTCGAAGACAATTGTGATGTGTCTCGCCGCTGCCGGCTGGTGGGGGCACAGAAGGCATCTGGAAGACTCGAGTCGGCATCATGACCCTTTTGTCTCTCTCCGACACTACCTGCTGGTTTCGATTGTTCCAATCCCATCTGCCCGGTCCTACAGGCTTTACCGCCTAGCCTGCAATCTCAACACCCTCCCGTTTCGAAACGCGCGTTACAACGACAGGCCGAGCTTAGCCAACCACCCATCCGTGCCCCCAAACTGTTCAGGAGCCTGACCAGCAGTTTGTTTGCCATTTCGAGCTCCGTCATGCGCTGCCCGTGTGCCTTGTGCGTGGTCCACGTGTCTGTCTGGGCTAGACAGCACCACTAATACGGTAGCAGCCAACAGCGCAAACCTTGGCGGGTATTACATCCGCGTATATTACACGACCCCGCAAACTCTAACCGAGGTGCAGTCGAAACTTGCTGCGCGAGACGACCTGTATTCGCGGCATGTAAGCCATGTAGACCTAAAACTAGGAGACACGCTTGGCAAGACGGCCCTTTAATCTGTCTGCATCCTTTGCTGCTTCTAGTGCCCCTTAGTCCCCGAGGAACTGCCATCTTCCAAGGCTTCCCCGCACAGAGATGGAAGCTTGTTTGTTGGAGCGCCGCGTCTATTAGTCCGTAGGTCCAGGCACCGCGCCAAGCACATGCACCCCGAATTTTAAGTTTGGTACGAAGTAGCTGGTCGCAACTCGTACTCGAAGCATCATCGACGGCGCATAATCGGCCAGCCCGATTCCATTTACGTCGTTCAATAGTCCGTACATGGTTTGTACTCGTAAACCTCATCTCTATCCATACGCCAACACCACCACCCGTCTCTCCCCGTCTCTCCGTCCACCTCCCTCGTGCACCACACATGACCCCATCTCCCCACCACCCATCGCCACGGCGCATCTCGGCCAAACCCGCGCAACCCCCCAGATCGCGCCCTGCCACCCCCCCCGGGCCCATCACCCGGCTCCGTCAGCAGGCCCGCCCCAGCCCGCCGAATCCGTCATCTGCTCCGGGGTGCCGGGGCGCGTCTCGGCCAATATTCCGTAGGCTGCCTGTGCGAGGGGATGCATCTACATACATGCGAATACGTGCATGGACCTAGTCGGGGAGTCTCGTCCGCAACGTTGCAGCACTTGTAAGCCATGTCTCTCGCTCGAGCCGAGATAACTCTGGTCACAGACAACAGAACCGAGAGACGCGCGGGATTCATCGTACAACAGCCGACACCGGCCGAAGTCGTCCATCATGTTGCTACCTAGTATGATTACTGTGTCCCAAGACAGCGTTTCTATATGTCCCTGTGCAAATGACCCAAACCGCTACCCGAATCTATACCGACGCCGTTGTAAAACAAACCAGAAAAGGGACAGGGCGAGCAGTTCCGTCCGTGGCTCCGCCGATCCTCACAAGGCAGCTATGCATGTGCGATGCTGTGCGTGTTCAAAACAACTCACTCTTCCGAGAGTGTTACCCAACTCCAGCCTCAGGGGGCTCAATCATGGTCCGACAAGAGCGCGAAACAAAACAAAAGAAACAAGAATCAGACAGCGGCCATCAGGCCGTTCGCTGATGCAGTTTCGCCGTTGACGCAATATACCACAGCCGCAGGCACGAGCCAATCCAATACTCGCTCAACCAGGGGCACCACATCAGATAAACCCTGTGTCGCCCATGGCCGCCGCGGCATCTCTGCTTTCCAACATGTCAATACCCTCCACGTCAGCGCCAAAATCCATAATCAAGATCTTGGGATCTTGCCCCGTGCTCACGATGCGCCTGTAATCGCTCTTGGCGCTGAGGACCCAGCTGGCGTGCCACCGCGGAAAGTCGAGCAGCTGGTGTCCCGTCTCCATGTCCCACACCTTGATGTCCGTGTCATAGCTGCCGCTGACGAGCCGTCCGCTCACGCTGTCAATGTGCAGGCTGCGCACCAGGTTGTCGTGGGCTCTCATCTCGCGCACGCACTCGCCCGTGTTGGCGTCCCAGATGCGAATCACCTTGTCGTTGCCCGCCGACGCCACGTATCGCCCGTCCTCGGAAAACTGCGAGCAAGCCAGGCCCTTGGTGTGCCCGACAAACTCGCGAATATTCTTGCCCGTGTCAATGTTCCACAGCTTGACCCGGAAGTCCCCGGAGCACGAGACGATGGTGTTGCCGCGCATCTGCACGGCGTTTACGGGGCCGGTGTGGCCACGCAGCTGGCGGACAAGCGCCCCAGTCTCACGGTCCCAGACACATATGCTAATGTCCTTGCTGCAGGTCACAATATGCTTCTTGTCAAAGGCCAGATCCAGGACAGCAGCGGTGTGGTGCCCGAGCCTGCGAATCGGTCGGTACCCAGCCTTAATGTCGTACACGATGCAGCTGGCATCCGAGGATCCCGTCGCCAGAATCTCATCGTCGTACTGGAGGCACAGGATAGACGCCTTGTGGTGCTCCGGGAAGGACACCACGTTTGGCATGGAGGGTGCTGTTCTCCGGTTATCGGAGCCCGAGGCAAAATGAGACGCGTCGCCGTCCTCGTCCAGGAGCAGGCTCTCGTCGGAAACGACTTCAGGAGGGCCGATGACCAGGCGACACTCCAGGGTATGCATGTCCCAGACACGAATGGTCTTGTCGCGGGAGCCAGAGATGATCTTGTGCCTGTTAAATGTTAGCCAAGTTCGCTGGCGTCCGACAACACAGGGGATGAAACTTACTCGTCAAACTGCAGGCAGTAGATGCTATCGGTGTGCCCGTTTAGATAGACTGGCCGCGCCTTGCCGCCCTTCCATCTCTGGCTCAGCTCCTGCTTTGTCTGGTAAATCCTTCTCCAGTCATTGCTAGGCATCACCGGGGGGATCCCCAGGCCAGTGCCGGGCTTGACGGGACCACTAGTTGCGTACGTCGTCGTCGTCTCTCGGAGACAAGACTCCCTCCAAATGTGCTGGTTCCTGATGATCCTGTCCCAGTCACTTGAGACGGTACTGGCTTTGGCCAGTGCGGCGGCATCCAAATAAGCCAGAACATGGATTGCCAGCTCGGCAGGGAGCCTCGTGACAAAGTCGAGCCGGCTGATGTTGGCATCCTGCGGCGGCACCGCGTCTTCTTGATCCGCGTCGTCGACTTCAATCGACGGCACCGTCACGGCGATGCCAATGCCACTCTCGCGGTCGTTGCCACCATCCTCGCTAGACGAGGCGTGGAGCCACGTGTGCTGCATGCTTTGCCTTGCGAAGAACTCGTTTTGCATCGCCGCCGCGGCCTTGGCGGCCCCGCCCGTATGCGTCGGAATGACGGGAGGTTCGCTGCCCATGGCGGGGATGGGCACATTCGGCGGGTACTGGGAAATGGGGAGAGCGTCTTGTGACGGGTCCAGGTAGAAGGATCGCGAGTGGCGGAAGCTCGTGGCCTGTCGCAAACGGTTCCAAGCCGCGTGAGAAGTCGTGGGCCGTGCCGGAGAGGTGCTCTGCTCGTAGATGGTGTCATCAGCCGCAAGAGACGGCCGTCGGTGGACGATGCCCTTGAGTGACAGTGATGCCCGACGGATAATGCCTTTCAGGCTCCCAGACGTGCCATGGCTCTGTGCGTGGCCGGTGCCATCCGCTGGCTCATGTGAGTCGTGCGTGTCGTCGACAGCGTGGTCGTTCATATGCTGCGGCTGATTCTGCAGGTCGGCATGAGCAAACAGCGACGCCTTTGGGCGACGCCAAGGCAGGGACAGGCTCAGACTTCGCAAACGAGTTGTGCCGTGGGGCGTGCTTGGTACAGTAGAGCCTCGCCGGTACGCCGACCCAGCTGAAGAGGGCTCCAGGGCGTCATCAAGCATGACCTCCTGGGCAGGCGCCCATTCAGTGACGGGGAATATTCTCTTCGTCATTGTTTCCGAGGATTCCTTACAGGGATCTTCGTCACCGTTTCACGTATACCCGGTTGCCGAGAGCGAGATGATGCGATGAAAAGAAACTGGATATGGATCTAAAATGCAAAGTCCGGTTAGCACTCTTTCTGACGTGAGTTTGTGGCTCAGCGCACCGAGTCCACGTCAACCGGTGCATCCTTGTTGTTGTCAGGAAGCAGCAGCGGCTCCGGACGAGGGCGCAAGAGAAACAGGGAGCAGCGGAAAGGAGCGTACCTGTCCAAAAATAATGGTAGTTTGCTCGTGGATGTCGTGCCCGCTAACAGGGACGGACGGCTCAGTGAATGCAAGGGAGAGCACGCCGGTTGGGCAAGACAAGACAAAGGGGCGTATCGACGAGCAAAACGGGAACGAATAGCCTTGTAGAGAAGTCTACTGGTGAAGGTTCGTAGCGGTGTAAGGCGCAAAGGGGCCGAGAGCAGGAGAACCGCAGTGAGCGTGTTGGTGGGCGGTGATAATAGCAACGTCGACCTGGTGGGAGAGGAGCATCGAGCCGGACCAGGGAGCGGAAAAGGAGCGTCGAGGGAGGCTTCCCCAAGAAATCTCGGTACCCGATGTACCTGAGCCCTGCTTTATAAGACGGGCAATTTAGACGCAGAGGTTTCGCGAAGCAAGGTTTAGGCGGCCACGAGGAAGTCGAACGGCGAAAGCGAGGAATGCGGCAGCGCCTGGCGGGAAGACAAGACACGACTAGTTTGGAGCCGTGCCGCTGGAAGCGCCCTGCCACGCGGCCATAGACTCTGGGATCTGCTGTGGCCTCGGATTCGATGTCGGGCGGTCGCTCGCGCGGGCCGTGGGTCGCTCAGTCGAGGACGGCGACGGCGATGGTGATGGTGATGGTGATGCCAACGGCGATGCCAACGGCGTCGGCAGGGCTCTGCGTCTCGTGTCTCGCTGTCGCGCGGACTCGGTCGCGGTCTCCGCGTCGGTGTCGTGGGCGGGTTCTGGGCGACGGCAGAAATGGCAGCGCTGCCAATGGCTGACGGGGTCAGGGACAGTTGGGCGGGTGAGGGACGATGCAGGAGGAGGGAAAAGACGGTAGGTTCCAGGTTGGCTTATGATGGTAGGGGCAGCGATCTAGAGTTTGATGCGGCAGTCGCGGTACGTACCAACCAACCGTGGGCCAGAGGCTTGCAGGCGAATTTTTAGGGGCTCGAGCCACTGATGCGCCACCACTAACACCCCGTGGAGATTCCAGGAGTCGAGACGGGAGTCTCGAAGTGCAGCATCTTAATGACCGCTATGAACGGGGTCGGGTATTTTTGGCGCTCTCTCCACCGTACTATCGTCTGGCCGCTAGCATCCCGTCTGGAGATCTGGGGCATTGTCGCGGTCTGTTGGGAAGAATCAGACATGACACCAGATGATCATGCTGGATATCGACGTCTTCCGTCTCAGGCCCTCGCATGCTCCCAGCCAGCAGCAACATGCAGCAAATGACTGCCTCCCGCGGCTATTCGAACTGACCTGGTCAGGCACAGCAGCACCTCCTGACGCACGCCACCTGGTCCCGTGCCTGAGTCCAAGGCTGCACTCAACTCGCAACTCTGTGCCGCGCCCGGACAAAGCGACGAAAGGGACGGAATAAATAACAACTCTGATGAATCACGACGAACCGCCCGATAGTCTCAGCGCGGGTGCTGCCCACGTCTCACTAACACTGCGCCGCGACAGAGTTTGCGCCGCGGCTGTCGATCGCGACGCGGCGACGCCGAGCCATCAAACCGCCACCACCACCACATGGCTCCCGCTGGCGTTTCCCGGCTCAGGATGGCTTGGTCGATGAATTTTGCTGTGCCCACTTCTCCGTTGGCCGCCTCCTTCAGCAGGCAAGGCCCATGCCATCCACGTTCAGTATAGGTGTATCGAAGTACAATTCCGTGCCTTTTCTGGAAGCTTTGGTCGCACCCAGCCCTTTGATCTACAACCCTCGATCGACTTAGCCCTCTGCCGTTGGCACGGTCCCCAAGGGCCGGCATTGCCGCATTGCCTGCGCTCTTTGTCTGGCCTTTGTTCTCTATGTTGGTTGTCCTCTACAATATCGGCAACGTTATCGGCAGATACCTTGCCTTGGCGGCGTGGGCAAACGCACTGCCCGTGCACCTCTCGAACGTGAGCCGTCCCCTCGCCTTCTGAAGACTGTAGTTGGCCCTCTCGGAGATGCAGACATAGCTGGCATTTAGCTTAAGAAAACACCGCCTAACGATCTTGGAGCTATTCTTCATATGAATTGGCAAATAATTGCATAAATCATGATGTGGGTTGCCCGTAGCTATAGGGTAGGGACGTTACATGTGCAAAGCTCGAGCCAACAGTGAAACCGCAATCTCCTGGATCAAGGTTTTTCCCGCCTCTCAACACAAGCCGACGACAACCTGTTTGAACTCGCAACCCACTTGTTGCCGTTGACACATTGGCAATTGAATCCCCTTTCCATTGAACCCAATATCGAGCATCATGGCATCGCAGCGCGTCGGCCTCCGGCTCCCCGCCGCGTACCGCGCCTTCTTCCTCCTCATCGAGCCGCTGTCGGCCCTCGTCGGAGCCTTCTACAACCACTTCCGCCAGAAGCGCTATCTCGAGCTGCTCAACGCCGCCTCCGCGCCGTCGGACGTGTCCCTGAGCACGTCGGTGGCCATGTCCCAGCTCGCCAACATGTACCTGTTCTTCGCGCTCAACGAGGCGCTCGTCCTGCGCTCGACGTGGGACCTGCGCGTCTGGCGGACGGTGCTGCTGGTGCTGCTCATCGCCGACGTTGGCCACCTCTATTCCATGTGGGAGCTTGGGCCGGGGATATACTACAACGTCACGGGCTGGAACGCCGGCGACTGGGGCAACATCCCGTGGGTCTATGCTGGCGCGACCATGAGAATCTGCTTCCTCGCCGGGGTCGGCCTGGGGGAGACCAAACGGTCGCAGAAGCAGCAATAAGACCAGCAAGCGCTCCATTCACCTTCAGCCGACGGGTCTGATGTCGGCCGTGCGGGCCGGACTCCTCACGACGCCCGGAAGCTCGACAGCCACCTGGTCTGCGGAGCTCTCTGCTTGGTGGAAATATCGCGCCGTCGCTACGGCGAATCACGTCCCCCACAGCTGCGAAGCATCCCCCACCATGGGTGGTGGGGTGAGGCGGAATCGACGCAGCTCTCATCGTCCGTCTGCAGACGCAAAGGGTGGCTGTCACCCTTTGCCTGCGATATTTCCGAGGACGCGGGACGGCTTCTACGTGGATTGCGATACTTCCGTCCCACACTAACGCCCGGGACAAGGACGTGGGGGAGGGGTCAAAAGCATATCTCTGGCGGCCTTGCTTTGCAGCTTTTCTCTTCTACTCTTCACCCGCTTCTTACCTGTCAATTGTCTGCTTCGTCTCGTATCAGACTCGTCGCTAGGATACCATCGCCCTACCTTACCTACCAATTGAATCGAGGAACAAGACATCTGCGTCATGTCGTACCCGGAAAAGTTCAGCGGCTTCCAGTCGCCCAGCGCCGACCACTGGCTCGAGTTCGATAAGAACTCGTGGGACCCGCGGCCGTTTGGCGGCTATGACGTCGACCTCAAGATCGAGTGCTGCGGCGTGTGCGCCAGCGACATGCACACCATCAGCGGCGACTGGGGCGGCTGCCCATACCCCCTGGCCGTTGGGCACGAGATTGTCGGCAAGGTGCTCAGGGTCGGCCCCAAGGTGACGCTGGCCAAGGTCGGCCAGCGCGTCGGCGTCGGTGCCCAGGTCTACTCGTGCGGCGAGTGTCGCCAGTGCAAGAACGACAACGAGACGTACTGCAAGCACATGATTGACACCTACGGGGCCAAGTACCTCGACACGGGCTACACCACCCAGGGCGGCTACTCGTCACACGCCCGCATCCACGAGTACTGGTAGGTGCTCCGGGTGGCAAACTCGATGGTGGCTCTCGCTAACATGCCCAGGGTGTTCCCCATCCCCGACAGCATCCCCAGCTCGGACGCGGCGCCGATGCTGTGCGCCGGCATCACCGTGTACAGCCCGCTGAAGCGCTTCGGCGCGGGCCCCGGCAAGAAGGTGGGCATCGTGGGCATCGGCGGGCTGGGCCACTACGGCGTCATGTTCGCAAAGGCGCTCGGGGCCGAGGTGTGGGCCATCTCGCGGTCGCGGGCCAAGGAGGCCGACGCCATGAAGATGGGCGCCGACGGGTTCATCGCGACGGGCGAGGAGGGCTGGGACGCGGCGCACAAGATGACCTTCGACCTAATCGTCAACACGGCCAACACCTCCGACGGCTTCGAGCTCAACCGGTACCTCGGCCTGCTGGACGTGCACGGGCGCTGGAACTCGGTGGGCCTGCCGGGCGGCGACGGCTTCACCGTCAAGAACTTTGACTTTATCCAGAACGGGTGCTTCATCGGCACGACTCACCTGGGCAGCCGGCGGGAGATGCTCGAGATGTTTGAGCTGGTGGCGGCCAAGGGCATCAAGTCGTGGGTCGAGGAGATTCCCATCTCGCGCGCGGGGCTGCAAAAGGCCATGGAGAAGCTGCAGAAGAGCAGCGTGCGGTACCGGTCGTGCATGGTGGGCTACGAGGAGGCGTTTGGGGCGTAGGTGGACGGGAGAACGTAACGAGAATGGAAAATGGAGCAAGACGTTGGTGTAGTTGGATGTGGGCGTTGGTATATGTAGCAAACACACGAGAGAACCTTGATAGCTTGGTTGGACTGCTAGTGATGTGATCCATGGAAGCTGATAATACGGACCAGAACCAGGCACCTACGACCAGTCTGGTCCCAAGAGAGCAACCAAGACAAGCATAACAATAACTCTGCTCAGCCGACTCTGCTGAGCCTGAGAAAAGGACCCCATCGTCCTATCCGTCAAACGGCAACAAGACCCTCCTCCGCAATCGGGCATTGGCCAGTCACTTCCCGCTGGCGCCCGGCCAAGGCCGCCCCGCTTGCAAACGAAGCCATCCACAACGCAACGGCCGCTATCCCCAGTTGGTCTCGCCGAGAAACCCTGCCCGTGTGCTCTCCAGGGCTGCCCTGAGGCTCCCTCACGGCCTCCGTGAGTCACGCGGAAGGCAGGGCGTCCAGAAGGATTTTTCGAAGGGGCTTTGGAGTCTTGGGCGGTGGACCGTGGACTTGGCCGTCACGGCGTTGTTGGTTCGGCGAGACGGATTGGGAAGAGTGGCTTGCGGCGTAGGGAGGGTTAGGCGTGCTAACAGTAGGGACACGGCGGGCTACGAACGACGACCTTGGAGGTGTGTCTATTTGTAATGCCCTTTGGGATTGCAAGCGCGACGGGTGAAGGCGCAATTGTTAAGCATGATAGCGAGGGCCCCCCTGCGCACTGCTTGATAATCCACAGCCGCAGACCTCGCGTGAGGGCATCGCGGGCGTCAAGGCGTGACGGCGGCGGGCGATGCCGGTTGTCGGCGGCGAGGTGACTGAGTGTCCCGTTGGCTGCGAGACCTTGTTCTGCCCTGCGCAGGGCGTGAGGATGGTGTTGGAGTTGAGGCTGGTGGTTTAAGAGGGGAGGATGCCCGCTTTACGGGCTGGATCGGACGAGGTGAGAAGGAGAGAACAAACAACAAAGCAGCAACTGGATCGTCATTATCGACATCATCTTCAGCGTCGACATCATCACCATCTGATTCACTCTTACGCCCAGATCGCGGCACCAACAACCTGCCCGTGACTCACGACAGGTCGTCCACTCAGGAGTTGCTCCTTCACCAACACTCCTACGCAACACTAACCTCACATCTCACCACTGCCAAGATGTATGTCGCTATCCAAACTTCCTTTCAAACACACATACTAACAAAACATCAGGTCCTCAAACTCCCTCGACGACACCCCCATGGCCCTCCTCTCCCTCTCCCGCCGCTACCGCCGCGTCTGCTCCAAGACGGAAATCACCTCCGTCGGCATCTCGCCCTCATCAGCATCCGCCTTCGCCACCTACGCCGCCCCGCAGACCGCCCAGCCCTGGATCGACTTCTTCGACCTCTCCTCCCAGCGCAGCCACACCAAGGCCGCCGGCTCGCACGCCGTCTTCGGCCCCCCCGGCGCGGGCAGCAGCAACCGCGTCGCGACCCTGCGCGACTGGACGGTGCAGCTGGGCCAGGGCGTCGAGTACCACCACGGCAGCACCGTCATGGTACGCGACTTTGCGACCGGCAAGACGGCCGTCGAGCTCAAGGAGGCGACCTCGGGCCCCGTCGTCTGGAGCCGCGACGGGGGCGCGCTGGCGGCGGGCGAGGGGAGGAACCGGGTCGGCGTGTGGGATGTGCGCTCGGGGACGAGGCTGGGGAGAGTGGCCGGGCACATCGACGAGGTCACCCACGCGGCCTTTACGCCGGACCGCATGCTCGTGACGCTCTCGCGCGACGGGACGGTGCGCCTGACGGACCCGCGGACGGCGCGCACGCTCGGCAAGCTCGAGATCGAAGGCTCCAACAACCCGCGCGCGCTGGCCGTGTCCCCCGACGGGCGCTCCATCGTCTCGCTCTGGGGCACGACGGTGCACATCTGGCTCCCGCAGGCGAGCCACCTGACGTCGTACGACCTGCGCGCGACGCGCCGCACCGAGGGCTGGCCGCTGGCGGTGTCGCCCGACGGGCGCTGGATGGCGTGCCGCACCGAGGAGGGTTTCGACGTGGTGGATGTGGCGTCGGGGCGCGTGGCGTGGGAGCGCATCGAGGGCGAGGACGTGTACGCGAGTGGCATGGTGACGGCGGCGGCGTTTTCGACGGATGGGCGGGTGTTGCTGCTGGGGAGGATGAATGGCGCCGTGGAGGTGTGGGATGTTGAGGAGAAGACGGGCTGATCTTCCGGGCCTGACGCGGCGTGACGAAGACTACGAGACACGAAGCTGCGTTTGGAATTTGTCGCTTTCGATTCAACAAGGACTCAGAGGGATGCCAGATGAGTAATCGGGAAGGAAAATGAGAACTGGCGGGTAACAAAAGGGGATCGGTTGAAGGATATCTTGGAGTTCAACCTGCCAGGGGGGACGACTTGGGATGTATATAGGTGTATCTTTTATATCGGTTGGCTCAACCACCCCCTGGCGCATCTACATAATGACCATGTACAAATAGCGAGTACTTAATGGGATGTCGATTACATATAGCCATGCGTGTTTGAGGTAACAACGTGAAGTCGACGAAGGCTGGATGGGGAGTGAGACCTCGCCCTTGACTCAGGGGTAGGGCGTTTGCTGACGGAAAGGGGGCGTAGGCGAACTTGGCGGCATGAAGCAACGGGGAGAGATATCAAGGTCAGAGAGAGGTATTTGGCAGCCAAGAGTGTTCCTAGTCGGCTCCTCGAAGGTGGGGGATCTGGTGGTTTGACGTTATGTTTGCGACCTGCCCTGGCAACCGCCAGCTTGCGAGAAGTTCTGCCTGGACTTGAAGGCGGTGAAATCTGCGCAGCACTCCAAAACTTCAACCTTGCATTACCTTCAGCCTTCCAGTAGGTACCTTCAACCTTCCATCCCCTTCATCCATCTCACAAATCTTCGCACCTCTCCTACCAGTCAGAGCGCATCGACCCCAACAACCACAGCCGGTTGGCCTTTCGGATTCTGCATCGCATCGGCGACGATGGAAAGTCGTCGCATACTTCACCATGGCGACGATCGAACATCTACCGACTGAGATCATCTTGTCCGTGGGAGAAGCAACCAACAACTCTCGAGCCATCGCCGCCCTCGCACGTACCGGTCGTCGCTTCTACGATGCCCTCAATGCCCTCCTCTACAAGCTCAACGCCACTTACGACCATCCATCCAAATCCTGTCTCCTCTGGGCTGCGAAATCAGGATGCTTGGAAACGATCAAGCTCGGTCATCGCTATGGTGCCGACTTGAACGTGGATGGGTTGAGGGACGCTGACTGGGACTTCGTGGAAACCGATGCCGAAGACGAGGCGATGCCCTATGCCACGCCGCTCCAGATTGCGACGCACTACGACCACCTCGAAATCGTTGAGTATCTCCTCGAGAGCGATGTTTGCATTCAAATTCTCTCTCGGAACTTGTGCGACTGCGGCGCGCGCAAGATGCGATACCCCCTACACGAGGCTTTCTATCACTGCACCAATGACGACGCGGCCGAAATGTTGATTGAATATGGTTCCTATCTTGAGGGATACATGTCACCCGCCCTCCATGTTGCAGTTACGCTCAACAAGATGCATCTCTTCAAGGCCTTGCTCGAAGTGCCTGAAGTTAAAGCAGACGCTCGGAACGAGTTGGACGACACCGCGCTGCACTATGCGGCGGAAAGGGGCAATCTGGAGATGGTCAGGCTCCTTCTTGCTCGACCCGAGGTCGATGCCGGTGCCGTGGGCAATCGTCTTTGCACGCCCCTTCATCATGCCGCACACAATCGCCGGCTGGGCATCATTAAACTCCTGCTTGAGCGGCCCGAAGTTGACATCGACGCTGAGAATGAGTCAGACGAGACGGCCATAGACTTTGCTTTTACAAGCAAAACGGCCTGCTCTTTAAATCTCATTGAGACTCTGCTCTACCGGCCGGGACTCGATGCAGCCGTTAAACGAAGGAGGTCCATCAAGGTCCTGTGCCTCGCTGCTCACCGGGGTCGCTTGGACGTGATCAGGTCTGTACTCGCTCGAAGAGAAGTCGGCGCCGGAGACAAGGACCTATACGGCAACACGGCTCTTCACTATGCGGCTCAGACCGAGCACCTCTACGCTATCAAGTTTCTTCTTCGACAGCCTGGAGTCAACGTGAACATGCCGGGAGACGGGGGCGAAACGGCACTGCATTGGGCCATGGATCAACCGATGGATGTCATACAAACACTTGTTGATGTTGGAGCAGACATCCATAGGCGGGGTGCGCTTGGCACGCCACTTCGCTACGCTGTGCTGTACTGCAACAACGTCGCGATCAAGGCGTTACTCGGCTACGGCGCCGATCCCTCGGCACCTAAATCCGGGCTCGACGATGGATTGACCCTTCTCCACCATTGTTTTCGACCCGACCGTGAGCCAGAGCAAACAAAGCCGGATCGGGAGATTGTGCTAAGTCTTGTCAAGGGCGGCGCCGACCTCAATTCAATGTCGACGATGGCGACGGCTGCGTTACCCCCTAAGCCACTTGATAAATGGAGAAACGAAGGGACTCCACTCTTCTTTGCGGCTGTTTACATGGAAGAGATATTTTTCATGGCGATTTTACTCGACGCTGGGGCTCGAGCAGACTCGGTGGTGGTTGATTTGCTGACCCCTGAAAGAAACCGTCACTCGTTCCTCGCAGGGCTCTTCCGCCACGAGTTTGGTGACTACCCTTACCACGTCCGGGTCGACGACGCGATATCGGACAACATGGCAGGCCGCGTGCGAGACCGCGTGAAGCTTCTCCTAAAGTACGGCGCACGGCTGGATGATGTCGGCGGCGAGCAGTCTGCCCTGGAGTACGCGTGTGAGGTGGCTTATATAGGCGCGCCACGACATGAACTTTTATGGCTGCTGCTGTGGAACTCTTCGTCTCGGAACGTCTCTCTCGAGCATGTTGAGCGTGTTATGCTAGGATATGGTTCGCGGGAAATTGTGAACGATGCGCAGGCGGAGAATTGCCGCAAGATTGTCTCAAGATTGTCTCGTTTCATTGAGAGAGTGTTTTAACAGATGGCTCTTGTTTCTATTCCTGGTTCATATTCCCGCTTATTGCTCTACGATAATGCTACTGTCGAATATTTCTTGTTCCATTTACTTTGCAACTTATCCCATTTATATTGCGGCTTGTCTCTTTATATTGCCGCTTCTTTTAGTATCTGAGTCTTTATGGTCAAGTATCGTGCTGCCATCGCTAGTTTTGTAGATGCTAGCTCACGGACTACCCCTCGATAGTCGAAGGGAAAGAATTCGAAGAACGGGAGCTATTGGAAACTCAAATTCTACTTACGCATGGGCCCGAGTCTACGCAACTAAATAGTCGCTGCATGACTAGATTACGTTCGGAGGTTCGGGGAGGTCGGGCTAAGCTTCAACTCATACCCAACACGTATACTTTGCCTTCTAGTCGTCCGAGTGCTCCTTTTCGGCGACGCTGAGCGTTTCCGTCTGATGAGGCCCGCTGGTATTCTCAGGGCCCATCTTCTCCCTGCATCAAGCCCGCTACACGATTCAGGCTTCTGGCCCCTGAACTCGTTACAAGAGGCGCATATATATATTATATCTGGCAACCGTTCGAAACAGCTGCCGCCGGCTACCACTCCACACCAACAAACCTCTCAACACCCTGATTCGAGAGGGGAGGGTTAGCCCACTCGCAAACCTTGCCTCGCAACTCTGCCACGTTGAGTCGAAGAATCCAGCCCAGCGTTCATGTATGGAAGAGGCCAATAGCGAGAGGGCTAGGGTTGTGTGGGTTAGTTCTGTTCGTACAACTGGCCGCCCAATCCTCTTAGACAAACTAATCCCATATGTCTCGTTACCAGGCTGTCAATGCAACTCCAGAACCATCGATGGCCGAACCCCAACGGCGATACACTCATCGCACGCGGAGTGTCATGACTGCTCCGTTATCCGTGGCCTTTCGGCCTGCAGCAGTTCAATCTAGGGTAACGCCATGCGCGATATACCGCCGTTGTAGTACCCTAGAGCCCGAGGTCAATCAACTCGCGTGCCGACAGCCGCCCGCAACGCAAGGCAGCCCGAGGTACGAGCACCGGACATATGAATTGTAGCTGCGTCGTGGCACGAAACGGCTGGTGCGTGCCGGCCAGCCGTATGTTTCCAGCCCTAAGACGCACACCACGGCAAATAGTTCCGGGCCCCAGAGCCCGAAGAAAGCAAAGACTGCACGTGGCAAATGCCCTTGAGCCTGATGCTTAGGCAGTGCCCCCCGGGCCCGTCGGAACGTCAGCTGGGCTCCGGAGGACGGGGTCGATCCGGGCCCTCGGGGCGGCATCAAGTGGCAACATACTTGGATCTCCAGACTCCAAATCGATGGATTGCGTTACCTTGGCGTGGAGGCCGAGATGGTATCCCGGGAAGGCGCCCGGCGCTCAACCGCAATGAGGGACGGAACTAAACATGCCAAATGAAGTCCCGGGCCAACATGAGGCCCTTGACGCAGGGTACCTGCAGCAACAAAGCTGCCAGCGGCAGGCTCTTGAGTCTTGACCAGTTGAGTATTGACTCTCGACTGCCTCGTGCGGGCGCTACGCGCTGTGGGCTCACGAAAACTGCGGGACAAACCCACGTTTCTGATCCCTAAATTAAAGAAGCAAACATTGCCTGAAGCTGTGGCTCATGCACTTTGCGGCCTTGCAAGCAGCGTTTCCGATAGCTTTGCCTGATAGTGCTCACAATGCATGTTACTCACAATACCAGGAGTAATGGTGCGAGTTGAGAAATGAATATAAACAGAGGCTTTTCCGCCGGTATTAAATGCAGTTTCTATAGCTACTAGCCAAAGTCATCATATCTAAACAACTCAACTTCAACAGCCCCAAACCACACTCCCGTTGAACAAGATGCAGTTCAAGCACCTCGCCCTCTTCGCGGCCCATGCCGCCGCCGTCGCGGTCCCCTACGAGCCGGCCATGGCCAACGGCGTCGTCTGGGAGAGCGGCCCCTCGCGTCTCGCCGAGGCGCGCCGCGAATGCAACGCCGACAACTGCCTGCGCAACCTGCGCGACGACCGGTACCGCTCGAGCGCCAGCGGGTTCTGCTCGACGTTTATCCAGTCCACCGTCACGCACACCGGCTTTGCGGCTGCCACGAACACCACGACGGTGACGCAGACGCCGGCTCCTGTTGTCGTCACGCAGGTCGTCGTTGGGTAAGTTATTCCGCCTCGGTCAAACTGTTATATCTGCTCTTGGAGTTTGACACTGGACGGACGGCTAATACCCCTTGCGTACAGCAATGTTATAAACGCAACCTCGACGCAGCTCGTCACCCAGTACACCACCATCGCGGATACGCGATACAACAAGCGCGACGCGGCACCGGCGTATCCTTCTTGGCTGCCGGCCTCGTACCCGGCATCGCAAGTCAGCAGCGCATGCTCCTGCTTCATCCATAAGCCGTCGCCCGTCGTCCAGACCACCATCGCTGGGGCCAACTCGACCCAGGTTCTTACTGAAATGGTGAGCATCCACATAGACTGCCCAACCACCCATGCATATCATGCCAGTCCGCTAACCGACTCTAGAGAACCCTCGCTCCCGTCACCAACACCGTCACCCACACCTGGACCAACACCACCACCGTCGTCGCCACGCAGACCGCCAGCGTCGGCCTGGAGTGCGGCATCAGGGGCTGCATCATGGGCCGGTTCCTCCTCCCCGGCTCGGGCAAGGAGGACAGCAAGGCCACCTGCAAGGCCAAGTGCATGGCGAACCCGGCCTGCCTCTCGTTCCAGTGGGGGACGATGGACAGCAGCTGCAACCTCTCCAACAGGGATGCCAATACTGTCTGGTACTCCCGGAGCGCGGGCCCTTGCCTCACGTACTTGGTTTACGATCGCAATTGCCAGGCTTAGGTGGATTTGTTCCTCGACGAGGATATGACTGCATGCGATAAACGACATTATGGGGATTCCTGCTGCAGTCCCGCGTCGAGTGTAGCCTGTCATTAGGGTTGACTTTTCATGCTGGTGTAAAATCTATAAAAGACGTTTGTTGCAATGATATCCATAGATCAGTGTTGAAAACGTTGCTAGCATTTCGGGGACACGGGGGAAGTGCGCGGTGGAAACACCAACACCGGGACGGTCCGGGGCGGGGCCAGCACAGCGCAGGACGTGTCTCGTTGGGCCAATAGGTCCGAATCTGAGCATCATTTCGGCCTCACCTCTTTGCTCCCTTCCGTCCCGTGCGGAGTTCTGTGGTTTGAACTTTGAACCGTGAGATCCTGGGATGTCCTAATTGGGCAAGTGGGGCGCCAGGCCGCCGCAAGCGCCGGACCATGTCGGTCGGGTTTATGGGCGGCTCCATAAAGCCGTAGGTGGCTTCGGGGCTACGGTCCATGACGAAAAGTCGATGGCGTCGGGCTGACGCATCGGGTCCGGAGATGATAATGCCTTCAAAAGAAAACCTACGGGCCATGAATATATAAAGGGTGCGCCGAGGGCGTCTGGCCTCGCATCAGTCACTGATGCCATTGCTTTAGCTCCAAGTTGATCCAGCCTTTCATCTCCGGTTCAGACAAAAGAACATCTTCTCTCCATCAGAGCGCCGGTCAAGCTCAGTTCCACTACTCCAACATGTCTCTCTCCGGCAAAGTCATCCTCGTCACCGGCGGCTCCAACGGCATCGGCAAGGCCTGCGTCGAGCGGCTCGCCCAGGACGGCGCCAGCGTCGTCGTCAACTCCAACCGCGACGCCGCCTCCGCAGACGCCATCGTCGCGTCCATCGGGGCGGACCGCGCGCTCGCCGTGTAGGCCGACGTGTCGACGCTCGAGGGCGTGGGCAGGCTCGTCGACGAGGCCGTCGCCAAGTTCGGGAAGCTGGATGCGGTGATGGCGAACGCGGGCATGATGCTGATGCGGAACGTTGAGAACACGGCCGAGGAGGACTTTGATCAGTGCTTCAACCTCAACGTCAAGGGGCCATATTTCCTCGCGCAGGTACGCTCCCCTTTCCTTATACGCAAAACCCCCTGGAGGGACAATGCTAACGGCCATGTAGAAAGTCGTTCCGCACATGCCCCCCGGCGGACGCATCATCTTCGTCTCAACCGGCATCTGCCACTTCTCCAGCGTGACGCCCGACTACCTGCTCTACGCGGCGACCAAGGGCGCCATCGAGCAGATGACGCGCGTCATGGCCAAGGGGCTCGCGGCCAAGGGCATCACCGTCAACGCCGTGGGGCCCGGCCCGACGGCGACCGACTTCTTCTTCCGCGGCAAGTCCGAGGCCATGGTCGAGGGCATGAAGAAGGCGAACCCGTTTGGGCGCCTGGGCGAGGCGGCCGACGTGGCCGGCGTCGTGGCGTTTCTGTGCGGCAAGGACAGCAGCTGGGTCAGTGGGCAGACCTACTTGGTGAATGGGGCGATGATGGTGTGACCGAGGAGTGAGGATGTAATGAGTTTAGAGGATGTTTAATGTTATGAGTCTATTCGGTTGGCAACTCCCTCGGCTGCCTGATGTCTCTCTTATCGCTTCAGGTTGTCGAGCGAGACAGGAGACGGTTTCTAACCAGTCTCGTGGTCTAGGCCCAGTTGTTCGTATCGGTCGCATGCTGGGACGTAGTGCGGTGTGTTCAGTGTATCGCAACACGGCTATTGCGACGCCGGGAATCTTGAGTGTGTTTTCCGACAGCTCGGTAGCTAACATGACTCTATTTTTGGTGTGTCGCTACTCCGTACTCCTACTTCAATAAGTATGCGCGTAGTAGCTGCCTGGAACTATACGGACTATAAGTCAAGCGAAGTTATCTGGCTTAGTATTGACATGGATGGTGTGGAATCCACCTTGCGTTGAAGCGCGGATTTCTATCAGTAAGTGGGGAGCATTGCGCTGTGCGTAATTACATACGGATGGATGAAGGATCGAAAGCCACGCAAGGGACTGGCCCAAGCCACGTAAATCTGACTGGTCACTGTCATTCCATCGCGGCTCTCCGACAAGAGAAAAGGCCTCAACTAGTCCGTACAGAAGATAAAGAGGATCAAGTAACAGAACCATCAGTCCTGGTCTCATCATCTAATACGTTGGGCCCCATCTTGCCTCCTTACCATGACGCTTAATTTCTAAAGAGGGGGCAATCGGCTGCGGACACAAGGCGAGCTGACTTAAGAGCCGTCTGATTCCACAGCCCTGAGTGCGGCTGAGCCCAGGTCCTGTGAGTGGCGTTGGCGAGACCTGGTGGAGCTCACCCCATTATGTCGATCAACACGCAAGAAGTATGTGAGAATGTCTTTATTGACAAACAATTAACGTAAGTTGAGTGAGTATACACCAAGACGAATAGCAGTCTAATGACGGCGCTTATACCCGTGCATTCTAGTGAACACGGCCAACGACAACTCTGAGTTCAGCGAGCGACAACACCCCCACTGCCTCTGACAACCTGGCATCAGAACTAGGGCAACGATCCTCAATCGACACTATACTCAGGCAACCGCGCTACGTCAGCCTGCGTCACTATTCGACGGGGTTAGGGCGGGACCGCCGTTAAGATTGCCCTGCGACATATCATAGCAATCTACCTCCGTACTCCGTACATCGCTGAACTTACGATGCTGGTGCCCAGATAAAGGCGAAGGACTCCCACTCTTACTGATCCCAGGCGAAACAGCTCACCATGGGCGACTGGGACGTATCCTGCGCCATTTGCGGCGTCATCTTCGCTCCCGGCCTGGTCGAAATCGAGTCGGAAAATGGCCCTTCACCAGAAGGCAAGTCCGCGACCAACTGCTCTTTGTACCATTCGGCCTGGAGGCAAGCCTGACGCATCATCAGAGCCCGAGTACTACCGCGACTACCGCTACGACAGGACCAAAGTCACCAAATCCGACCTGCAGTGGCTCCCGGAAAACAATGCATTGGGACTATGGCCTGAATCACCCGAAAGCCCCAAGTCGGTCGCCTCGAAGATGCCGGCGTGGTCCCTTCGTTACTGACGTCTCCCGCATAGATCCTATTTCACCGGAAAGTTCTTTGGGGGAGACTATGTACGTCCACATCCATAATCAAACATCTAGCGACGGCTGGCTAATATGTCCGAGAAGGGATCCGTGACGCTCCTCGAAATGGACGGTGCGCTGCCAGCACACCAGCTCCCGTGATCATGACTTTAATGCGTAGAATAGGAGTACCCTCGTATATTGAGGAAATCGAACAGGATATGGTCACGTATGTCTCTCGATGGGCTCGTTGTGTTAGTACTAACCTCTGCTAGGTACCCATGTATGATGGGAGGAGTCTCCGTCTTTCCCTTTCACGAGGCTTGCTATGAGCTCCTCACCCGGGCAATCACAAGAAACGCCAAAGCCCCCATAGACGAGGAGATCCTCTATTCTGCATTTGTGCAGCTAGGGGATGAGCACGTGTATTGGCACCTGGATATAGACTACGGCGACCCGCCGCCGAGAGACAACCGGGCGTGGATGTCGAATGCCGGCGATGAGGTAACGACGCTTCGATGGTATTGCTGTAGCGTGCTAACGTATCACTCTAATAGCTGTTGGTCAAGAACCCTGTAGAGAAGGCTGACATATCTGCCTACCTTGTCCAGCAGCCGAGGTCCTCCCCAGCCGTGACGCGGTCGTGGAACGCCTTGCATGATCCCTTTTGCAGGCTCCCTGGCGAGATCCGACAGCAACTGCTCGAGCTGCTGCCACTTCGGGATCTGTCAGCTCTCAAGACTGCGTCCTACCCAATGCACGCCACTGTGCCATCGAAGGCAGTCTGGGATGGAGTATTCTCAGAAACCATGCCGTGGCTCTGGGAGATGGGGGACGTCCTGAGCCGGGGCGAACACGGAAGACTCGATTTGTTTGGTACGATTCGAGAGCTACAGAGGCGGACGACTTTTTCCACCGGCACTGACCACTTTTGTCTTACCCTCGCCAATCGAAGACGAGTGTGGTCCGTTTGCGCGAGCATTGCCGATGTGTATGGGAAACTATTGGAGAGCACCGGCTCGACCCGGGAATGGAATACGACAGAGAATAATGGCTGCTTCGAGCTCAAGTAGCAGTAGCCACAATGCCATGACTTCAGTTGCCGCATGCTCAACCGGGTTTCTCTAAACATTGGCTGCCGAAAGCCGGACAGTGAAAGGCTCCTCAGGGGTTCTCACACCAAGTTACTTACAACGCCCGAGCTCTCAAGCTCAAGCTTAGCCGCTGCAAATCTCTCTGCACTTAGCGGACGTATAATACTCTTTACTCGTCGAAAGCTCCTTCTCGTCGCGCTTAATATGCACAGGAGGCTTCGATTCCCGCGCGTTCCACATGGCGGGATCACGACAAGGCAGTCCTGGCATGAAATCAATTTCCTAGTCAAACAGCTTACATCAAGCAACTAGTGGGATGGTGCGGACAAATCCAAGGTGGATGGTGATGGCTGAGGAGCATCACATGGAAGCCGCAGGCGTTGTTTCTCGGATTGATTAATGACTTAAAACGCGTCTTTTCAGCCGAACGACTGCTATTGGCCGCGCAACTGCCTTCCTGTTTCCTCCAAGCGCAATCAAATCTTCACATAGTCCGTCCTCCAAGGAAGTTGCAACAACGCGTGCTGTAGATAGTTAGCCCCTGTGCATTAGAAGATTAGGGCGCAGTTACCGTTATGAGGTTCCTCGTGGATGTAGCCAAAGCCGCCACCCGCCAGAGATCCGTAGCATCTACTCCTCTGGCCACTTGCTCTTGTCTTCTCCAAGATTGATTCTCAACAGTCGTATGGCGTATATTTGGAAAACTTGATAGATCGTAATTACAGGACTGCGTACTGTAAAGTGCATTCTACCTACTCCATTTCTCTATGATAGAAAGAAACCGGAGTGTGTTTGGATGCTTTGGACCAAGAACTCGCTGGCAAGCCTGAACACAGTCCTTCATCAGCACCAATGCCTCTTCATGTCGACCTTGCCATTTCCATGTAAGTACGAGGTTGATCATAGTCTTGAGCGCATCAGGATGGTCTGCTCCTAGCTTCGTCTTGCTCGCCTCTATCACCTGCAGTAATAGTTTCTCGGCCTCTTCCCATCGGCCCTGTTCGATATACGTTACCGCAAGATTGCCCATGCTCGATAGCGTGTCAGGATGGTCTGCTCCTAGCTTCGTCTTGCTCGCCTCTATCACCTGCAGTAATAGCTTCTCGGCCTCTTCCCATCGGCCCTGTTCCCTATACGTTGACGCAAGAATAGCCATGCTCCTGAGCGTGTTAGGATGGTCTGCTCCTAGCTTCGTCTTGCTCGTCTCCATCACCTGCAAAAACAGCTCCTCGGCCTCTTTATCCCACCCTTTATTCAAAAGAACGCATCCAAGCAACGATGAACTTGCTAAAGTTTCCTCATCATCCCTTCCCATCCTCTTCTCGAACGTCCTCCTTGCTTTACGAATCATCCGCTCGGCAACGCCATACCTGCCTTGTAGCCACGCATACCATCCCACGTTATATAAAAGACCCGCCCATGTCTCCATCAGACCGTCTTTGTTTGGCCGATACTCGACCGCCGCTTCAACGTGTGCATAGAGCCTCTGACAAGTTGCCCAGTTCTCATAGTCTCCACTCGGGAACGAGGCAGCCATTAGCGTGATATACCGCTGTTTGAAAGACTCGTGCAGTTCACATGCTTCCAGCCACCTCCTCGTCGATAGCTGCACAAGCCCGTGCATCTCGAACACGTCCCCTCCTTCGTTTGCGGTAATAAGACAGTAGTTCCTCAGCAGCGCCACATCCTCTTCGAATTCGCAATCCACGTGGCCATCGTCACGATCGGATTCCGAGTCTGTCCACTCATTTGGACCACAGGCTTGCGTAGCGTCCGTGGTGTTTCTAGAGGGCTTGAGGAGCGACTCAGGGATGCCTTGCCGATTGAAGAAGCTTATAAACGAGAGGAGATCTGCCGCAGAGGGTCTCTTGGAGCGGATGTAGTCGAAGGAAACTTGCCAGGTCGTAAGAATCGCGTTCGACGCGCCTCCATCCCTGCGTAGGTCGCCGGCGTCATGTCGAAGAAGTCTCACTCTCTGACTCTCGCTCTCTCGAAAATTCGCCAAGTACTTCTCTAGTGAGCTCCGCGGCGACCTTGTTTGTATATAGGCCGCTGCCTGGCTGATGGCTAGTGGGACATGATCAAGTGCCCGCACGAGAGCTGCTGCTGTATCCGCATCCGAGAGCGATCCTAATCTGTTCTCCAGCAGCCTAAGAGCGTCCGCCTGCGTCATGGGGCCGACTTCGATCACATTTTGGAGGGCACCGGTTAGCCTAAAAGCCAAGGCCCTATCGCGGGTGGTGAGGATAATGGATCCGTTTCGACTCTGTGGTAAGTACGTCGCCAATGGCCGCGCATTCTGGGTATTCCCGCTCACGCCGTAGAATATATCACAGTCGTCGGCGCTGTCGAGAATCATTACCCATCTGCCGTTTCGTTCGTTGGACAGCCAACTGTATACAAGCTGCAGTACATCGACCTTGGGCTGGTTCCGACCTGGCAGCTTGACGATGTCGGCAATCACCCTGAAGTCTTCCATCACTCGCGCCTGTGTGCTGGCATGGACCCAGAACACCCACGTGTCGACAGATTTTGCAGCGATGCGATGAGCGAATTCGATGGCCTGCTGCGATTTGCTGTCTCTCGGTCACCCTCGTGATAGACTGATAGCACTCCCGGCATCAAGCTTACCCAACACCGCCCAGGCCTACCAGGGCCACGCGACTGGCCGACTGGGAGCATATCTGGTCCATCCGCTTGAGAATGTCTCCGCAGTTGACGAAATCGGGGTCGCGGCGGAAGGGGATCGTCGCGTACGGGGCCGGCGTAGTTTCTGGTTGTTCTGAGGCCAGCGAGAAGTGGAACTCCGCATTGATCGGCGCGAGGTTCTGTCCCACCTGGAGGCCCTGGTTTTGGGCCCCGAAGGAAACGGTTGACCCTGCCATGTTCGGATTCTGATGCTTTGGTGCTTTGGTTATCTGTATTGCAGCGTTGGGCCGCTTACCGAGTGAGAGTGGTTTGCCGCTGACCTGCAGCTGCACGTGATTGTTGCCTGTCAGCCGTGGCTCTCGAGGCTGATCGGTGTGTCGTCTTCTCCCAACATTGACTTAGACGCTGCAACCCCACACAATGGACCCCCTCAGTATCGCTGCTGGCATAACTGGCATAGTTGTACCTGCCTTGCACTGCGTACGGCTCTTACTACGAGATATTCAGAGCATTGTCGATGCGCCAAACGACGTCAGTTTGCTCAAGGAAGACCTGCTCACCATCGACCATGCCCTTGCTTCTCTTCAGGCCGTGTCGGACCAGCAATGGGAGTCGCTTGGCGAGGCTGTGGTCGACCAGTCGAAGTCTGCGATGATGTTCTGCACAGAGTCATGTACCAAGTTCCAGGCCGCTATTAGTCGCTGGACCCGGCACAGCGATGAGGGAAAGCTATCCTGGCGGGATCGAGCAACAGTCGGCATCTTCAAACAAGGCCAAATAAAGTCCACGTCGGCGCAGCTGCAGAACTGCAGGAATACTCTGACTTCGGTTGTCAGCATCGCGACGTTGTGAGTTGAAGTCTCTGGCCTTGAGCAAACCGATATTAATGCAACACAGACACAGCTCCCTTCAACTAACGCATACGGCCGAAGACGTGATGAAATTGATATCGATAAAGGAAGCGGAGATCGCAGTTGCGATGGCAGCGACAGACAAACTGCTGGCTGAGGTGGATTCGAAGCTAGGAGCGCTTTGTCTTTCGGGGCAAGACGAGGGTGAGATGGAAGTCGACCGGGCTAGTGCAATCAGCCAGGTGACAGTCGAAAAGGCTTCCCTGAGTGTATCGAGCAAACTGCTTGAAGAGCTGCTCTCCAGAGCCCAAGCTGCAGCTGCAAATGCCCGGGGAGATCAGGATCGGATAGTCAATACCTTTGGAAATCAGAATGAGGGAGTTCAGATTGGCGTTAGCTATGGCGCCATTAGCAACATTTCATTCGGTAGGAGAGAGAGAGATCCATCACTGAAGACATAGTTTAGTCAAGGACATGTGCCCTGCTCGAAATAACTGACAGGATCAATGGCGTCTATTCGGACGGACGATCAAGAGAAAGCTGGGTGTACGCTTGCGCACACAAGTCAACGAACGACCACGACGGGCATGAACTCAATACTCAAAAGTGATAGACGCTGCATCTACGTTTGGACGGCGGAAGACGCCTTGAATATTTACGAAATTATGGTGGCGACCGCGTCGCACAAAGTACAGCTCTGCCACGTTAGGCCCCGAAGAGGTTCGGGCAACCGAGAGGCCTTGGTAGCCGAGATCCGCAGACAGGACCTCGTGTTGCGTTGAACCGCATCATGAAGTTTCTACACCACGAGATACTAGGCGGGGGTGCCTCGTTCTCTCTTATTTTGCGGTACATGCTTGGCATTCTTGCCATAGCCTTCCGCTCGACGGCTTCTGGTGTTGGGTATTCTGCCCTGCCCGTCCTGGTTAGCTACCGCTGTGTCGGTGCGAAGGGGGGCTGAGACCTACACGTTCTCGGCGGCGTGAGCTCCTTGAGGTGATGATGAAGGAGGAAGGTTCGAGAAAAGAGCCTGGTCACGTCACAACACCACGAGCCTGCCACTCGTACCGAAACAAAGAAGTTGTCGTCGCCCCATACCACTTGGATGTCGAATGGCGATACTGTAACTTCCGTCAGCGCCTGCTCATGAAGTGATAGTCTCTCGAGACTCACATAGGACTATGACGAACCCCAAGCCCAACCTTAGCACCATGCGGAAGTCGCTCCTTGGCATCAAATCCGGGGACCTCACAGCCAGAGCCGCCGCACGGTGGAGAAGAGGATCGACGGTGAGGCGTGCTGGGTCTGGGTACTCTCGCCCAGCCGCGCCAACGTCTAGCAGAGGTATTCCGAGAGATCATGGTGCTTTTGGAGATCCCATGTCTGGACGCCTGGGGCGTAGAAAATCATCGCTCGCAGACGATGCAAGCTCGACTCCTCCAGGCGGGAGTCCCAAGTAAGAAGAATGAAGTTCCGGAGCTGTCTCCCGGCCGTCTCGCTCGCTGTGCATTGCTCTTCATCGTGGCCCCAATGGGTCGCGCAATTGCCGTCATAGTGGTCATGGTACTCATTCGTGACGTAATGGTACGACCTGATATGCCGTCGCCAGTTGACGGGGGCAGATCAGTGGTGAGACGGTCTTACACCGGAGTCTCGCAGGCCGTATATTTGGCAAGGTAGCCAAAGACGAAGAAGCAGAGCCCCATATGGCTGGGGGAGGTAGGGATGGAACTGTAGGCGAAGATGACAAGGGAAGAAAGGAAGAGGAGGAACGCGGGGAGACGCAGTATTTATATCCAGAGGGGGCCAGTGAATCATCGTTCCCAGTCCCATTAACCTGAGAGTGAATAGCTGTGCTGTGGAGTGAATGCGTGGTTGTGCCTATTGTTCAAACAACCAGCCTGATTCACTCCGTCGACAACTCCTTGTTTGCGGGGACATCAGGCAGCAAACGGGGATTGAATAGATGGGATGAAACACTGCAAACAGATTCACTTTCAAATGACCAAGTGAATAGAGGAACGGTAGGCAAGCGCATTATTTTTATCCGTCGCACAAACTCCATGTCCATGACATCCAATATGCAACCCCTTTTACCATCCCAGTCTCCATGAAGCACCAAAGCCCATCAGAGTCATATACGTCCACTTAGAAGCTCGCACCCTGATCCCGCAGCTTATACCCCTCCCCGTTCAGGATCCTCTGCTCCTGCTTCACCAGCGCCTTGGGCAGCGCCATGCCCACCCCGAAGAAGACGAAGAACGCCCACTTCCAGCGGAACGGGTTGATGGTTACGCAGAAGACGAACCACCACACCAGCTCGAGGTACGTGAAGAAGTCGAACGCGCCCGTCGGGCTGTTCTGCTTCAGGAACTTGGTCATGTCGATCCAGCGCTCCATCCAAAAGGGGCTCGGGCGCGTGAGCGGGTCGACGAGGAACATGAGCAGGATGCGCGTGTAGATGCCGATGTGCCAGTTGCCCACGGAGCCGATGGCGGACACGTACGTGCAGTTGATGGCCGACACGGACGGGTGCTGCGGCGGGAACGTCTGCAGGTACCAGTTCGGCGGGCCGTACGGCTCCTTGAAGCAGTCGTCGGGCAGAAACGACAGCGGCGGGCGCTTGAAGCCCGTGGCCATGACCACAATGTCTGCGTCGACGACCTCCTCGTGCCCCGGGCCGCCCTTGGGAACCCCCTTTGCGCGGCGGTTCACCAGCACGCCGCCCTCGACGAAGCCCTCGATGTCGCCGCGCACCCACCCCGCCTTGCCCTGGCGCAGCTTGTCCATGACGTCCGAGTTGACCATGGGCGTGTCCATGAAGATGCCCTTGTCGGTGGGCGCGATGCTCTCCAGGTCGCGGTAGAAGAGCTTGCGCAGCAGGAACTCGGGGATGAAGGACAGGCTCGTCTCCTGGCCGAAGATGTTGAAGCTGAGCAGCGTGTCGACGATGATGTTGCGCGGGATGATCCACTTGTCGGAGCGCGAGAGGATGGAGACCTTGGCCGCGTCGGCGGCGTTGGCGAACTCGAGGGCCTCGACGGCGGAGGCGCCGCCGCCGATGATGGCGATCCTCTTGCCCTTGGCGTCCTTGCTACGGTGCTGTCAGTACGCAGCAACAACACAAGCTGGTGTCCCATAAACTTACCCCATCAGCTGGCTCGAGTGGTAAATGTCCCCCTTGAACTTGTCCATGCCCGGGATGTGCGGCATCTTGGGCTCGCCGCACGTGCCCACGGCCGCGATGAGGCCCTCGAAGCGCCCGTGCTTCGGGTCGTTGACGATCCAACGCTTGCGGTCGTCCTGGTACACCTTGTCGACGGCGAAGTTGAAGCGCGTCTTGCCCTGCAGCCCGTAGCGCTTCCACAGCTGCGTGACCTGGCTGATGATCTGGTGGCGGTCCGGGTAGCCGCGCTCCCACTGCACCGAGGGGTGGAAGCGGTACATGATGGAGTGGATCTGCAGGCCGGACGTGTCGTTGACTCTCTGTCCTCTCGAGTCAGCTTCGGTTCATGCCAGCGGTGGGTGATACGAACACTCCAGATGCCCCCGACGCGCTCCTCCGTCCCGGCCTCGAAGATGACCACATCGAACCCGTGCCCCACGCAGTGCGCCGCCGCGGTGATGCCCGTGATGCCCGCCCCGATGATGGCGATCTTGGGCCGGTGCAGCTGGTCGCCGGCCTTGGGCGGGTTCGGCGACAGCGCCTTGTTAATGACCCATTGGATGAGCTGGTAGAGGAACAGCAGCGGGTGCAGCAGCGGGTTCGACAGTTCCGACTTGGACGGCATGGCTTATACGGGGGCCAATGGACCGCAACGACTGCTGAAAATAATAACTAAACGGAGGAATAAAAAGTCAATTGGCAGGCTCTGTGGGAGAAAAAATTCAAGGAACGATCGAGCTTGTATTAAAAGGCTTCAGGTACGGCAGATCCAAGCTACGATAACGGATGCCCGGATGCGTGGTGATGGCCCAGTGACGTCAGGCGTCCACTTTCACATGTGAAGCTCGATCGATCACCCCACTGTGGCCTAGTCGATGACGGCAGCGCGGTTGAGCTTCCAAGAAAGCCGCGCAAAGCAAGTTGCATTTTACGGCACGTTTCATGCAGGGAATTCTCGTATCAGGTTTTTTATCTTTTTTTATAAAGTCCGTTTGCATGTGAAGTTTACTGACGTTGGTATTTCCCTCGTGGGTCCGGCTTGCATTGGATCTGAATCGGAAACGCCAACACCAACATCACATCGTCATCGCATCTTATCTACTCCGTACACCCAAGATCTTGCAGAAAACACTCAATTGAACTCCAATCCGACCAGCCAGCACTTCGCTCTCAAAATGGAGCATCCAGGTACCATCTACACGCTTCTCAACCCAAGTCCACTCAACAGCTAACACCCTCAGTCAGAGAAATCGCCGGCGTCATCACGACCCTTACCACCGGCAGCCCCCAGGAGCAGCAAGACGCCTTGAACACTTATTTCCTCCCCGACGCCTCCTTTGCGCATCCCTTCTGCCGCGTGCCGTCCTTTTCCAAGGGCGCCGTCCCGCTCGCCCGCGGCGTCGACTCGCGCTGGGTGCTGCTTTGCATCTACCGCTGGTACCGCACGCTGAGCCCCAACATTGACATAACCATTGACTCTGCAGGTATGTTACACGTTCACCAATCCACGTGCAGAACGTCTCCGACGTCCTGCAGCTTCAGCAAGCTCTAGGCGATGATATGTGCTAACACGAGTGTAGTCTTCGACCAGCGCTCCGCCCAGCTCTTCGTCTCCATCCACCAGACCTTCTCCCTCTGGTTCATCCCCCTCTACAAGGCCCCCGTGCGCCTCACCACCATCCTCCAGCTCTCCCAGCGCGCCTCCTGGGACGCCGCCGAGACCGTCGCCCGGGGCGCCGTCACCGAGGGCCGCGAGCCCGCCGCCCTCGCCGGCCCAGGCCAGGAGCGCGCGCGTTACTTCATCGCCCGCCAGGAGGACCTCTACCAGTTCAACGATTGCGCGCAGTTCCTGCTTCCCGGGCTGGGCCCGCTGCTGTGGTCCGTGTGGCAGCTCTGGAGCACGGCGCTGTGCGTTGTGGGTTCGCTCGTGCTGCTGCCGCTGTATTTGTTGCTCAACCGAGGGACTGTGGCCAAGAAGGTGCAGTAACGGGGCAACTAGAAAGGGGTGTCGTAGGGTGTATGTTGGAGGAGTGATTAAGAATGACTGGGGATTCATAATGCCAAATACTGCTATTAATAAAGAACCAAGTAAGCACTCTAGCCTGCTTTATCAATTCGAGGAACATAAATTTAGTCTAGCAGTAAATCGCCTTTGCACCCGCGCAACAGTATAGGGAAAACCTAGCATAAATAAGGGGAAACCTATACCAAGAGTAGCCCAGCCATAGGTAGGTCTGCCTGCCCTGTGGGGGCAGCCTTGGGCCGTCCTGCTTGCGTCTGCATGCTGTCAGGATACGGCATGAGAGAGCTTGATGGCATGCATCAGGCTCATTATTTGAGCAATTGTCTCAGCACGACGGTAAATTCCAATCGAAATGCGGAAAGGCATGACAACCCCGCATCCGCGACACCTCAAGTTCGTCAAGTCAGCTTCGCCCAAGGCGGTAGCCATGCAGCCTTGTTCCGACTAACCAGTGGTATTCCATCGACGGGGCTCAGCCCAGGCCGCTATGCAGTGATGTAGTATCTTTCAATATATTGGTGCAGTTACGCAGCTGGAGCCCCCAAGCGAATGCTCCCCGCGACAACCTAATTTATCCCCCGCTTGCTGTCCTTACTCCTTAGCAACATTCAAAACTTAGTTGACCGTTTGTGGCCTTTCGGTCGGGGCGCAGCTCCGTCCTCGGCGACGGCATTTCTGGATTCCTGCGTTACAAATGGCGTTGGCCATGCGTGAAGCAGCGCGCTTGAGGACCGACATCCGCCTAGAACAAGCCATCGAGGCGTTCAGACTCGATCTCACAACCGAACAGAGGGCCGAGGACTGCAAAGCCAAAAGCCTTCCCCACTGAGTCCCGATGACAACGACGTGCAAGTGCTTGCCAGCAAGATAGATGTGCTAGTATCGCAAAAAAGCCGTCGCGGACCCAGATTCATGGGTATCCTCCAGGCTGTTCAGCGCTTCGCTTCGATCGGCGACGTCTTAGTAGGCTGCTCTCAGAATTTCATCGCCTGCGGTATCTGGTCAACTATCCGCACAACGCTACTTGTATGACTGACTCGCCAACGGCTTATGCGAGATTGGAGAAGCTGAACTGTATCTAGTTCGTGGTTGAAGCGAATAGTAGCCTGGAAAAGCTGTCGCGCATGTTTATGCTTGCTGGTCAGTCCGCACCTCGATACGAGGCCATGACCCGACTCTACCATCGAAAGTCCAGACGCCTGTGGACGTATTACAAATTAAGTCCAGAAAACGCTGTTGTGTCCACCAAATCTGGAGGGAAGCGCCGTCGCCTTTAGTAGGCTCGACAGTGAGGCGACTGGGCCGCGCAGAGGTGATTAATGTGTACCTGGCCAGCAGGAAGGAGGGAAGTGGTGCCAGCGCCTTGCAGGCGTATGATGTATGAATCACAGAGCAGGAATGTGACATAAACCAGCTTACAAGATCCCAGCATTTCCCCCTTTCTGTCAAAAAGCAAATCGCTCTTTTCATCCCCGTTTCTATGCGATACATATACCCAAAAAGGCCAAGTACCTTTCGGACCTGGCTTGTACACACCCTAGTTCTCTACAACATTGACATGTAAGCTGGTCTCGTCGGTCTCATCCGTTGCGTACACTTGATATCCTTCTGTCGATCTAAAATCAAGAATACGGTCCAGATAGAGACTCCAAGAATTTGGGAAGAACTTGATTCCCGGACCTCCTTCGCGCTCTATGTTGAACACCCTAAGTAGGATGTACACATTTTCTGGGTCTTCATGAAAATTTCGCATCTATTCAATCATCAGCGAACGCGAAGAGCAATCACTTCTCTTTTCAGACACTTACCATATCGACCTGATTCTGGCTCACAAAAAAAGGCTCAATGCAGGGACCGCAGGTAGTCTTGACCTCCAGGTGGTATGTGGTGCTGCTGGACCACCCGGTGCTTGGCTGCACGCCCGCTTTACGGAGAAGTTCTTTCATCCGCCCAGAGCGGTCCAAATAAGTAAAATCCGTGAAATATTTCTCGCGCTCTGTGAAACGTGGGTGTCCACCCTCGACGCGAAGCTTGCTAGTCCAGTTCTCGAAAGTCCAGTCATCGATCCGGCCCCCAAACAGATTATAGATCTGCGGCAAGTAGTTAGCCTAAGATATAAATAGGAGAAAGTTGACGAAATACAAAATCCTCTCCGAGAAAACCAATCTCTCTATACCTGACTTCTATTGGGAGTACAGGTCTGGATCTGACTCTGGGCGGTGATGGATTAGGCACCGATGATGATGAGATATTGTTGTCGTCGGCGTTCCGAACCGAGGGACTTCCATGGCCAAAATGTCCTGGAGAAGGCACTATTGAATCTTGCTGGCCAGCTGAGTAGCCGTAGTCGTGGCGATAGGGGGTGCTTCCACTCCTTATCGGAAGAGACTGCAGGAATCCGCCGCCTGTCCTGCGAGGTTGTGTGTGAGTTCTTGCTACGAGGGAGTCTGACATCTCGAATTGGCTTGCCCTCTGGACGATGCCCTCATTCCTCGATTCGTGTGAAGGCATTAACTCTCGTAAAGAATGTTGATACGGGGTTCTCCTGGGAGTAAAGGACGAAGGACTTTCGCTTTCAGCCGGCGACTCCGTCGATTCAGATGCGACGTCGCGCTGCTCAACTCTCCTCGCATTAGTGTCATCTCCATCCAGCTCTCTACCCTCTCCAACACCGTGGCTTTCCTCTCTTTCCTCTGTAGAGGTTATCTCGCCCTCCCTGGCAGCAGCCTGGTCGCTAGATTCTCCGCCGTCATGTTCATCTGGAAGAAATCGATTGCGGCTCTCCAAAATGACGGTGAGCTGGTTTATCGGCGCGCTGAGAAGAAGAGAAAGGAGATTGGCGTCTTCGGATTTGACTTCGAACCGGCCGGTGAAATATTCCGCGAGCTTGAAATTGACCATGGGCTCTTGGTCTTGGGGTATTACTTCCCGAAAATAGATATCTGTTGTGAAGAGGCTTTCTCGGACTGTAATTAATTCGTTGTCCTCATAGACTACAAGCCCATGTAAACGTCTCGTGATTGTAATAGACGGCACGGACCAGACACGTATCGGCGAATGGCCAATTATAGGGTGCGTATCCCCTGCTACCGCCAGACTATTGAAAGTGACGTGAGGAACGGCATATTTACACTGGGTTGTATGTGTACTCACCAAGCAATGTACTTGAGTCGAATCTTGAGATCCTGTTCCTTTCTCATATCGCGGATGCTCGGCTCCCGTGGCTCTACCGTTTCCTCAACAGTCGACGAGAGAAGCATGCCCTCGCAACTCAACTCCTTGAAGACGCAGTTCAGAGACTGCACGGATTTCACCTGTGGGCTGAGGAGAGGAATTTTGCCTCGAAAGGCAGACCACAGTGTTGGCCTGTCCGCAATATACCAACCTCCATCGTCCAGGGAACGCAAAACAAGATGGGGTTCCGCTTGTGAGGCATCTTCGGCTTCCAGAACCGGGAATGCCCGAGCGGTTGCCATCCGCCGAGTTTCTTTGGAAGTTAAATGGGATCCTCTTGTAAGAAAACTATCCAGTAACAGCAATAATTCCTCGCACCGCTGTACTGGCTTCTCCCAGTGTCCGTCTGACGGGGAACAGAATTCATTCACGACATCTTGGACACTAGCATCCTTCACACCCAAGAAATCGCAGAACAATGACTTGCAATCCTTATAGCGGGATTCAAGCCTGGTGACTTGCTTCAATGCAGTAGGCGAGTCCCATACACAGCAGCGATAATCTCTCCATTTGGGGCCCGGCTGGGCAATGAACACGAGATAATTGCGGAATGCCTTTCTGTTTTTTGTCAGCATTTACAACATTAATTGGAAATGGGTGTTTTATCTCACCGAATCTCTCCTCTTTCTGAACTTGTACTCGAGCTCAGTTCTCGGTAGATTTTATGGACAGCCGCCTTGTCAACTTCATTGATGGGGAGAGGGAGACGTCTAAGTGCTAGAAGTTCTCGCAGCCTGGCGGTCGTATTGACGGTGGTGAAAACTCCAAACACTGACAGGAACCCCCAAGTTTTCAATTTTGGATCGGGTAGATCGATAAAGTCAAGATGAGGACACTCCCGCACGAGGCCCACGGTCGGTACCGCTAAGCTCCTTAACGGCCTTGTATTGCCATCCCGGCACCGCACCTCTAGTTTTGGCACGGCTTCTAACAGATGGGAGGCGGAGAGTAACCTTTCAACTGGAATTTAACAGCAAGAAGCAAATCTGTTGCATCTATGTCGCGGAGGAAAGCCCACTCAGGTGTAAGCGTGGCATCACGGACAAGGGCCGGAACAGAAGAGAAGGCTGAATTTTCCGATAGCGAGAGCCACTTATGAAATTCTCGGGATGTTCTCTCCTCTCCACTGCATATGACCGTCTCATATCGATTGTCGAGGACTGAAAATGGGTTTCCGGGGGTATCTTTGTACTTAGCAATGAGGCTCGGCTTGACTGTTGGGTCGACGATGTATATCTGGGAATTTCTCCGCAAAAGCTGCCCATTTCTCTGAACAATGAATAATAATTTAGGGACTCCGTCCTGGTCGAGCAATTCCCTGTGCTTGAATAGATACGCTGCATCAGCAACGAGGTCGTCATCGGCGCGTCCCGATATACTAGGAGAACCGTTGACGTGCAGCTCGAGAATGAGATTGCAAACTTGGCGGGGAGTATATTCCCTGATCCCTAAGAATTTGAAGAAACGCCTCCTTTCGGAATCTCGAGAGGCAGCCTGGTCCACAATCGATATATTGACGCCAGTAGGTATATGCTCTTCTTCATTTCCGGAAGCGAGAAAGACATGTGCCGTCCTTGTGCTGACCCACGAGCCATTTCGAAGAGGTATAATCGGGAGACACCTGAGGCTCTCTTTCAGCTGTTGCTGGTCGTAGAAGATGGTGGCGACCTGTCTGTGCCACCTGTTTGACTGAGCCTGGATCCCAGCGACTCCAACTTCTACAATCCATTTGTAGAACTCCCAATACAAGTCGTGGATCGTAAGTTCACGAACCCCGATGAGGCCTAGTTGGCTTTTCACGGCGTCGTAGTTGAACGCCAGGTGTGATCTCGTGGTAGAAAGGGTGTCGAAAAGAGTTTGGTCGCCAAATCGAAATTTTGATGGTACATAGCGCAGAGCTCCAGGTTGCTGGAAGTCGGCATTTCTGTCTCGTGACTGGAGGATGTGCGCTTGGTGAAGGTCCTCTAAGATGCCTTTGCGAAGGTCATCCCAGGATGAGGGCCTGCTTGGCTGCTCTGGGATGTACCTTGGCCATGTGTAACACAATCCTTCTCCAGAATCGTCGGCGGGCAATTTTATAAAGCGTTTAATTGCCATCGAGAATGCCTTGCGGAGTCCATCTAGGAGCGACTGGTTCCATGATGACAAGTATTCGATACCCTCCCGACTGGCGAGGAGCATGAAATCGGCATGGATGAGAAACTAGACGGCTGAAGGTTAACGAATGCTCCCCGCTTCCGTCTGTACATCTCACTTACCTTAAACCCGGAATCCTCAATCGGTAGAAAAGCAAAAGCCTGCTGATGTTCAACTATGGGAGTGACTCGATCTCTGATGGGAAATGCGAGTATAACTTCTGAAGTCGTGATGCCTTGTCGTCGGGGCTCCGCGGGTAAATTTTGGCAGACGCCTCGCTGAATAATATATTTTCTGATGAACGAGCCCCCAAACGCAACGTGCGGCATACTCGAATTGAGGATGACTGTTTCTCCACCGAAATCAATGTCGAACTCAAGACGTTGACGAAAGTATGAAGTTTTTGTGAAGAGAGTGGAGACGTCCAGTGTCTGCAACCTTCGGAGAAATATCAAAATCTGTGGTTGAATCCTCTCCAGATCCCGCAGTATTGTGGTAAAATAGTACGCGCTCTTCAGTTGCAGGAGGAATTGAGTTTGGTGCAGGATACGTTCGGCACGGGGAAAGGGGGAGAGAATTGGTAGTATCATGCCAATGAGCTCATTACGGTCGAATTTGAATTCGTAGAAGCCGCTCGCGACATTGACGATATCGGCTACCTTGAACACGGACTTGAATCCGATGCCCTTCTCCCCGATATATCCCCTCTGTCCGCCCGTGCTGGAGTTCTTGGTGCTTTGTCCAACGCGTGCCAGAGCATTGATCTGAGCCAGTGTGAAACCGACTTCATTGCAATCGGTGCGCAGGTATCTATGACCGTCTTTTGCGTATAACACGAGGCGGAGGTTGGGTCGTACTCCACTGGCGTAGCTGTTGTCATCTGCGTTTTGGATAAGTTCAAGGAGAAAATGGGTCGGCGTCTTATATAGTTGATCTGAAAGGCTGCCGCAAAGTTAGTATCGGTCGGACTTTGCCCCAGCAAACACACGCACATATTAAGAGCCTGATGGAGGCTGGAAATCAGAGCAGAATCGCGAGGTTCCTGTCCCGTGACGCCCCTGTCTCTCCGTAGTTGCTCCAACTCGGAATCCGCTTGCGCTTTTGTAGTTGCAATTCCATCCATTTGCAATGGTGGTGGTACTGATTGGGGGCTATGCGTGTAACAGAACAGTCTGATACGATTTGGGGAAGTCAATTTTGATCAGGATGTTCGCATGTAAAATGTCAAACTTGAAGTGCACAGGGCTGCTACTGTGTTTACAGCAGGAGAGGGACTTCTTTTGAGGCAGGTATTCGAACACCCTGCCGACCTAGCCGCCCAGGTTGATAAGGGCCGCATATATGGTCAGACTCTGACCAATACGGTCCGATATTCCTCGGCTGCAGGTGGTCATCAATGCTGTGCCCCTGTTCTGTTGGCCGCTCCCCGCCCCAATGAAGCGCCTTTCGGCATGTGCTGGGCGCTTACATGACCCAGAGGATTCGGAAAGCGAGCGATATCCCTTCTGTATCGTGGCGAGTTCCCCGAAAATGGGATGCGCGAACGTGTTGGTGATGGCCATGTTGAATTGAAATGACACCGATGCTAACCTAGCCACCCTTTGTGCTGTTGGAGACACTTGTGAGGATTGCAAGTAGGAGGACTTGGAAAGCAAGGGGCTGGGTTGAAGCGGTGTAACAATGTACGTTGGTTGCAGTCCCTCTCACCCCAAACTTGGAAACTATCCAATGGAAGGCACTGTTGGTTATGCGGTTGGTTTGTTTGTGCATGCAGCATGCTATCTAACCAATCATTCCTTCCATACTCGACCCTAAAAATATATCGTTGACGGTACGGACGTACTCCGAACAGGTTTGGAGATGACTCGCAGTTACGGATACCAAGTTTCTAGAAGTTAAAGGCTAACGAGCCCACTAATGTCGCGCTGGGCAAAATACCACATCAATAGAGCCGGTTCGAATCGAGAAGCCGGCGCCAAGCGAAGGTATTGCCGGCCGGGAGATTCCTTTATGCCATAAATATGTCCTAGAACGGCGAACCGCTAGATTTTCCTCCCATTCAGTCCAGCTATAGTGTTACGACCTAGGCTGACGGGCCACGGGATAGGCCGGCTATGCAGGCGCTAATACGGGCTATATAGAATAATAGTTAGAACGATTAACTAATAAACGGTGGATCGGTGCGATCTACGGGATAGATCGTGCGATCTATGAGATAGATTATTAACGATCTATAGATTATTAGTAATCCATGGATTATTAGTAATCCATGGATTATAGCGATCTAAGGGATTATAGCAATCCCTAGAAGTAGCAGCGATCTATCGCTAGTATATAGGACCCCCTAATTTCCTTACTATAGCATAGATACCTCGCTAGCTTTTAATACTTTATATTATTCTAATATAGATATACTTATATTACTTTAATACCCTTAGTTATAATCTATTATCTAGGATATCCGATCTATTACTATTATAATAAGACTAGCCTAGTACTATGCCCTAACCTTTTTACTAATATAAACCTCTAGTTTATCCCTTAGGAACCTAAACTATTATATATTTAAAGCTCTTATTTAGAAGGTTACTATATTACCCTAAGTAATATCTTAATGCTACTAAAATAATACTATTAACTAAACCTAGACTAAGCACTAACTCCTAGGGGAAGGCACTAGTACCCCTTACGAAACCTATCGATAAAATAGAGATCTTAGATAAGGAGTTAGATAATAATACCCTAGATATAAATAAAGAACTCTAGGATAAGGTCTATTATCTTTAGTAATAAATTAATAACTTAGTTACCCTCTAGGAGGAATAGACTAAGATATACTAAACCTAGGTTAATAAGCTTTATTCCCTTACTAATATTATTATTAAGGGAAAGGACCCTAGAGAGATCCTTAAGTTAAAGATACCCTAACCCTTTAATAATATTATAGGAATACTCTAGCTATTTATTACTTAAATATAAGTATACTTTATATACTTCTTAACTTAGTTTTACTATAAAATAATAAAAGTATACTTTATAGCCAGAAACCTTTCTAACTTAGTAATTATATAATTTAAACTAGCCTTATATAACTATATCGCTAATATAGTAATAGGAATATATAAGCTAGAAATTAATAAAATCCTTAATAACTATTATAAGTTCGAGGAAGCCTTATAATAAGTATTTAAGAATATAAATAAAGAAAGGGATACTAAAAATAAACTTAATAATCTTTAATAAAAGGGATCTACGTTAGACTATATAATAACCTTTTAATAAATTATCTTAAAGCTCTTATAAAAGTAATCTTACTTAATAAGAGCCTTTTACTTAGGATTAAAGGAGGATATTAAAGATAAACTCTATAAGGAAGAGCGACTTAATATATTAGCTAAATATATTACTATAGCTATATATATTAATAATAGATAATATAAGAGATATAAAGAGAGGAGGTATATAAGAAAAGGGTAGAATAAAAACCTTACCTATTACTTTAATAATTCTTAATAAAAGTATAAAGAACTTATTATATATTATAATAACTCTAGTCTAGGATAAATAGACTTAGATATAATATAGAAAACTAAGCTAAAGGAAGGTAAGAAGTATTATAATTATAGGAAGTTTAGATACTTTACTTATAAATATAAATAACTTAAGAAGATTAAATAAAAGCTAATATTAAAAAGTAAGAAATACCTTAATATTATTAATTAAGAATTAATTAATTATAATAACCTAAACTAGACTATATACTATAATAATAACTATAATATACACCTCTTAGATAAATAAAGTAATAGATAATTCCTTAGAAAACTTAAAGGAAGTAAAATTATTATTATAATATTATAACCTAGGCTAACGGGCCACGGGATGGGCCGGCTGTGCAGGCGCTACTGCGGGCTATATGGAATAATAGTCGGAACGACGGGCTAATAGTAGCATAGCGATATTAGATTATTAGGATCGGTAGGTAATCTAGGTAAGCTAGATTACCACGATCGATTAATGATCTAAGTAATCTAGGCAATGGATTATTAAGGGCTCTTAATAATCTAGAAATAACACCTAGTATATAGGACCCCCTAATTTCCTTACTATAGCATAGATACCTCGCTAGCTTTTAATACTTATTATTACTTACTATAATATTCTTAGTTATGATCTACTATCCGGGATATCCGATCTATTACTATCGTAATAAGACTATTTAACGGCTACGCCCTAACCTACCTACTAATATAAACCTCTAGTTTATCCCTTAGGAACCTAAACTATTATATATTAAAAGCTCTTATTTAAGAGGTTA